>CM035113.1:22748993-23348993 GCA_020205505.1 Panax japonicus | reverse complement strand
GTTTTTAATCCTGAGATTAAGGTTTCTAATTCTTTTTAGGGTTTGTTAATTTTAAACCTTATCCGATCAATCATTGATCAAAATTCTAAATAATACAAACGCGTACTCAATAATATAATTATTTTAATTATATTTTCTATCGAATCCCTATCCACAAATTAGGGTTAGGGTTTCTATTCTTTATTAAGCATAACTCTACTGTAAATTTATTAGTCAATACACAAATGGACCTTCTCGTGACTCGTATCATTGATACTTGTCACAAAATTGATAATTAATATTAATAAAAAAAATTATTCGTAAAATTTTGATTATTCGAAATCTCGGGTTATCACATTCACCCCTCCTTAAAAGGATTCCATCCTCGGAATCACCGCTTTCTTATTCTCTATAATCTTTTAAAGTTTTATCATCAATTCCTTTTTATCAACACAATATTAAATTGTGTCTCCAATTATAACCTGTGACTTGAATCTATACAAGAAAACAAATCACAACAATATCTAACCAAGATTACTCGCGTAATTAAATTTCTAACCGAACTCGTTACATGTCGCCTCTTCGTGGGCAGCTGTTGCATTTGGAACTGTCATGCTAAAAGTGAATGTTGTTGGTCTTCCTGGCTGTGCAGGTTCTTGAATCGCCAAGGTTCTGCTACCGGGTCCCTTGTTGGCACTTCTCCTCTCTACATTTCTCTTCGGACAATTTCGGACCAGATGATCGGTCTATCCACACGTAAAACAACATTGTGTCTTCTTTGGAATGGGACACTGGGGTGACATGTGTCCCTCTTGACCATAGTTGTAATAGACTCCTTTTTTCTTCAAACAAACTCCTTGATGATGCTTCCTGCAAACTACGCATGGCGCGCCTTTCTTCCTAATCTCTACTGGATTATTTCCTGAATTAATATCACCATCCCTCTTAAATTTATTAAGATTACTACCTACACTACCATCTATCATAATAATTCCTTCAGCCTCCTTTCTTTATTCTTGACCATTCTTCAATACAACTTCAGTTTCTCCTTCAGCGATAATGGCTTTTTCTAATAACGTTGAAAATGAAATAATTTGCAGCACATTCAACTTCTCGACTACCAACGATTTCAATCCGTTCCTAAAACATCGTGCTTTAAGCTCCTCAGTGTCCACTCGATGTAGAGCAAATTTTGCTAACTCGTTGAACTTGACAAAATATTCTGTCACCGTCATATCTCACTACTTCAGATTCACAAATTGTTCTTCCATATTTCTCTTTAGACTTCCCTTCCTTGGCGGCATTATCTGATAAAAATCTTACATTAATTCTCATTCTTTACACAGATTCTTATTAATAACACAATAAAAAAATTCTCATATAATCGCATATTTATTAAAATAGCACACAATACATTTAGTACTTAGCACATAGCACTATCCCTTTTTAAATAATATCAGGATTAACAATACAACTATAAACAAAAGTTGTAATTCTCAAACTTCATACAAAAAGTTTTAACTCTTCATCCACAAATAACTATTCCCAGTTCATCAAACTTACCACACATAGGGGTTCAAGAACTTGCCACAATTATATGAGTGTATGAACTTATCCTAGTCAGACTTTTGGCGTCTATTCGCTGAGGGGTTCAAAACAATTCACATAATTATGAGTCATGAACTTACCATAAGTATGAGTTTTAAGAACTCAAAAATTAATCTTAATCTTATATACATATAGAAAATAAAGATTTCACTTATACAAACATATATATTTATACATATGTTCACACATCTTTCTTAATATTACATCCGTTAATATCACTCACTATCAAAAGGTAATATCGCTTAAACTTTAAGCTATCTACCATCCACTCCCTTCACCAGTCTTCTTCTTATTGGGACAATTGTTGCATTTGACTTAGGACAATATAGGAAAATATGTCCTTCTTGCATAAAATTGAAGAACATGTTCTTCTTCATCATATATTCTCCCACAGAAGTCTTTCCACACTTGTTGCAGACTTGCTTCTTCTTCGGGTTTGAATTTTCAGAGTTGTCGCTGTCGTTGTCCCTCTTTCTCTTATTCTTGCCCTTCTTACTGCTTGATTGTTCCTTCGGACGATACACCACCTTCAGTCTTCATTCTTTTCACCTGCGCCTTCAGCTCATTCCATTCTTCAGTCATTTCGTGTAACGCTCGCTCTGCCTTCCATAATTCCTCCAAGAGAAATACTTTTCTCCGAAGTTCTTGGACTTCTGAAGTTTCTTGATCTTGTTCTCCAACTTTGATCTCATTCCTTTTTTTTCCACCTTAGCTTCTTTGGACTCTGCCTTCTCATCACCACTCTGATACATCTTGGGATAATCGTCATGATCGCTCCCTAGATTGACCATAGGTTCATCTTCTCCCACCATTTCAACTGATTCGCTTTGCGCTGGCACCTCGGCTACTGGCACTGGTGCAACAGCTGCTAGCATCTCCGCACTCATTTCATCTTCTCCAGACATCCTACAATCAGTCTAAATGACTTGATTAATACTTTTCCAGTACGAACTTCTCATACTATGCGTTCACATATATCACTATCGAATCCCTCGCTTAGTACTCTACATGAGTATTCTAAATTTTGCTTATGGTTATAATCCTAGGGTTTTCCCTCACCCCATTTAAGGTTTATAACCTACGGCTCTTCTATTAACTGGTGACACCTTGGTCACTACATCTTTGATACCAACCTGTGACACCCCCAAATCCGAGTTACCTGACCCCCGAGTTTGGTCTTCACGATCCACAATATAATACTAACTATCTACCCCATTCATATAGAAATAGTAATACATATCACATTAACATATGTTGTTAATACATTAGTCCTAGGTCTGCTAACCATAACATTACAAACATACCCCTTAGATATACAAAAAGGGTTTACAAACATAACATAATAATAAGTTTATTATAATTACTCCAGCATTTTGCCTTTGTTCTTCACTTCACCTTCTGCAACTTCGTCCCTAGCTGAAAAGTTTTATTTAGCAAGGGTGAGAAACTAGTTTGCCCCGCAAGTTAAAACATATAATAAATGTATACGAATCAATAAGAACAGACTATCTATTTTGATAAAATGAAACCAAAGTTTGGGGAACTTTGAAATAGCTGAACAAATCGTTAATCAATAACAAGTCTTCTCGAATTCTGGGCAACATAACAATCTGATAATGAAAGAGTAAAACGCTTTCAAAGTTTCTACGATATTCAATTGAATAAACAAGAATCAATTCTACACAATAACAAAGTGGAATATTTT
Organism: Panax japonicus; assembly: GCA_020205505.1. Taxonomy (NCBI): domain Eukaryota; kingdom Viridiplantae; phylum Streptophyta; class Magnoliopsida; order Apiales; family Araliaceae; genus Panax; species Panax japonicus. The sequence goes on along the minus strand of CM035113.1, from coordinate 23,345,701 downwards.
TCAGATTTATGCTGAGTGATCTCACCAGATCTTTGAACTTATTTTCTCGGGTATCTATCAAAGATTTACTTTGATACATACGCAGGAGTATCAAATAACCATAAAGATTAAATCATACCCCTCTGCAAGTATAACAAGTGATCAGCTTTATTATACCCGATATTATACATAATACTTAACGGTGCGCAATGGCCGAATTTACGACCCAAAATGTTCCTTTTATATAAAAGGTTGTTCTTCTCAGTCTCAGAATCAAGATTTTGATTTAAAAATGAAATGCAAGGATTTCAATATCTAATCACTTCTCTTCTCTTCTCAAACCTATCAAGTCCTAACAAATGATCGTCTAGCCAGAATAATTAGCTAAGACATTTCTCAATATAATTTGACAATAAACATGAATTATCTGTACTGTCAATTCTACCTTCTACGAATATGAATATCCAACAACAGTTATTCTACAAATGTATATTCTCCGAATCAGTAATTTAATCATGCACTAACTGTGAATAATCAACAATAAATTCCCTGGACATGGTATAAATAGCAATAATTAACCATTATAATATTTGAATAAATATAACTCAAGGTTGAGTTAAGAAACTTGCATTTCGCGTTGATTACTGCTACACAAAATACTTATCTACTTCTGAAAGACCTATAACCAATAATATTGGTCTTACAATTATCAAAATTATTCATAAAATGTAACACTGTATTCTACAGTTAAACTTCTTCTAGGCACATTATTATATAGCCATATTAGTGTTTATAACCTATATAAACACTTAACAAGTCTAACTAGTTCAGTCTGGTTGGACTTCGGTCCATTCTCGGTGCTCTGGTCACCCTATCCAACAATTAACACAATTATTGTTAATTAAATTTGATCTCTAAGCTTCAATATTAATTTAGATAAGTCAAATAGTGTTTATAATATTTTTAATAAGCTTTTAATAATTTATAAACAATTATTATAATTTATAATAATTTTTTAAACACTTAAATCATTTTTAAATAATTTAATTATCAAATAATCTTATCATTATTAATATTTAATAATATAAAAATATTAATAACATACTTGTCAAAATATTAAAGTTATTATTAATAACTTAAAATATTTTTAAATCATTAATATTCTACTTAAATAATTTTTAAAATAATTATAATTATTTTTAAATCATTACCATTAATATTCAAATATTAATGAAATTATCATCAAAATATTAAAAGAAATTAATTATCACTTAAAGTATTTTTAATTCATTTTACTCATTTTTATTTGATTTTTAAATCAATAAAACCATTTTTATTTCATTTATTTAATATAATAATTAAATAAATCTTATATCATTAATATTAATTTATTAATGGGAATTCTCCAAAAATATTGAAAATTATATTTTATAATTCAAAATATTTTCTAATACTTTATTATAATTCAAAATGATTTTTAAATCATTAAAATAATTTTTATCTTATTTATTTAATTTAATAATCAAATAAATCTAAAATCATTAATATTAAATTATTAATGAAAATTCTCTAAAAATATTAAAAGTCACATTTTATAACTCAAAATATTTTTAAATACTTTATTCTTATTTAAAATTATTTTTCATAATATTAAATTATTTTCCTCTAATTTATTTAATACACTAATTAAATAAATTAAATATCATTAATATCTAAATAATTATAAATATTAATAAAAAAATATCCCAAACAATTAAAAGTTATTTTTCAGAATTTAAAATAACTTTTAAAACCATTTTTTGTAATTTTTATAATTTATTTTCTATTTTTCAGTATTTTCTGGATAAATTGGAAAATAAATTAATTAAACCGTCGCTAGTAGCCTATAGCGACACTTAGCGTCTCTGTTGGTGTTCTTGAGCCTCAAGAACACTGACAGTCAGTGCTCGAGGGACTTAGTTTGACCACTTGTAATTATCGGATTAATCATGTTCTAGGAAATGTTAAACACTGATCATGTAGTGTTTATGTAACACTACATGGATCAATCATCAATGTTGTCATACAACAAATCAACAAGGAGATCTGGACTTGCAAACCTACTGTCAGACACCACCTGGGTTTTCTGGGTAACCCAGAAACCCAGCCAGCTTCGAGGGTCTACTTTTGAGCTCCATTAATTCTATGTCATGGTCTTTGTATTGGTGTTATAAAGGTTTCAACCTATAGTACTCATGCCATAAAACATTTATATACAAATATCTTAGTTTAAAAACATCATTATCTCCAGATTCAACTTGGTCAAACGTTGTCAGAAAAATGGTCCATAAATTTTAAGGAAATTCCAAAAAAGACGAAATGTTACCGGATGGTCTACTTTGACCATCTGCTACATCCGATCGGCTTAATGTTTAAGAGATACAAAGGAACTTTTAAAAAGTCCATATTACTAGCTACAACATGAACATAAAAATAACATCAAACACTATAAAACTTGTCAGATCCAAGCCTTGTAAAAGTTGTCAGACGCCATATAACACTTTCTGGGTTACCCAGAAAGTTCATGGTCATGGTCGGTCAACCCTCTTTGACCATGAATATCTTGAAATCGGTACATGGAATAGCTTTTATTCAGATTCAGATCCAAGACCTTATGTCAGGCTACAAGTATAAAGACTAAAATAACTCAAAACATAAACACATAAAGATCTAAGTCCACTGACATTTGCCTGTCAGAGCACTTTTAGACTCAAGAATAGTTTTTGAAAAAACATATGTTTAAAGCATTTTGATGATATGGATCCGTGATGGATCAACATAGATCATCTAAAAACATCATATAACATAAGATTTAACACTTAAACACAAAATTTTTTCTAGACATTAAGATCAAAATAGGTTTTAGGTTTATACCTTTATGTTCTAAATTTTTGATCTTCGATCTACAATCTGTTCTTGGGTGATCTAGGGCTGTTAAATTGACTGATCTACTAAAGAATTTCGGATGTCTTGGTGAGAGAGAGAGAGAGAGTAAGTGAGAGCTTGGTTGGCCAAATGAGCAAATTAATGGAATTTCTCTCTCTTAGATCTTATATATACAATGATATGTTGTTATAGTCTGATCTTCCTGTCACATAGGGGCTGGTTGCTGATAATTTAAGTCACATTGGTCAACTTAGTTGGCCACCTACAAAAGTTGTTGGACAATTTTGCAAGTTAACTAAATAAAGAATATAAAAAGGGCATTTTTGTCATTCGTAAAATACATTTAATGGCATACATGTCCACTTCATAAACCCTTAGGGTTTAGGGTTTGGGCTAGGGTTTAGGATTTGAACCCTTTAGGGTTTAGGGTTTAAACCCTTTAGTTTTGCAATTTAATTTCCAAGATTTTTGAATTTCGGTTTTCAAAATAGAAAATTAATATTCCAAAATTATAATTAGGATTCAATAATTATATTAATATTTCCTAATCATAAAATTCAATCTTGTTAATTAGGATTAATATTCCTAATTAAAATTGCCTATTTTAGTAATTAGGGTCAAAATGGTCATTAAGGTTTATAACCCACGAATTAGGGTTTTAATTAGAAAAATAAAATTTCTAAATTACAATTAGGGTTTGTAAAATAGAAATTAAAATAACTAAAATATAATTATAGTTTTCTAACCATATTAAAGTTTAATACACAATTAGGCTTCCCAATTAGGATTAGGGTTTCCTAATTAGGGTTTTAGGATTCTCGGATTTTAAATTAGGGGTTCCCATCATACTATTAGGGTTTCTAATGGTACGTTAGGGTTTCTAATCCTGAGATTAGGATTTCTAATCTCTTATTAAGGTTTATTAATTTTAAACCTTATCCGATCAATCATTGATCAAAATTTTAAATAATACAAACGTGTACTCATTAATATAATTATTTTAATTATATTTTCTATCGAATCCCTATCCAGAAATTAGGGTTAGGGTTTCTATTCTTTATTAAGTACAACTCTACTCTAAATTTATTAGTCAATACACAAATGGACCTTCTCGTGACTCGTATCACAGATACTTGTCACAAAATTGATAATTAATATTAATATTAATAAAAAAAATTATTCGTAAAATTTTGATTATTCAAAATCTCAGGTTATCACATGCTACTTGAGTAAGTACGCCCGAGAGGATTGTCTTTACACCTAGCACCCTAAGGTCTTTCATGGTTTGGGAGTCGTTGGTCGAAAGCTCGCTAAAGGGTAACAATGCGCTTAGTGGAGTAAGACATTGCACAGTCGTGAAGAAAAAGAAAATAAAAGAAAAATAGCAATAAACACCGCGAGAAAGTCCGAAATTCGCCCTCATGAGTAGAATAAAGTAGTTAAGCCCATTGTTGAACCTTAGTTTATTTTAAGATGTTGAAATAGTCCAAGTCACATATATATATACATAAGTCTTGATTTAAACTATAATTTTTCTGGTTTGAGCAAGATAGCATGAGCATTCTACACCGAAATCAAGTATTGGGCGTACACAACACACACACACATCATCTGTATAGCATTTGTGAATTATATGAGTATATGACTTTATGCCAGCAGTTTGGTTAAAATTTGTATTCTCAAATCTAGAAAAATTCGCTGAGGCAAATTAGAATGAATTTTTATGATGGTTGGGACAATGTGAGAACTAGTTGCATAATAATATAGTTGCATTTTTATTACGCATTAGTATGCATTACTTGAGGGCAAGCAATGGTTCAAGTTTGGGGTTATTTAATAAGTAGGATTTTTACCTACTTATGGAGTACCAATTCATGCAAACTATTGCCCATCTCAAATACATTTTAGTCTGTTTTAGCTGCCTTTTATGTTAAATTGCATTTCGCATACTTAAAACTCCTTTTGGTGAATAAGTGCAGGAATTAGCTTAATTTAGTGGTGATATTGGGCACGAGGCTAACGAAAGTGTAAGGCGAAGCAAAAGATAGGATGTGCATAGGAGTGAGTGGAGCATGGATGGACAAGCATGGATAAATATAGGACATGTCAGTACCAGCAGCAACATTGTAGAACCAAGCTAAGGAGCTAAATCAGAAGACATCAATTGCAAGCCGCGCGGCAAAGATAGCTTGGAAGCGCGCGCCCGCGCGAGGTCCCAACAAAACTAGGACAACATGCTGCAAGTTGCGCGGCCATGAGAAGGAAAAACCTAGGGAGCGCGCACCCATGCACGAGACTAGCCAAACATACAAACCTATTGCAAGTCTCGCGGCCGCGAGAGTATCAAGCTGGAAGAGCGCGCGGCCGCACGCGAAGCCTGAAGCTGCTGATTTATTTTATTTAATTTCTAAATTTTAAAGGTTGTATTTGATTTAAAAATATTACTGACTGGTGTGAGGGGTATCACTTGACATATTATTAGTTTTTTACGTATCTCTACTTTTTCTACTCCTTCTTGGGATTTCTCTACGAGAGCGAATTATTAGTATTAGTTTTTGCTGGAATCTTAAGAGGATTGAATATTGATGTGTATTCAGCAATTGGGTTTGATAGTTTCATCTTTCATCTTTCAATTTTTGTTTATTGATCATGTTTAGATTTGATCCCATAATGGCTTTTGGTTCAGTCATGAACTAAATTCCATTATGGGATTCTAACTGATTTTATTATGTAGTTTGATTGCACACTTAAATGCTGGGTTGTTTTGCATATTATATAGGATGTCTGTCATGATTGTTTTGCATACATGAATGCTTGATCACCATTCGTTTCAGTATTTGTATGGAATTGACAATGAACATGCAAATATGGATTGTAATCATGATAATATATGTATATAGGGTTGTGTTATATGGCTTATGTATTTCGTGAACCAGATAGATATATACTATTTCACCGTATAAGTTAGAATAAGAGCTTGAACTTAAAATCAATATAGTTGCAATTTCACATAGACATATAGTGATGTTGGTTATATTGATGATTACATAGAGTCTATCATCTGTGGATGTTGTGTAAGTAGGTCTAAGGGCATTGAAAAATGGCTAATACTCTTTTAGTGCTCTTGGCTACTTTCCTGTGATATGTGAACAAGTTAGCGTGATAGTTGCGATTAAATGAAATATTAAATGAAGTTAGAATCCCATTAGTTCAAATATCATTTATTATATCGTTTTTATTGTTTTAGTTGTTATTTGTAGTTCAAGAACAAACCAAGTTTAATCCATAGTGTGAGCATATAAATATAGTGATTTAATTAATGAATAGTAGTTTAAGTTAAACAACTTTCTCTGTGGGATCGATACTTTACTTACTCTGTATTACTTGTTGACGCATGTATGCTTGCATGAGTTAGAAATCTTTTGTTAGTTATAAAAAAGAGGCAACAAGTTTTTGGCGCCGTTGCCGGGGAAAGGCGTTTAATTTAGTATTATTATCATTAGTTTTAAGCTATATTGTATGACATAGACAATTCTAGTCTTATGTCATTTCAGTTTTTGTTTTTGTTTCAGAAATTTGGATAAATTTTTATGCGCACGCGGTCAACCAACCCTGAGTTAACACCTTTTCAGAATAATATAAACAGTAGAGGTTGGAAAGAGGGTGTTTGTAAAAATTTACAAGAGCAGTTGGAAAACATAACGGCTAACATTGCAGCCGAGGCACAAGGAGAAGATCAAAGAGAGGAGCATAGGGCTCTGAAGGAGTATTCCATGCCCAATATTAACGGACTTCAGTCTAGCATAGTAAGACCAGCGATAGCAGCAACCACATTCGAGATAAAAACTGGCACTATTCAAATGGTGCAGAACACAGTTCAGTTTGGGGGTGCTGCTACAGATGATCCGAATGAACATCTATTGAGTTTTCATTGAAATTTGTGATACATTCAGATACAACGGTGTGACAGAGGATGCTATTAGACTAAGGTTGTTCCCATTTTCATTGAGGGATAAAGCGAAAGGTTGCCTTCATTCTCTACCTGCAGGATCTATAACTACATGGGAGGATTTAGCACAGAAATTCTTAGCTAAGTTTTTCCCAATGGCGAAAACTGCCAAGATGAGGACAACTTTCTCTCAGTTTGAGTAACAACAGGGAGAGTCGTTACATGAAGCATGGGAGAGATACAAAGAAATGCTGAGAAAGTGCCCACATCACGGTATGCCAGATTGGATGGTAATCAACACATTTTATAATGGATTGGGATGGCAGTCGAGACCAATTGTAGATGCAGCTACAGGAGGGGCATTATGGGCAAAGAACTATGAGGAAGCCTATGATCTTATCGAGACAATGGCATCGAATGATTTTCAGAATCCTACATCCTGAATGCCACAAACCAAAGTTGCAGGTGTATTGGAGGTTGATGTTATTACTCAGCTGTCAGCACAGATAGTAGCCATGTCAAAGAAGATAAATACTTTGGCTGAAGGAAAGGTAAAGACGGTTGCCTACATATGTGAGATTTTTCCGGGGTCACACTCGACGGATCAATGTGCTATCATCTCAGAATCAGTGCAGAATGTGAGCAACTACAGAAAAGACCAAGGCCAATTTTAGAACACATACCACCCCAACAACAGAAATCATCCAAATTTTAGTTGGTCGAATAATCAAGGGAATCAGCAGACTCAGTTTCAACCAAATAATTAATTTCAGGCGCATCTGCAGTTTAATCCTAGACCACCCTTTCCACCATGATTTTCTCAACAACAACAGCAACATCACACTCTAGCTGCACCTCAGTAAGAAAAGAAATCAGAAGTAGAGGAGATAATGAATAAATACATGGCAAACACAGAAGTTATGATCAAGAGCCAAGCAGTAGCTATAAAGAATCTGGAAACTCAAATGGGGCAGGTGGCGAACATGCTTACTAACAGGCCCCAGGGTTCATTGCCAAGTAATACGGAGACAAATCCTAGAAGAGAAGGGAAGGAACAATGTCAAGCAATCACATTGAGATCAGGGAAAGATTTGTCAGTTACTGCAAGTCGCACGCCCGCGCGAGAATACATTGAGGAAGGCGAGCGGACGCGCAAGGCAGAGGAACCATCCAATGAACAGTAAAATTTGGAGAAATCTGAGGATCGGCAGGAAGAGAAAGACAAAGAAGGCTCAGAGGAGACGGTTAAGAGTGCAGTACCACCAATGCATATTCAGGTTCCGTATCCGCAGAGATTAATTAAGAAAAGGGAAGATAAATAGTTCAGTAAATTCTTGGAGGTGTTCAAAAAGTTGCAGATCAACATACCATTCTCCGAGGCACTGGAACAAATTCCCAGCTACGCCAAGTTTATGGAGGGTATATTGTCAAGGAAGAGGAGATTAGATGAGTTTGAGACAGTAGCCTTGACAGAGGAATGCAGTGCAGTGCTTCAACAGAAATTACCTCCAAAGCTGAAGGATCCAGGCAGTTTCATAATTCCATGTACCATAGGAATGCTGAACTTCAGTAAGTGTTTATGTGATCTTGGGGCAAGCAAAAATTTGATGCCCTTGTCAATATTTAATCAGTTGGGATTGCCGGATCCAAAGCCCACAAACATATCTTTACAGTTAGCTGATAGATCGATCACGTATCCACGAGGAATTGTCGAAGATGTGTTGGTTAAGGTGGTCAAGTTTATTTTCCCAACTGACTTCATCATTCTAGACTACGAGGAGGACAAAAATATACCAATCATATTAGGAAGACCATTCTTAGCCACAGGAAAAACTCTGATAGATGTACAGAAGGGGGAACTCACTATGTGTGTTCATGATCAAGAGGTCACCTTTAATGTTTTCAAAGCTATGAAGTTTCCAGCAGATGAAGAGGAATGTTTCTTGGTTGAGTTGGTGGAACAGGTTACAAATGATGAAGTACAAAAGCGGGTGGTTGCTAAACCTTTGTGGAGTGTAATTGCTGAAAATTCAGATGTGGAGGACGAGGAACTGGATGAACTTGTGCAATATCTGGATACCACTCCACAACTCAGGAAATTTCGGATACCTATTGAACCATTGACAAAAGCAGGAGAAACCTCCGTAAAATTAAAACCATCTCTGGAGACACCTCCAGAACTTAAACTGAAACCACTTCCAGATCATCTCAGGTACGTATTTTAAATACAGATTCTAAGCTACCTGTGATTATTTCTTCTGCATTAACATCTTTTCAAGAAGAAAAACTGCTACGAGTACTCCGAGAGTTCAAATCGGCGATTGGATGGACCATAGCGGATATCAAAGGGATCAGCCCTTCATTTTGTATGCATAAAATCCTGATGGAAGACGAAAGTAAACCATCAGTGGAGCAGCAAAGGAGACTTAATCCGTTAATGAAAGAAGTGGTTAAGAAAGAGGTACTAAAATGGTTGGATGCAGGAATAATCTATCCTATCTCCGACAGGAAGTGCCCAATATGCCTTATGCTCAAGCTCCATAGGAAGGTGACAAGCCTTTTTATAAACCAGCTGAAAAGGTGGCATGCCCAACGGAGTCTTATAAGCAGTCCTATATGCCCATACAACATCATCAAGCTTTAATGACCAATCCTTTCTTGTGGGGTTCACAACTTTCTCCAAAATTCTCTTTACTTCACGATTTGAAACCTCTGCTTGGCCATTAGTTTGAGGATGATTGTGACACCCCCAAATCCGGATACTTCCATTCCACAGATTTGGTTTTCACTGTCCAAATAAATTATAACTAACTACCCATAAGCAAAAGATATAATTAAACTCAAAAGCTTAAATAATAAATCTCCCATCAAGGGTTACATAATCTCAAGATAAATCCCAGGTCATCTAACCTTTAATACAATCATCAACGAAAATTAAAACATGATCATAATTAAATCTAGTACATAAGCTTCATAAATAAAAGATAACTTAAACGTTGTCGTCTAATTAATCACTTTGTCCTTGCCCTTGCTTGTAGAAAACTCTTCAAACTTCTTAACTTCATCTGCATTATTTTGTGCATGAGTGAGCAAAAAATTGCCCAAAAGAAGGATAATATACAATAACGGTTTATGAATGATAATTCACTGAGTTTTAAATGGTAAAGTATTCTTACCGGAACAATAAAATTTAATTCAACAACTATGATTTCAAAGGAATAATGAACATTAATTTAACAATAGATATCAACATCAAAGAATACAATGAGGGTCATAAGACCACGAACTATACTCTAGGTTTCAAGTATTTCTACTTTAACCTTTAACAGTCTAAAAGACTATAATCATCATCTTCGTCCTAGATTAACAGGTGTTTCTACTGTAACTTTTAACAGTCTAAACAACTATATGGACCATCATTTCCATACTCCAGGTGACCAGTCCTTTGTAATATGTATTGCGCAGACATTTTAACGCTATTGTGTATTTCTAAAATAATCCCCTAATAATAGGGTTGTTCATCTCAGCTTAGATCATCAGGTTCCGAACCAAATGAAGTTTGGTTGGAAATTAGCTTCCAAGATATTTTAAATCTTTAGAATGCTCATCAATCAAGTACTGGTTGAATAAGATAGAAACAAATAACTATTCAAGAGTTTGATTAAAATATCTTCATGAACAAGGTATATCGATGAATCAATAAGTGCTAGAATATTAAAAATTTCTAAATTGAACAAATGTTATCATCGACAACATGCTTTCAAAATTTGTGTGAGTATATATGCAAACCAAAGGAAGTTTGGTTTAGGTTGACTTTAAGGGAAATTTAGAGTTTAGAACATTCGTCAACTAAGGATTAGTTGAATTGGTAAAGAATCGCTAGACAACTTAGAGTTCGGTACAACAATGTAAGATAGTACAATGATATTGGAGAACGAAGATCAAACAACGGGTATTAGTAACTGAATAAACAACATTACTGACTTTTAATAAACAAGGTAATCTCATTTAAAATAAAGAAATAAAGATTAACTAACTTTTTCAACAATTAAATGAGAGTTAAAGAATTCGAATGACAATAAATCGTTAAACATGAGGTTAGAGTTAGATAATTTGCACAAGTATAAGGTAATAGTGAAAAATAACCTTCCTGAATAATAAAGTAGCAAAGGTAAGGGAACTTGCCTCTTGCGTAAGCTATACAATTATAACTCACGTACTCCAATAACCTACACATAGGTTTAGAACCACAATACCTATTAGATATGTTAACATACCATAACATGTACATTTCTTGCTAAACTTATCATTTTAGCACAAGTCTTATGCTACTATACAAATATCAGATATTTCAAGTGCTAACCTTCATAATACTTATTTTACTAATCCTCATTCTCAATAAATCAAAACATGTCATTTTCATAGTTTACTAACTTCTTATAACTTTAGAATCACTAACCACATAACACTATGTTGTTTTAACCTTGTCGTTACACATTTGACACATTAACATAACCTTAGACCAAGTTATAGTGGTGTTACAAAGTCTGCAGCAGCAGTAGACCTCACTGTCTCGGGACATAGTATGGAGCAACTGCGCCATACACAAGCCTGGGACGGGCGAAGCTGCGCCATTTTTGGCCTTGGCACCGACGCAGCTGTGCCACTGCACAAACAAAACCAGAAAGGCTATGAATAGTAGCCGACTTTAGCCCAACTAACACAAATTTCACCCACCAAACAGTGAAATTAACACGTAAAATAAATATACAACTATCACAAACATGATTGCTAACATATTCAATCACTTAGCACAATTTAACAACAACTAAAACTATTTTAATTTCTCAAAATTCATATTTTTTATATAAAACTCCATTTTTGATATCTCTTAGAAAAATCATCACTATAATCTCTATACTTGACCAAATCACCTCATTCAAATTGTGTTATCTTCATTTCTTAATGGAATAGCATAATCAAGCCTCAATTCACAAATTAACATACAAATTGATCACTAAAATTGGTACTTTTACAAGCCATATGCAAATATATACAGTAATTTACTTTTCTTCCTTTTTAACTGTAATTAGCATATGAATTCTTTGTTTAAACATAAATTCAACCATGACCAACACATATACTCATAATTACTAGTTATATATCAATAATTCAACAAATTAAAATCACAGATCATGAAAGTTTATGCCGTAAACACCCATATATAAACATATATACATACATAATATTAAGGTTAAAGAAAATACCTTCAATTGGTTTTTTAATTCTTGTTAAACACTGAAGTTGCTTGGTAATCCTTAGGTTTCCTCTCAATTCTCCCAACTCTCTCTGTAATCATATGATTAGCAAAACCCAAACCAGTATGCGTAAAACATAAAAACCGATATAGTCATAACCCCTATACTAAATATATATCAGTTACAACTAATAAACGTATATGTTATAATTATATTTTATTTATTATTTAATATATTTTATTTATAATTCAAATATTAAAGAAATCCAAAAGCCATAAGGCTTTGTTTGACAAAAAGTCTTTAAAATAAAGACTTAATATATTTAAGTCGTGTTTGGTCAAAACTAAATTAAACTACTTTAATTTTATTTTAATAAAAAATTTAGTTTATAATTCATAATCACATACTATTTATTTGGATTTCCATATCCAACATTACATTAACTAAATTAATTACACATACTATATTTTAAATATATATTCCACTTAAACACATATCACAAAATTATATTCTCATTATAATTTTATTTAATAAATTAATATACCATCTTAATTTATCACATCACAACAACAATATAACATCTCATGTTATCTTACAACATAATAACTATAAATTAAATTAATTTAGAATATTATCTAATAAATATAATTTATATATATTTACTAACAAAATTCACATATTCATTTAATTTAAAAAATATTTTAAATTACAAAACAACAACTTCATCAATAAAATATTTATTTAATTTAATAAATATTTTAAATTACAAATAAAATATTGGATTGTTACAATGATAAGATGTAGCAATGCGATGATTTACCCCATACTTAGCCAACAGAGCTGTGAACTGCCTATTACAAAAATGACTGCATTCATCACTAATGATAGCCCTTGGAGTCCCAAACCTTGTAAAAATACTCCTTTGTAAAAATCTTAGGACCACTTTGGCATCATTAGTTGGAAGATCTGCCACTTCCACCCACTTCGAAACATAGTCGACTGCTAACAAGATGTATAAATTTCCACATGAAGAAACGAAAGGGCCCATGAAATCTATCCCCCAAACATAAAAAATTTCCACCTCGAGGATCGTGTTCAATGGCATCTCATTCCTTTTAGAAATATTCCCAACTCTTTGACATCTGTCACATCTCGGAGCAAAACTTTAAGCATCCTTAAAAATCTTCGGCTAGTAGAATCCTGCTTGTAACACTCTAGCTGATGTCCTCTCTCCACCGTAGTGACAGCCATATAATGAAGCGTGACAATCCTGCAAAATCCCTTCTGTCTCATAATATGGGATACATCTTCTTATCATCTGATCAGCACATTGTTTGAACAAATATGGTTCATCCCATATAAAACCACTTCACATCATGCAAAAATTTCTTCTTTTGATGACCAACTAAGTTAGAAGGGTTCATTCTGCTCACCAAGTAGTTCGCATAGTCTGCAAACCATGGCACTTCCCCTTTCACCACAAATAAATGTTCATCTGGAAAGGACTCATTAATCATAGTCTTGTTATATAACTCCCTTTCTGGATTTTCCAGTCGAGATAAGTGGTCTGCCACTTGGTTCTTAGTTCCCTTTCTGTCCTTTATCTCAAAATCAAATTCCTGCAACAGAAGTATCCACCTGATCAAACGATGCTTTGCATCCTTCTTTTCCACCAAATGACGAATTTTCGCATGATCCGTGTACACTATCACCCTTGTCCCAATTAGATAAGCTCAAAACTTGTCAAAAGCATACACAACTGCCAGTAATTCCTTCTCTGTGGTGGTGTAGTTCAATTGAGCATCAGTAAGGGTCTTGCTCATATAGTATATCACATGAAAAATCTTTTCCCTTATCTGACCCAAAACATCCCCCACAGTATAATCACTGCCATCACACATCAACTCGAATGGTAAGTCCCAATTCGGTGTTGTAATTACTGGTGCTGAAGTTAACCTCCTCTTCAAATGCTCAAATGCAGACACGCAATCCTCATCAAACTTGAACTGTGCATCCTTCTCCAACAAGCTACAAAGTGGCTTTGTTATCTTGGAGAAATCTTTAATGGATCCGCAGTAAAAGTCTACATGTCCTAGAAAACTTCGAACACCTTTTACTGAAGATGGTGGCTACAAATTCTGAATAGTCTCTAATTTGGCTCTGTCCACCTCAAGTCCCTTATTCGACACCTTATGTCCCATAATTATTCCTTCTTGTACCATAAAATGGCACTTTTCCCAATTCAACACCAAGTTCGTCTCAACACATCTTCTCAATACCATCACTAAATTTTTAAGACATAAATCAAAAGAATCACCAAATACTAAAAAATCATCCATAAATACCTCCACATTATGCTCCATCGTATTCGAAAAGATAGCTGTCATACATCTCTGAAAAGTGGTTGGGGCATTGCATATACCAAAAGACATCCTTCTGAAAGCGAAAGTACCATACAGACATGTAATGGTTGTCTTTTCCTGGTTTTCTAGAGCTATAATAATCTGATTGTAGCCTGAATACCCATCTAGAAGGAAATAAAACTCATAACCCGCTAGTCTATCCAACATCTGATCGATAAATGGCATTGGGAAATGGTCTTTCTTTGTAGCTTTGTTAAGTCTGCGGTAATCCATACAGACTCTCCACCCCGTTACCGTTCTTGTCAAAATCAACTCATTATTTTCATTAGATACTACGGCCATACCACCCTTCTTCGGTACACACTGTATCGGACTCACCCACGAGCTATCTGAAATCGGATAAATAATACCTGCATTTAGCCATTTCAATACTTCCTTCTTGACCAGTTCCTTCATGATTGGATTAAGTCTTCTTTGATGTTCCACTGAAGGCTTGCTATCATCTTCCTGGAGGATCTTGTGCATACATAAAGATGGGTTGATCCCTTTTATATCTAATATAGTCCACCCAATTGCTAACTTGAACTCCTTGAGGACTCTTAGCAGTTTTTCTTCCTGAAAAGATGTTAGTGCAAAAGAAATAATCACAGGTAAGTTTGAATTTTCATTTAAAAATGTATACCTCAAATGGTATGGAAGTGGTTTCAACTCAAGTTCTGGAGGTGTCTTAAGAGATGGCTTTAATTTCACTGATGACTCTCCAACTTTCTTTAATGGCTCAACAGGAGTCTTAAACTTCCTGAACTGTGGAGTTGTGTCAAGAATATGAACAGTTTCTTCAATTACCTCATCATCTATTTCTGAATTTCCCACAATAGCATTTCTCAAAGGTTCATGATTCACCAAGTTCTCTACTTCATCATTTAGTACCTTTTCCACCAAATCCACCCTGAAGCATTCCTCTTCATCTGTCGGAAATTTCATTTCCTTGAACACATTGAAAGTAACTTCTTGATCATGTACTCGTATTGTTAGTTCCCCTTTCTAAACATCTATCAAGGTTCTTGTTGTAGCTAGGAATGGCCTTCCATGAATGATCGGTATACTTCTGTCCTCTTCGAAGTCTAATATGATGAAATCAGCCAGAAAGATGAATTTATCCACTTTAACCAATACATCTTCCACAATCCCCTGTGGATAACTGATAGACCTGTCAGCTAGCTATAAAGAAATATTTGTCGGCCTTGGAGTCGGCAATCCCAACTGATTGAATACTGACAACGACATCAAATTTATACTTGCCCCAAGACCGCACAAGCATTTGCTGAAGCTCATCTTTCCAATTGTACAAGGTATTGTGAAGCTGCCTAGATCCTTCACCTTTGGAGGTAATTTGCGTTGCAGGACTGCACTACATTCTTCTGTCAAGGCTAATATTTCAAAGTCTTCTAATCTCTTCTTCCTTGACAAGATCCCCTTCATAAACTTTACGTAACTAGGCATCTGTTCCAATGCCTCAGCGAAGGGTATGTTGATCTGTAGTTTTTTAAATACCTCCAAAACTTACTGAACTGCTTGTCTTCCCTCTGCTTATGTTATCTTCGTGGATAAGGTACAGGAGGGTGAACGACTGGTATCTTATTCACAGTCTTCTCAAAAGAATTTTCTTTATTCCTATTCTTTTGCTTGACATTATTCCTTCCCTTTCCTTCTTAGATTAGCCTCTGTTGTACTTGGAAATGAACCCTGAGGTCTGTTGTTAAACATGCTAGCCATCTGACCCATTTGAGTTTCCAAGTTTTTGATAGCCACTGCTTGGCTTTTGATCATCACCTTAGTATTTTCCATATACTTCATCATCATCTCCTCCATCTTTGACTTCTTCTCTTGCTGAGGTGCAGGTGGTGGATGATGTTGTTTTTATGAAAATCTTGGTGGGTAAGGTGGTCTTGGTGCAAACTGTTGCTGAGATGGTTGTGCCTGAAATTGATTTTGTGGTTGAAATTGACTTTGTTGATTGCTTTGATTATTTGACCAACTAAAATTTGGATGGTTCCGGTTGTTGGAGTTGTATGTATTGTGAAATTGACCTTGATTCTTCTGGTAGTTTCTCACATACTGTACAGACTTTGAACTGATAGCACATTGGTCAGTTGAATGCGACCCTGCACATATCTCACACACAAAAACAACTGTTTACGCCTTACTTTCTGCCAAAGAGTCAATCTTCTTTGCCATAGATACCATCTGAGCTGACAACTGAGTGATAGCATCCGCCTCTAACAAACCTGCAACTTTGGGCTATAACATTCTGGCTGTAGGATTTTGGAAATCATTCACTGCCATCATCTCAATAAGATTGTAGGCCTCTTCATAGCTCTTCGCCCATAAAGCTCCTCATGCAGCTTCATCTACAATTGTCCTTAACTGTCATCCCAATCCATTATAGAACATATTAATCACCATCAAATCCGGCATACTATGGTGTGGACACTTCCTTAGCATCTCCTTGTATCTTTCCCAGGCTTCATACAGAGATTCACCCTATTACTGCTCGAACTGGGAGATTGTTGTCCTCATTTTAGCAGTTTTAGCCATTGGAAAAAATTTGGCTAGGAACTTTTGAGCTAGGTCCTCCCATGTTGTAATAGATCTTGAAGGTAAAGAGTGAAGCCAACTTCTTACTTTGTCCCGTAAAGAAAATGGAAATAGTCTATGTCTGATTGAATCCTTTGTCACCCTGTTGTCCCTGAAGGTGTCACATATTTCTATAAAACTCAACAGATGCTCATTCGGGTCATCTGTAGTAGCACCCCCAAACTGTACCAAATTATACACCATTTGAATAGTGCCCGACTTTATCTCGAAAGTATTGGCAGCTGTAGCTGGTCTTACTATACTCGACTGTAATCCATTGATGTTCGGCATCGAATAATCTCTCAAAGCCCTGTGCTCCTCTCTTTGCTCTTCTACTGCCATGTTGGATGTTGTGGTCTCTAACTCTGCTTGTATATTTCTACGCGCTCTCGATTTCCAACCTCTGTCGTTGATGTTTTCCTGTGCAGGTGTTAACTCAGAATTGGATGATCGAGTACGCATATACTATGCACAAGTACCTGAAATTCAAACAAAAAAATAGAAATAAGATAAGATAAGATAAAACTTGTCTAAGTCATACAAAACTAGCTTAAAATTGATGATAATAATTTTAAAAATAAACGCCTCTCCTCGGCAACGGGGCCAAAAACTTGTTGGCTCCTTTTTAGTCTAACAAAAAAGACTCTAACTCATGCAAGCATACATGGGTTAACAAATAGTATAGAGTAAGAAAAGTATCAATTCACGGAGAAAGGTTTTAAATCTTAATTATCATACATCAACTATTTCACTATTTTTATATGCTTAAATGAATAACTCACAATTATAATTAATTCTAAATTCAATTAATGAATAAAACTACAATACTAAAATAATGTAATCAAATTTGGAAAGAATGGGATTCTAACTTCATTTAATACTTCATCTAACTTGCAATCATCCTGTTATGTATATATACTTATCATGGAATACTAGTCAAGAGCATAAAAGTGGACATAACCATTTTTCAATGAGTTATGACCTAATCACATAACATCCAAATATGTTAGAAATCATGTGAGCGACACTATTAACAAAATCATTATATGTCTATGTGAAATTGTAGCAATAATGAATTAAAGTGTAGGCTCTTTCAATACTACACATGGTGAAACGGTATATTTCTATCCGGTTCACGAATTACAAAGCTAAACAACTCAGCCTCATAAACATATGCTATTATGATTTTATCCCTACTCATATTTCATTTTTCAATTCCATATAAGCATACAAGGTGAATGGTGATCAAACATTCATTCATTACGCTCAATCATAATAAGTAATCCAATAATAAGCATACAACCAAACAATCAGATATATAAGTTAGACTACATATCAAAATTCATTAGAATCCCATAATGGAGTTTTGTTCATTTCTGAACCAAAAGCCATTATGGGATTGAAGCAATATATGAAATTAAAATAATGCAAATAAGAGATGTAAGAGAAATGATAAAAATATATGTTAAACTCAGTTACAGAATTTGTTCCACGCTTGTTCCAATAATCTCTAGAAGATTAAAACTACACTTTTTTTCATAAAGCCATTGTAATGATCCAATGCCCAAAAGTCTCTCTAGAATAGCTAATACGTAAGAATCCTAATGAATAATACAAAAACTAATAAAAACTCCCTTCAACACGTCTCTAGTGCTAACCATATCGTTCAGTTCAACTAAAAACGCTCAAATTTCAAATTACAAAAAGTCAACCAAAACAGACTGCAGAGGACTCGCGCGGCTGTGAAATATCAGAGTGTAAAATGGGCGCGGGTGCCCGATTTAAAGCCCAATTAGCTGTGCGGCTGCTTCATGCTATCTTCTGCTGTTGCTTCTTGATTGCTGTTATCTGTTATTCATTCTACCTTTTCTACATAGTACTCATCCACTGCTTTAGTTCTTCATCTACACATATCCATCGTGCTTAGTCTTTGCTAGCCTCATACCACCTTGTCGGTGCCAATCCATGCCATTCTTATATTTCCATGACATAGGAGTTCCAATCACAAGTATTGCAAAATAAACATAAAATGCAAATAAAAGAAAGTAAAACTACTTGAGATGAGCATAATTCTAGTGAGTTGGCATCCAATAAGTAGGTATAAAACCTACTTATCAAGAGGGGACATAGTCACCGACTAAAATAATCACTGCACCATGCACAAAGGGGCAGGAAGGAAATTCAGTCAAGACTTCTTAAAACATCTCTGGGTGTTAGAGATACTTTTAATGATTTGCAGCGCCGAGTAGTTCGATATCCGGTAGAGGAGAAGAAAACTGCTTATCTAATAGATCAATCTGTGGTTTGTCACATGTTCCAGGATTCCTTTGATAATAACACTGAATTCTAGAGAGTAGTATAGGTGGTTGAATGCTTTATATTAGTATGGATAAAAAAGTATTCAAAGTTTGTAAAATAACCATTGGTTTGTAAGTTAGTAGTATGTAGAACTACTAAGTTGTTTTGTATGACTTTTGTGATATATAAAATAAATGATATGATTGTGTTATTCAAATTCTTATGCGAATTTTTGTTGTTGTTTTATATATAATCAACTCACTTTTTACGTATTAAAATTACTCATAACGTAGATCACCTTGCCAAGTTGTACATTAATGAAATTATCTCTAGGCATGGAGTGCCTGTTTCTTTAGTATCAAATCGAGATCCAAGTTTTACTTCAAATATTTGGAAAAGCCTTCAGAAACACTTAGGAACACAATTAAGATTGAGTACAGCTTATCACCCTCAGACTGATGGATAGAGTGAGAGAACCATACAAACATTAGAGGATATGTTGAGAACATATATCATAAACTTCAAAAGAAGTTGGGAAGATCAGTTACCTTTGGTAGAATTTGCTTATAACAATAGTTATCATACTAGCATATGTATGCCACCCTATGAAGCCTTATATGGGAAAAAGTATAGAACACCTTTGTGTTGGGATGAGGTCGGGGAAAGGAAAATGCTAGGACCTGGAATAATTCAATAAACTACTGAAACCATCAGAATTATACGTGCACGATTACAAGCATCCAAGATCGACAAAGGAAATACGTTGATCCACATCGTCAACAAAGAAACTTTAGCGTAGGAAGCCACGTATTATTAAAAGTATCTCCTTGTAAAGGCAAGATACATTTTGGCAAGAAAGGAAAACTAAGTCCGAGATTCATTGGACCTTTTGAAATTTTGAGGAGGATAGGTGAAGTTGCTTATGAAATAGCACTACCTCCTAAGTTGAACCATATTCATAATATGTTTCATGTGTTCGTATTATGACCATACAAACCTGATTATAAACACATTATAAATTATGAGCCAATCCAAATCAAAAAAGATCTTTCTTATGTAGAAGAACCTGTGCAGATCATCGACTGTAAATAGCAAGTCCTAAGAAATAAAGTGATAGCATCGGTCAAAGTGATTTGGAGGAATCAGAACGTTGAAGAGGCTACATTGGAGCTCAAAGATAAAATGCGAGAGAACTATCCTCAATTGTTTACTTAACCTGTACTGTAATTTCAAGGATGAAATTCTTATTAATGGGGGTGAATGTAAAAACCCAAAACCCTAATAAGACTCGGTTATGTAAAATTCAGTTATATTAATAAAATTTCTCCGTTTTGAATGTGTTATGTGTTAATATATAATCTGTTTAACAAATATGGTCAAATAAAATTTTGTCCGATAAACGTCGTGCTTAAAAATTTTCTTTCAAAAACGGACTTGTCTGTATATTTGTTTGGACAAGCTACTTTGTCGTGCTTACACTGACAAAACGCTTTGTCGTGCTTGTTAGGATTAGTGGGAAAGCTAGGTTAGTAACCCTAGATTAACAAACCCTAACCCTAATTAACAAAACTTAACCCTAATTTGTAAACCTAACCCTAATTAGTTAAATTAACCCAAATTAGATTATCTTAACACCTAATCATGATTACTAAACTTTAATTAGGTACTAATAAACATCATTAAACAATCCTAATCATTAAAAACAAAACCCTAATCAAGATTAGTGAAGATTAGGGCATAATTAAACTACTAAACTAACCTAACTAGCTCACAAGTAGGTTAGGAGTCACCAATGCAAGTTCTTAGGCTACACATGACATGCTTATAACTCCTAAGCACCAATAGAGTCATTGAATCATATATTTGTAGAGGCAATCAGGTGGAAAATGACCAAAAAGCCAAGTTGAAGAATTCTATAAAATGAGACCTAAGCTAAGTGTAAACTCGCGAATTCTCTAAACCAATATACTCTTATATACATACCAAATCAAGCCTGGGTGATAGCAGCAACCAATTCAGAAGCTAGAATCCAAAATCAAGCAAGAAAGGTGCAAATCCTAATTTATAGCTAGATCTTTAATCTTTTGTTAATTTTGTTGTTTAGATGTTTAGAATTATGTATTAGTATGTTAGAAAATATGTTAGATTGATAGAACATGTTTTCATAACATCTAGATACCTTAATTAAGTATTTTTAGTAATCTGGAAATTTTGAAAATCAAGCCTGACGGTCGAATGTTAGAGCTTGTAGATTCATATGTGTTTATGATTAGGTGTGTTATTTGTATGTTATTTGTAGCCTGATAGTAGGTCTTTAATTTGGAAAAAAAACAGGTTCATTAAAACCATATATTGCAAGATATAGGTGGTCAAAGTTGGTTGACCGATCACGAGTTCTATTTTCTGGGTTACCCAGAAAATTCAAGAACAGTTTGAGCCGGCTACTTTGACTAGCCTTTTGATCGCTTTCTATTTGTTGTTTTTGTAACTTTTTGTAATCGATTAACACCTTGATATACATAGTACATATCTACGATCTTAAATTGCTTAAACAACTCATAAGATTACTGGAATTAATGGTCAAAAGTCGTTAACCGAGCTTGATCAAGTTTTCTGGGTTACCCAGAAAACTGATGAACACGAAGAACAACTGTTGGCTGTACTTTGACAAGTATAGATCGAGACCTTAGAATTATGCTTTTTCCAAATCAATGTTATATATATATATATATATATACCTTGACATATATACTACATGTTACAACAAACAAAACACACATCTATTTCACAGAATCAGAGATATTAAACCACAAAACCGTTGACCGACCATGACCACTGTTCTGGGTTACCCAGAAACTCAAAAATAGCTCTGACAGTGACTTTGAGCCTCTATAACTTCTTGTTATATGTAGGTTAAAGCATGAAATTTAGTTGATGTTGTACTACTCTAAGAGTACTATAACACCAATACTTGTCCAAACCCAGAATCATAAACAATAGCTAGATAGATCGTGGTAAAACTGGTCCCTCGACCATGACCGACTAACTGCCCAGAAGCTCAAGAACGCCTATAACGACACTCCCGGTCACTGTAGGGCGACATTCATAAATTGTTTTTCTAAAATTAATTTATAAAAATTAGAAATAATTAATAAATAAATATAAATAAATACAAAAATAGTTTTAAAATTATATTAAGTTATTATAATTAATTTCTGATATTTTTACATAAATTCAATAAATATTTTATTTTATTTGGATATTATTAATAATTAATTTAGTAATAAAGTAATTAGAATAATTATTTATAAATACTAAATAATTATTGAAAAATAATATTAATGGTATAAAAATCATAATAAATGGATATAAATTATTTATAAATAATAAAAAAAGTTTTTATAAAATTCTAAGTAAATATTAATTATCTAAAAATAGAAATAAATGATTTAAAAATAATTTAAGGGATAAATAAATAATTTAAAAATTATTATAAGCTTCTAGAAATTATTATAATGGATATATAAATTATCTAAATATATAATAAATCTTATAAATAAAATTTAGTTCATATATCAACTTATTTTATATTCGGTAAAAACATTGAACACCGAAACCTTATTGAATCTAACCTGATTTTATGTAAATGTTGTATTTGAATATTGTTATCAATATTAACGTGTTAGATTTATATATATGAACATCGTAGGTGCTTATTAAGAGAATCAAGTAGCATAACTTGACTGATTTACGCTCATGCAAGTTTTCTTAAACCTTAACTACCTACGCAAATTCTCTATCTTTAAATCTCTGATCAAAAAAATTTCTCAAGCCCTATTTAATTATTGAAAAGGATTTTTATCTTGATATACTGTTGATATGATATATTACACCTACATTTGAATTACCTCTTATTGTAAGGTTATCGCTATAGCTTCAACATAACTAAGAAATGAATTATTTTGTTTATATTGATTATTGAGCATAAACAATTGTGTCAAACCTAATTGTTTGGTAAGACATCCTATAATGAAGTTGGGTATCCCGTAAGGGATCAATATTCAGTCGATAATATATTGACATTAATTTGGGTGCACTTGAGCACTGGTAGGATGAGATGCATTCTCCTAGGATATTGAGTAGGCTGATCCCCTATTTCATATCTAAACAAAGTTTCTAAGTCTATGTGACTGACAGAAATAAAAATCCAGAAATGGTTGAAAAAGAAATCTAGAAAATGGTAACAATTATCAGTCAAATTTTGAATTGTCATATTTCTTCAATTGATATATTGTTATAAATATAAAACCTGCTGAGCATGTCATAGCTCACCCTTGCAAATTATTCCTTTTGCAGTATTAGTTGGTAACCTTGGAACATCTGGAGTAGATAAAGGGAAGCGTCCCTACTTAGATTAGGTTATATTCATGTCTATTTGAATACTTTGTAATAAGAAACTTGTTATGAGAATCATGTAATCGAACCTTAATATTTATAATATATAGGCTTAAATATGAATTACTATCCTAAACTATGAGCCATATTCCATTTTGGTGATCCACTTTTCAATTTTGTCAATTAGATGATTAAACTATTAATTTTTTCCGCTTGCATTCAATTGAGCCTGCCACGTCAGAAATTACTGACGTGGCTTGTAAGACCCCAACCTTTATAAATAAAGATGAATTTTCTATAAATATTATTTTTGAATATTATGGAGTAAATTTGATATAATGTTATAGTTGTGGGTAATATTTATAAATTTTGCAAAGTAAGCAAGTTGTTATAAAATATTCGTTTGGTCGGGGAATATTCTCTTTGTCGGGGAATATTCGTACGACGGCACAATCATTGGTGGACCCCACAATGGAATTATTGTCGAATTGAGAAAACGACAAAAATACTTTATGAAAATAACGGCGGAGGTGTTACCGTTAAAACTGTTGAACTACTCGGTAGTAAAAGTACAGTAATACGCGTGGTTGCATAGTAGCACACGATATTGATTATTGATGCTTACGTGAGAAGTCACTCAGCTATACTTAATTATTGCTACAGTAATTGCTGCATCATATCTCTTATATTATTGATTCAATTATTGTCACAGTATCATCTGTATAATATGTTATATTATTAAATCAATAATTGAGACGACAAGTTATAAATAATTAATAATTGTTGAAAGATTAAATATGTGTTGATTAAAAATAAAATGATTTGTGGTAATATTTTTTCAATCCTTGATGTATATAAAGAGTCTATTATGGGACGTTTGTGGTAAGTTTGGTTATTTTATGGGGAGCCCATATGTCATCATCTAAGAGTCCCTTCGTCAATAGTAATTACCTTCGTCAATAGTAATTACCTTCGTCAATAGTAATTACCTTCAACAATAGTAATTACCTTTGTCAATATTAACTACCTTTACCAGACATCAAACCACTTGTCGTTTTATATTACAGGCGTCGAACCAATTGTCGTTTCACAGTACAGGTGTCAAACCACTTTTCTTTTCACATCACCAGTCGTCAAGCCAGTTGCCTTTTCAAATTTCAAGTGCTAAGCTAGAAATCTTCTATAAATAGAGTCCTAGTGCTTCATTATTTCACGAATTCATTCAAGCTATAGAGAGAGAAAGTATAGAGAGAATAAGAGAGAAAGAAGAAGAGTATTCTGTTACTACACTACTGCAATATTCAATCTACTACTAATGTAAGGGGTGTTATTCTTTCTTATTCATGAAGAGAAATGTTGTTATTCCATTGCTTATTATTCTGCTGGAAAAACCTGTATACGCAGTTTACCCTATACTTGGTGACATTCTTCTATTATTTTGTTTGAACATCCTGTCTGTGTGTTTTACATCGGACCTGGTTCCGTCTTTATTATTATTCTTTTGGAACATCATGTCTGTGTGTTTTACACCGGACCTGGTTCCGTCTTTATTATTCTGTTGGAACATCCTATCGGTGCAAATTTTGCCTGACCTGGTTCTGTTGTTATTATTCTATTAGAATAACCTGTCTATGCGAAGTACCACATGGATGGTGATTTATTTGTTATTCCATTCTTTATTATACTCAGTTGGTTAAAGTTTTGACTTCTATACTCCATGAAATTAGTAGAATATCCTTGATATTTGCGCTTCATCCAGTATCTTTTCATGGAAATATTCTTCTGATCATTCTTGAATTTTACTCTACAAAGCAGTATCATATTGACAATTTAGACATTATTAGTTCCTGGATAAATTAATTCTTGAACTTGTTTTATTGAATTCTTATATCATTGTCATCCTCATGTTTATATTATGTTGAAAGTCATCTGTGGCTTGTAGTGCATAGATGGACTTGGTATGATTATGACTAGGGATTATTCGGTGTAATCATGACCGTAATGTTACAAATGATGTGGTAAAAGTTATCATTGGCCCGTAGTGCATTGATGGACAGTTGTTGGCATGATCATGACCATTAATGAATATGTCCTTAGCTGTAGTGCATGGATAATTTGTGGTCGTGATACTAAAGAATATCCTTGGCCGTAGTGCATGGGTGATTCGATGATGTGGATTATTTATTAAGCTGAGTCCCAGCGATAAAAGTCATGAAAAATCTTTTAAATCATAAAAGATAGTAGATTTTATTCTCTACTTGACTCTTTTAATGGATTGTTTGTCCCGCTGCAGTTAAACTTGATGTTGTTATATTTTATCATTTTAACACTGTTGAAGGCTAACGATAATTTATTCTGCACTATCTTAGTCATAATATTTCTTACTGGGCTAGTTGAGCTCACCCTTTCTTTCACCGTTCTCTTCAGGAAATGAGAACATAACAGGGACTAGTCGGGGAACGGAGTGACGGTCCAGATGATAGCATTAGTAGTCCTCACTATTCTGTGAAATAGTGTGTTAATAATTGTAATGAGGACTCCTTTTGAGTTTGTATAATCTCTAGTAGACAATAATTGTATTCAAACTCATAGTTAAGTTTTATCGTATTGTACACGACAGTTGTATTAGTAAGTTGTATTTAAATTTTGTACCATGTATCTGACGACCCAAGATGGGTGATGTATACCTAATTTTGGGGGCGTCATAGTTGGTATCAAAGCTTAGTGATATGATTCCTGGTTAAGATGTGAGAATAGTACTAGGAGGGGAGAGACGGGGAATTCCTTCGCTAGTATCACCTGCCTAAGTTTATGTGATATTTAATTGGTTTGTCAGAATTTAGGGATAATATGTTACATGTCAATTAACCTTTGTTTTGTGGTAGTATCTGAAAATGACATCCGAGAATATTGAGAATAACAATGGAGCACAGGCGACCGTTGATTCACCATATATCAATAATCAGGATAATGTACATCAGGAAGGCGACAATCCTCATGTAAACAACAACACTGACCAAATGATGAATGATCAAATGTTTAGGGGCTTTATGCAATTCATGCAACAGCAGGCGAGAGCGGCTCCTGTCCAAAATGCAGGTGGAAACACTGGAAATTCTCGGGCGGTCACCACTAAACAGTTCAAGGAGCTGGGACCACCGGAGTTTAAGGGAAAGCCAAAACCACTTATGGCGGAAGCATGGATAAAGCAGATCACCAAGATATTTGATGTCTTGGGATGCTCCGAGGAGCAAAAGGTTCCCTTTTCCGCCTTTATGTTGCGCGGAGAGGCAGATTACTGGTGGGAATCGGTAAAACGTACTCAACCTGCCGTACTGACGATGTCTTGGGAGAAGTTCCAAGAGCTGTTCAACGACAAATACTTTCCTGAAAGTATTTGTTACATGAAGGAGGTGGAGTTTATCAAGTTGGAACAAAATAATATGACCGTGTCGCAATACGAGGCTAAATTTGCGGAGTTATCCCGGTTTGCATCCCACTTGGTGGATAATGAAGAGAGAATGACACGGATGTTTTTAAGAGGTTTAAAGCCGGAGATATGTCAACATCTTATTTCTCATAAACTGTGTTTATATTCAGATGTTGTAAATAGGGCTCAGTTAGTGGAGCGTGATAACGAGTCAACACAACTAAAAGAGAGTAGCCGACAAAATGATAATACCAGCGAGAGCAGTCATCGAAGCAGTGACAACAAGCGTGGAGGGAATCAACAGGCCAGAAATGGTAACCACTTCGGTGGTAATCAGGGCCAAAATAATAAGAATGGACATTTCAAGAAGAGGAGATTCAACAATGATGGAAAGACGTCAGCACCAACACCTGTCGTTAAGGAAGGAGAACGACCACCTATCATATGTTTCAAATGCGGAGGGGAGGGGCACATCAGTCCAAACTGCGCGATGTCGTCCAAAGCATGTTATAATTGTGGAAGAGAAGGTCACTTAGCCCGATTTTGTCGTTCACCAAAGACAAATTCAGCTAGGATGGAGGCACCAAAGGCCGTCCCAGAAAAGTTAAAACCGGTAGTGCAAGGTAGAATGTTTGTTGTGACCTCCCAAAAAGCAAGGAACCCGAATGAGGTCATCACGGGTAAGCTTATCATAAACTCTAACGAAATCTATACTTTATTTGATACCGGTTCTACCCATTCTTTTATTTCTCCTACTTGCGCTCATCGATTAAATTTGACTCCGGAGAAATTAGACTTTGACTTATCTGTGGAAACTCCGTTGGGAGAAACCTTCATTACATCCACTGTTTATAAGTCTTGTTTTGTTCAAATCGGTACCCTCACATTACCTTTAGATCTTATTTCATTGAAAATACTTTAATTTGACGTGATTCTAGGGATTAATTGGTTAACTACTCATCATGCAAAAATTAATTATTTCTGTAAGGTTGTTAGCTTTCATATTCCTAATCAACCTATTATGCGAATTCAAGCGACCAAACCATTAAAATAAATCACCGTCATCTCAAGCCATAAAGCTATTCGTTTATTAAAAAACGGATGTCAAGCTTTCTTAGCTCATGTCATAGATTTAAACAAAAATACGTCAGTTTTGAACGATATTTCTATTGTTAATAAATTTCCTGATGTATTCCCCGAAGAACTTCCTGGCCTACCCCCTGAGCGTGAAATTAAATTTTGTATCGACCTTGAACCCGGTACAAAACCCATTTCCAAAGCCCCATATCCAATGGCTCCTATTGAACTTCAAGAGTTAAAGACCCAACTGCATGAATTGTTAGACATTGGCTTTATTCGTCCTAGTACTTCTCCTTGGGGTGCTCCTGTTCTATTCGTGAAGAAGAAAGATGGGAGTATGCGACTTTGTATTGATTATCAGGAGTTGAATCATGTCACCATCAAAAATAGGTATCCATTACCACATATTGATGACCTGTTTGACCAGTTACAAAGACCCAATTTCTTGTCAAAGATTGATCTTCGTTCTGGATATCACCAATTGAAGATTAGAACCGATGACATTCCAAAGACGGCTTTCAGAACTCGGTACTGGCATTATAAATTCCTAGTTATATCCTTTGGATTGACTAATGCTCCTGCTGCCTTCATGGATATGATGAACCGAGTATTCAAGGAATATTTGGATCACTTTGTAGTCGTCTTTATTGATGACATCCTTATTTATTCCAAAAGCCGTGAAGATCATGAGCAACACTTGAGGCTGACACTCCAAAAGCTTTGTGAATACAAGCTTTATGCCAAGTTGAAGAAATGCGAATTCTGGCTTGAGGAAGTAGCATTCCTTGGGTACGTAGTATCAAGTCATGGAATATCTATTGACCCAGCAAAGATTGAAGCAATTCAAAGCTGGGAGCAACCTAAATCAGTGACCAAAGTACGTAGCTTTCTCGGTTTAGCTGGTTATTATCGGAGATTCGTGGAAGGATTTTCTCGAATCGCTACTCCATTGACTCAGCTGACTCAGAAAGATACAAAGTTCGGTTGGAGCGAAGAATGTGAGAAGAGTTTTCAAGAACTCAAGAGGAGACTCATTTCGGCACCTGTTCTGACAATACCATCTGGCTCGGAGGGATTTGTCATCTACAGTGATGCTTCGGGCAAAGAGTTAGGATGTGTTCTCATGCAACATGGAAAAGTCATAGCTTATACCTCAAGACAACTCAAAGAATATGAGAGGAATTATCCTACTCATGATCTAGAGTTGGCAGTTGTTGTCTTCGCACAAAAGATTTGGAGGCATTACTTGTATGGGGAGAAGGTGGAGATTTTTACGGATCATAAAAGCCTCAAATATTTCTTTACTCAAAAGGAACTCAACATGTGACAATGAATGTATAAGTATCAGAATAATAGACTATGAATGTATAAGTATCAGAATAATAGACTATCTATTTTGATAGAATGACACCAAAGTTCGGGGAACTTTGAATTAGCTGAACAATGCGTTAATCAATAACAAGGCTTCTCACTTTCTATACAACACAATAATTTGATAATGAAAGAGTACAACGCTTTCAAAGTTTCTACGATATTCAAATGAATAAACAAGAATTAATTCTACGCAATAACAAAGTGGAATGTTTTCCAGATTTATGCTGAGCTATCCATTGGATCTAGAACTTCTACTTTCTCAGGTATCTATCAAAGATTTACTTTGATACATACGCAGGAGTATCATATAACCATAAATATTAAATCATACCCCTCTGCAAGTATAACAAGTGATCAGCTTTATTATACCCTATATTATGCATATTACTTAACAGTGCGCAATGGCTGAATATACGACCTAAAATGTTCCCTTTATATAAAAGGTTGTTCTTCTCAGTCTCTGAATCAAGATTTGATTTAACAACAAAATTTAATGATTTCAATTTCTATTTACTTATCGATCTAGCCGAAATAATTGGCATCGATCTATCAATAACAATTGAATTCTCTTCTCAAATTTATCAAGTTCTAACAAATGTTCGTCTAGCCAGAATAATTAGCTAAGACATTTCTCAACATAATTCGATAATAAACAGGAATTATTTGTACTGCCAATTCTACCTTCTACGAATATGAATATCCACCAATAGTTTTCTACAAATGTATATTCTCTGAATCAGTAATTCAATTTGAATTATTAATCATGCACTAACTGCGAATAATCAACAATAAATTCCCTGAACATGGTATAATTAGCAATAATTAACCATTATAATAATTGAATGAATATAACTCAAGGTTGAGTTAGGAAACTTGCCTTCCGCGTTGATTACTGCTACACAATAAACTTAGCTGCGTTAGAGGGACATATAACCAATAATATCGGTCTCACAATTAGCACAATAATTCACAACACACAACACTGTAATTCACAGTCAAACTTCTCCTAGTCACATTACCACATAGCCACATTAGTGTTTATAACCTATATAAACACTTATCAAGTCTAACTATTTCGGTCTGGTTGGACTTCGGTCCATTCTCGGTGTCCTGGTCACCCTATCCGATAATTAACACATTGAATGTCATTTAAACTTGGTCTCTAAGCTTCAATATTATTTTAGATTAGTCAAATATCATTTATAATATTTTTCAGAAGCTTTTAATAATTTATAAACAATTATTATAATTTATAATAATTTTTCAAACACTTCAATCATTTTTAATTGATTTAATTATCAAATGATCTTATCATTATTAATATTTAATAATATAAAAATATTAATAACAAACTTGTCAAAATATTAAAGTTATTATTAATAACTTAAAATATTTTTAAATCAACAATATCCTACTTAAATGATTTTTAAAATAATTAAACTCATTTTCAAATCATCACCATTAATATTTAAATATTAATGAAATTATCATCCAAATATTAAAAGTCATTAATTATAACCTAAAATATTTTTAAATCATTTTTCTCATTTTAAATGATTTTTAAATCAATAAAACCATTTTTAATTTATTTATTTAATATAATAATTAAATAAATCTAATATCATTAATATTAATTTAATAATGAGAATTCTCCAAAAATATTGAAATATATATTTTATAATTCAGAATATTTTCTAACACTCTATTCTTATTTAAAATGATTTTTAAATTAATAAAATCATTTTTTATATTATTTATTTAATTTAATAATTAAATAAATATAATATCATTAATATTAAATTATTAATAAAAATTCTCCAAAAATATTAGAAGTTGTATTTTATAACTCAAAGTATTTTTAAATACATTATTCTTATTTAAAATGAATTTTCATAATATTAAATCTTTTTTCTCTAATTTATTTAATATACTAATTAAATAAATTAAATACCTTTAATATTTAAATAATTATAAATATTAAAGAAAAATATTCCAATTGGTCAAAAATTATTTTTCATAATTTAAAATAATTTTTAAAACCATTTTTGTTAATTTTTAGAATTTATTTCTATTTTTTAATATTTTTCGGAATATTCAGAAAATAAAAATTAATTAAACCGTCGCTATAGGACTATAGCGACACAAAGCGTCATTGTTGGTGTTCTTGAGCTCAAGAACACTGACAACTTCGTGTTCATGGTTGTTCGTTTGACCAACCATGATTCTCAGCTCAGACATGATCTGGGCTAACTTGAACAATGATCTTGTAGTAAATATGCACTACTGCAACTCTAAATCAAAATATAGGTCATACAACAAACAAACAATTAGATCTACTCTCTCCAAGTCATTGTCAGATGGTTTCTGGGTTTTCCCAGAAACCCAGCAGTTTCTCTAGTGACTTTTCAGGTCATTTTAATCTAGGTTCTGATCATTGTTTTTATGGTTTTATTATTCATACACATAGTATTCATGACAAGGAACAACGAGATGTCAATATCTCAGTCCAAAAATATCAAAATATCTAGATTCAATCTGGTCAAACTATGTCAGAAACTTGGTTCATCCGTTTTTGAGTTTTTCCCAGAAACGTTATACGTGCTCAACAGGCTTACTTTGACCATTAATTACACTCAATCTAAACTCTTTTTGTGGAAAGTAAAACCATGGATCTCAAGTACATACAGCAGGCTACAAGTGTATTATAACAACAACATCAAAAACGAACCGGACTGACAGATTAAAGAGCCTAAAGATATTGTCAGACACGGATTCACACTTTCTGGGTTAGCCAAAAAGTGTTAGTCAAGCTCGGTCAACTCACTTTGACCATGGATATCTTGAAACCTCGACATGGAATGGTTGAGACTCCACTTCCAGATTATAGTCCTCATGTCATACTACCGATCCAAAACATAAAACAAGAAAAATCTTAAACAGACCAGAATCTATGGCGCCTGACATTAGCTTGTCAGACCACAATTTCTGTCATTGGCAGTTTTTAAAATCTTTACTTTTAAAGCATTTTGATGCTATGGATCTATGTTATACCAACATAGATCATCATTAAACATCATCTAGCAAAGATCTAAACACATAAACAAAAACTTTTTCTTAGCAATATGGATCAAAAATAAAAATTAGGTTTATACCTTTTCTTGAATAATTTTAGATCTTGGCTCTCCAATCTGTTATTGGTTGATCTAGGGTTGTATATAGAACTGATATACTTAGAAATTTCGTTGGTTTAGGAGAGAGAGAGAGTTGGTGAGAGCAAGAAAGAAATTGGCTTAGTTTTTATGAATTTTCTCTCTCCAAAATCAATATATACTACTTACACTACACCAAAAATGGCCTCTAGTGAAGGACAAATCCTTCACTAGATGCCCTATATCACTCACAAGTGATTTATTGCGAAGAAATATTTTCTTCACACGAGTGCTCGCATTAGACCTCCTAACAATTGGGTATCCTTCGCTAAGTAGTAACTAAATATTTTTTGTGAAGGATATATTGTGAATAATTTTTTTATTCACAAATTATATTTAGTAATGGAATATTATTATTTAGTGAAAGATTGGTTTCTTTCACAAATAATATTTTAAGAACGACTATTTGAAATTAGTGAATAACTTTATTCCCTCACAAATAATATATTGTGAAGAAAAAATTTATTTAATGAGAGAAAATTATCCTTCAGTAATTATAAATTGAGAATCTTTTTTCAGTTTAGTGAGAGAAAAATTCCTTCACAAATTATAAATTTGTAAATAAAAAATTAATTGCTAAATCATCAAAATTCATCGAAAATTATAATTGATTTTCAAAACAGTAATTTCATATTTGTTATTATTATTAATCTCAATAAAAATATTAAATTTAATATTTCAAGAATAAATATTGTCGTACTTTTTTCAAACTAATAGATAAGCTAAAGCATAAAGAGCTAATAAAATCAATACTCCACATATAAATAAATAATGCTCGAGTCACGATAACTACAATTTTTTTTATTGCATCTTGGTCTCCCAAAGACCATAGTACCTACAAAATTTATTAACTAACATAAAAAAAACTAAAAGGATAACAATACAATGATAACAACCACTACCACAACAACAAAGGAAATTAATTTTACCGTATAGATTATAAACACTTGACAAGTCAGTACAGGCATCTAGACTAAATAAATTGTCAGCATTAGGTAATTCAAATTTCAAGAGCAGCACCAACCACAACATTAAAATGAAGAAGGTATTCGGCCAGTTATGCGAATATACTCTGCTTGTTTCTCTGTTTTTACAGCTTGGCGGTTTCTCTCGGATTATGCTGCTGCCCGCATCTCTTTAGCTTTGTGCCTTACAGCTAGTAAATTGTTCATAAGCTTATCATCTGCTACACTTAAGTTGAACTACAACTTCTATAGAACTAGGAGAACAAAAATGATCATAAGAGCAGAATGCAATAAGACAAGTAAAAGCAATTATCTTTCGAATTAATTTCCAGCATAGAAATAAGCAGCTGAGAACATGTACAACAACACAACAGTTAAACTATAGTTGCATTATATTAATAAACTAGCTATAACCCGTGCCTGAAGGCACGGTGTAACGAAAAATTAAATTAAAATTTGAAAAATATTACATTATCTAAAGACACATATCACCACAACAATTAATACATACTCAATCATCAATACATATCCAACCACCAAAACATCGAGCTAGTCGGTACTAATTTCAAGAAATTTCGGCAAAATTTCTTTTAAAAATAAATATCCAGAAAATTTTAAACCTGTCTACAAAACTTACAATCATCATTACATATCCAAACCACAAAAAAATTTATCATTTCATACCCAAAATCATTATAACCATGTATAATTAGTTAACTTTACAAAATACGGAACACACAATCATCAACACATATCTAACCACCAAAACATCAAGCTAGTCGCTACTAATTTCAAAAAATTCGACAGAATTTCCTTTAAAAATAGATATCCAGACAAATATAAACATGTCTATAAAACTTACAATCATCCACACATATTCAAACCACCAAAAAAACCATCATTCCATACCCAAAATAATCATAACCATGCATAATTAGTTAAATTTACAAAATACGGAACACAAAAAAATACATATATGAAGAAATTAATACATACTCAATCATCAACACATCCAACCACCAAAATATCAAGCTAGTCGCTACTAATTTCAAGAAATTTCGGCAGAGTTTCCTTTAAAAATAGATATCCAAAAAAATCTAAACATATTTACAAAACTACAATCATCCAAACATATCCAAACCACCATAAAAACCATCATTCCATACCCAAAATCATCATAACCATGTATAATTAGCTAACTTTACAAAAGACGAAACACAATGAATACATACATGCAGAAAATAGAGAAACAACATGTTGAGTATAAGACCCTTTACTTTACAGCTTACACCATGTATCCTTCAATATATACCTGAAAATATTTGAAATTTAAAAATTATCGAAATATGTGAGTCAAAATTAAACAATTGTAAATCTGAAACATAATGAGAACACATATTTGTATGTAGGGGGAATGAGAGAGAGAGCTCTATGTGTGTGGTAGAATAGATAGAGGGTTTGAAATTTGAATAAACTGGAATGAGAGAGAGAGCAGCTGACGTAAACTTGATGTGACATTTGTCTATTTTCTCTCTCCGCTCTGTTTTATATTATAGATGCTTTGAAGAGACTAAAAGGTTCTCAAACAGGTTGTTCCTCCAAGTTTAATCATCATTTTGGGTAACACAACAACAATTGCAATATCAAAAATACATTACAAAGGAATAAAAGAATCTCAAAGTGTACAGGTTCCACTGCCCATTACAGCAGAACAATAAAATAGATGCAAATTTTTGAAAAGCATTCAAATGTAAACAAATTATGCTATTCTACTGTAAGTTATATAGACAAAAACCTATGCGATCCAGAATTTCTATAATGTGCTTAGAACCCTTAGAGGAAGTGTTGAAGTGTACACAAATATAATTGAAGAGCAAATAACTAACTAAGAGACAGAAAATAATATTTAGTACCTATGCACCTAACAAGTAAGCTTGAATAACAGAATGTCTGAATGGATCAATCTGTCAACCCGCTCTAGGTTTCTGAGAAAACTCATCTTTGATAAACAAATGCCCCAAAGTTATTAGATCAATAATAGCGTAAGATGTTTTCTGGGCATTTTCTTGGTCTGATTCATGAAAGATTGTCCCACCGTTCTTTTACCTTTTCGCAGAGTAGTAGTTGGAGTTTGTATATGGTGATCTAAATGTGTATTAGAGAATTCTTTTAGAAACAAAAGAAAATACACAAACACATATGCTGACCACCAACCAAAAGAAATATAAAAACAAAAATAATCTACACTCAGAAAAAAGCTTACATGCAACTTCAGTCAATTGAGTTGTAGGGGTATCTTCAACAACCTCATTAACTGACAAATTAAGGAGTCAATGGCCTGGGTACATCAACGAAATGAAGAATATCAGTCACATTCTCAAACCTGAAAGAATTTTACCAGTCTCAGTCACACAAGAGCCACAAGCATTTTCCTTATCTGGTGTGTTAAAAAGCTAACCTTCCAAATGCCATGTCCACTTTTGCACCGACATAAAGCACATAAGCTTCAGAGAGTATTCCAAAAAACTTTGGCTGCACCCAAAAACCCATGATATTACTGCAGGAGAGCAGTTAAAGAACCCATGTGGCTGCACCCAAAAACAATGATATTACCATTACTTATCCAACAATTCCAAACACAAATTTTAGTAAATAGACATCATTATCAACATTCCAAAAAAAATTTAGATGGTGAATCAACCAAATTCAAGGAGCATATTTATACTAAAATTCATTACATACTGCCAAGAAGTTCCTTCTTGGGAATCCGAATCCTTACACTAGCAATTCAATATTACAATTTACACTACTCTTCGATATAAGAAAACATGGATTTGGCAGAATTTCATTCAGCAGAATGCATAGCCATCCAAAGAGATCTCAAGTAAGCTCTGTTTTTAAAGAAAACCACTGATACTCTCATTAGTCCATTATATAACAATCTGAATATTATGTAGCACATAATGCTAGCAAAAACTATATTAATACTTCTGCCAGAAGAAGAGAGAACATGTACATTGAAACATACCAAATGAAAATTAGGAAAAACAATTTGTTTGTTTCAGTTCTCTTAACCCCATATTTGACAGTCATACTAACAGCCCAGAACATTGCAAATTGGGAAATATAAAAGTATACTACAATATTTTATCTTGGTGTCACATGTCTAAACAAAAATATACACAGAAGACAAAATATACCCAAAAATATACACAAAAGACAATATTCAAAAATATACACAGACCTATATTCAGATTTGTTGCAGCAGTCACCATCCAATCCTCCCTTAGATGCAACAAGTTGATTGGATAGAAAAAGGAGTAGGAAGAAGTGGAGGAAACTACATGAATAAAAACAAGAAATTGATAAAAGTATACACAGAAGACACTTTTTCCGATTTAGTAGAAAACACAGTAAACATAAAACAGACTTCTATTAGTAAAGAACAATCAAATATGAAATTAGCAGAATCGATTGAACAAAGAAAAATAAATTGGGGGGGAAACAAAATAGGGAGAGATAGAGATAAAACAACACCTGGCAAAGCAATTCCCTCGATAGAGATCTGTCTCAAAAACTCCACCTGCCTGAGATGAATTGAATTCTTGCATGGCATGTCGATGCATTCAATGACAGAGTTGAGAGAAGAACCATCATATGGTGGATCGCCATGTCGTAACCTTTTGTTGTGTTTTCGAAGAGGTTCATTTGATGTATCTTTTTCACCCTCCAACACCATTTCCATCAGTTGAGCTCTCTTTAACTGGCCAGATAATGCCCCCTGATTTTGAGAATATAGAGCAGTGTCCACAGTATTGGACTCGATCTCAACTCTTTTGTGACTGACGTTCCCATCTCGAACGCTTTTTGCAGGTCTGGTATCACCGTGATCCATAATTGTAGACCGAGGGGAAATGATTCTTTCATCCTTGTGATCGTTTCTTGTCAATAATTCACCATCAATCGACTTGAAAAATGTACAAGCTCCTTGTCCCTAAAAGAAAATGAATTTACAATCTTGTGAAAATGTAACAAATATAGAAGTTCACAATTATACATAACCTATATTATTCTACCTTTGTCATAGCTTTGACAGTGGTTACAAAGTTCTGGAAACCTAGTTCCCAATTCTAACTTTATTGTTACTAATTTTAGGAATTAGACAATGTTGTATTACAAAAATATAATTATTCTTCTATTCCATTTCCTGCCTGTAAAGTTTTCACCTGTTTGTTGCATGTCAACTGCTCCTACATATTGACTGCAAATATCGAATACATGTCGTAAATGCATATGTAGCCAATTATATTTGTACATGAAATGTGCTCGCAAGGCTTGTTTGTATGGCTTAAATTTCTGAATTCAGCCAAGACCATGCCAGATATAATGAGGATGACTCTGAATTTAGAAGCTTTTAAATATAAAAATTATTTAAGTTTCACCAGTGAGGCAGCTTGCTGCCGTTCCAACACATTCAAAAGTATATCCATGGCTATGAATGACATGACATATGGAAAACGGAAAACTACCAAGAAAATTGGAAAAGCTTCTTGTGTTTTGCTTTTTCTCTTACTTCTTGTGCAATTTAGCTTGCATCATTGGCACTTACATCAAACACCTGAATAACCTTGTCAAACGTATACACCATCAAGTTATCAACTAAAAATAACATGGCATACTATTTTAATAAAATTGAAACACCTAATTAGAGAAGTTGGTCATGATATCGTTGGAAGGCATTTTAGATATTATTTTTTTGCTTTTTAAGTTTTGGGTGTCTGTTATTTGGCAAAAATTCAAAACATTTCCACAGCGTTTGTGAGTTTTAAAAAGTAGAGAAAGGAACTATGTTTTTGCTACTCCCTTGGAAATTACCTCTTCTTCTCATCTCAACATAGCCACGTGTCAACTCTTCAGCAACTTCATCAGATAATTGTGGATGTATATGTTTTCGGGCGTAGCTCACATAAGCTGTTAGAGTTGGAAGGTCTATGACATCCTGCTCTGAGTTCTGCAAACACAAGAAGAAGCTTGAAGGTCCAACAAACATAAAAATCCACATGTTTTATCAAAAAAGAGAAGTTACAAAAAATTAAAGACCTCAGGATCTTCGAAATGTAATGCAACAATGTGCTTAGCAAGGCGCCTATCAGTCTGCTCATCAGCCTTGTCCATAATTAAGTAAATTAAATCAAACCATATAACCATGAAGAGCTCTTTTATATCATTTCCAATATTGGAAACCTTCTATACTAATGTTTTGTGGCAATGCATTTCGAGGGTATCTTCTGACCTGGATAACAATGTTGGAGGAAGGTGTATATTGTCAAGGACAGATAAACGAGGATTATATCGTGAGCCACTTGGATTTGCACAAGCTAACACTGAAGTTATTGCATTGAGGGAAGCAATGATCCCTATTTTTGCTATCGATACAGTTTGTTGTTCCATCACCTAGGAAATTAAAGAAAAATAAAAATGTTGTATCTGTATTAGATTTTTAACTTCATATGAAAACTCTAACAGATTCAAGTTCATCAATGTTTTCCTTTAATTTTTTTTTGTTCCATCACCTAGGAAAATTAAAGAATTTTATTTACAAAGAAGTTTAAAATTTTAAATAGATATAACAATTGGAGGTGATAATTTTAGAAAATTAAAATTTTGCATCTCTATTAGATTTTTAACTGCATATGAAAACTCTAACAGGGTCAATTTCACCAATGTTTTCCTTTAATTTGTTTAAAAAACTGAATCAATCAAAATGCAGTGTAAATAGCGAAAAGGGTGAACCTCATGTAACATTGCTCCTTGCATTTTCTGACATCTTGTAAAATTCATCAATACAGCAGATGCCTCTGTCACTAAGAACCAAAGCTCCACTCTCCAGAACATACAAGTAGTTTGCGAAGTCAAATATCCAGTTTTCTACGTTGTCAACTTTGGTATTCAACTTTGATAGACATAGAGCGGGTAGAGCAGTCCACTAACACATGACTTTTAACGAACATGTTGCGGGTATCAAACTTCCTAACAGATTAACCTTTCTGAGTCAAATTATTCACATCCTGGATACAAAACCCTTGAGCAGAAATAAAATCTGACAAATCTCGATTCTTTTTGCGCTTGAAACTACATTGATTCTATCTTGCTGGGATATGTACTGAGCTGCCTAAAAAAATCGTGAACTTCAGAGTTAGCCAGAGGGTTTTGAATGTCTAAACTCAAAAGCCCTTCAAAGTCAGAATCATCCGAGCAAACCCTACATTTGCATCCAAAACATCAGATTCTGTCATCCCAACCATAGATTCACCCAAGCCATTAAGGGGAACATTCGAATTTGAAGGGTTAGAAAACCAAATAACTGGCATACCAACTAGAGGAACAGAAGAATCGGGTAACCCCTCCGAGAGGAGAGAGGGGCTCACCGTATGAATTGAGATCAGAGAAACGGATGCGAGGAAAAGAAAAGAAGAATCAGAATCAGAAGGAAAAAAAGTAGAGAGCGAAAATCCAAAAGAGAGTCATCTTCGTATGAAATTTTAAAGTTTTAAAAGAAATAATTGATATTGTAATTTATTTAAAAAATGTTATAAAAAATAAATTTATTACTATAAAAAAATTAATGTATTTATATTACAATTTATATTTATCACAATTAATTTTAAAAAATTATTTAAAATAAAACAGTAACCAATTTTATCTCTCGCAAAAAACGTCGGAACAATAATATATAGTGAGTAATAATTCCTTCATTAATAGATTTTTTTCCTCGCAAATTTTCATCATAAATTGGCGCCAAATATGTTTCTACCATCTCAATTTTGCGAAAGAAAAAATATAAATTGTGAAAGATGTTTCTTTCGCTAATGACTATATTGTCACTATACTTTTTTCATTCACAATTCCTTCGCTAAACAACTCCTCATGTGAAGGAATAAATTCCTTCACAAAATTTCCTTCGCTATAGACCATTTTTGGTGTAGTGTTAGATACATGCATGATCTGAGATTTTTCGGCTGGTGGCTGAGATTTTTAAGTCACCAAAGTCAACTTAGTTGGTAAACCACTAAAGTTGTTGGCCATTTTACAAGTTACATAAATAAAAAACCAAAAGGGCATTTTTGTCATTTGCTAAATATATTTAATGGCATTCTTAACATTTATTCAAACCCTTAGGGTTTAACCCTAAGGTTCTAGCCCTTAGGTTTTCAAAATACTCCAATTCTAGAATTTTTTAATTAGGGTTTTAAAAATAGAAAATTAAGAATTTAAAACTAAAATTAAGGTTTCCTAATTAAATTAGGTTTTCCTAATCATATCAACGTTTAATAAATATATTAGGCCTTCCAATTAGGATTAGGGTTGCCTAATTAGGGTTTAGAAATCCCAAATATGAAATTAGGTTTTTAATTCAAAAAATTAAAATTTCTAAATTACAATTAGGGTTTGTAAAATAGAAATTAAGGTAACTAAAATATAATTAGG
This sequence comes from Panax japonicus, assembly GCA_020205505.1. Classification (NCBI taxonomy): domain Eukaryota; kingdom Viridiplantae; phylum Streptophyta; class Magnoliopsida; order Apiales; family Araliaceae; genus Panax; species Panax japonicus. Next base: position 23,304,351 of record CM035113.1, on the reverse strand, counting down.
ATTTTCTAATCATATTAAAGTTTAATACACAATTAGGCTTACTAATTAGGATTAGGGTTTTCTAATTAGGGTTTTAGGATTCCCGAATATGAAATTAGGGTTTCCCGGCTTTCAATTAGGGTTTCTAACTGTACGTTAGGTTTCCTAAATCTAAGATTAGGGTTTCTAATCTTTTATTGGGATTTATAAATTTTAAACCTTATCCTGATCAATCATTGATCAAAAATTCTAAACGATACACACGCATACTCATTAATATAATTATTTTAATTATATTTTCTATCGAATCCCTTTTCCAGAAATTAAGGTTAGGGTTTCTAAAGCGGTTAAGCACAACTCTACTCTAATTTATTAGTCAATACACAAATTGACCTTCTCGAGACTCGTATCACAGATACTTGTCGCACAATTGATAATCAATATTAATATTAATAAAAAAAATTATTCGTAAAATTTTAATTATTCGAAATCCCGGGTTATCACATTCACCCCTCATTAAAAGGATTCTGTCCTCGGAATCACCGTTTTCTTATTCTCTACAATCTTTTAAAGTTGTATCATCAATTCATTTTAGTAACAGAATTTTCATTTGTGTTTCATATTCTAACCTGTGACTTGAATCTTATAAAAGAAACCAATTCACAACAATATCTAATCATGATTACTCGCGTATTTAAATTTCTAACTGAACTCGTTACCTGTCGCCACTTCATGGGCAGCTGCTGCATTTGGAACTGTTATGCTAAAAGTGAATGTTGTTGGTCTTCTTAGATGTGCAGGTCCTTGAATCGCAAAGGTTCCGCTACCAGGTCCTTTGTTGGAACTTCTCCTATCTACATTTCTCTTCGGACAATTCCGGACCAGATGATCGGTCGACCCACACGCAAAACAACCTCGTGTCTTTTTTGGAATGGGACACTGGGGTGACATGTGTCCCTCTTGACCACAGTTGTAACAGACTTCTTTTTTCTTCAAGCAAACTCTTTGATGACGCTTCCTGCAAACTACACACGATGCGCCTTTCTTCCTAATCTCTACTGGATTATTTCCTGAATTAATATCACCATCCCTCTTACGTTTATTAAGATTACTACATCCACTACCACCTATCATAATATTTCCTTCAGCCTCCTTTCTTTGTTCTTGTCTATTCTTTACTACAGCTTCAATTTCTCCTTCAGCGATAATGGCTTTTTCTAATAACGTTGAAAATGAACTAATTTGCAGCACATCCAGCTACTCGAGTACCAGTGATTTCAATCCGTTCCTAAAACATCGTGCTTTAAGCTCCTCAGTGTCCACTTGATGTGGATCAAATTTTGCTTCCTCGTCGAACTTGACAAAATATTCTGCCACTGACATATTCTTCTGCTTCAGATTCACAAATTGTTCTTCCATATTTCTCTTTAGACCTCCCTTCCTTGGCGGCATTATCTGATAAAAATCTTACATTAATTCTCCTTCTCTACACAGATTCTTATTAATAACAAAATAAGAAAAAAATCTCATATAATTTCATAAATAGCACACAGTACATCTAGAACTTAACACATAGTACTATCCCTTTTTTAAATAATATCAGGATTAACAACACAACTTTAAACAAAAGTTGTAATTCTCCATTCACACATAACTATTCCCGAGTTCATCAAACTTATCACACCTAGGGGTTCAGGAACTTGCCACAATTATATGAGTGTATGAACTTATCATTGTCAGAACTTTGGCATCCATTCACTGAGGGGTTCAAAACATTTCATATAATTATGAGTCATGAACTTACCATAAGTATGAGTTTTAAGAACTCCAAAATTAATCTTAATCTTATATTCATATAGAAAATAAAGATTTCACTCATACAAGTATATATATATATATATACGTATTTTCACACATCGTTCTTGATATTACAACCGCTAATATCACACACTATCAAAAGATACTATCGCTTAAACTTTAAGCTATCTACCGTCCACTTCCTTCACCAGTCTTCTTCTTACTGGGACACTTGTTGCATTCGGCTTAGGATAATATTGGGAAATATGTCCTTCCTACTTAAAATCGAAGCACACATTTTTCCACATCGTGCATTCTCCCACGTGAGTCTTTCCACACTTGCTGCAGACTTGCTCCTTCTTTGGGTTTGAATTTTTCAGAGTTGTCGCTGTCGTTGTTCCTCTTTCTCTTTTTCTTGCCTTTCTTCTGCTTGATTGTTCCTTCAGATAATCCACCAGCTTCAGTCTTCATCCTTTTCACCTGCGCCTTGAGCTCGTTCCATTCTTCAGTCATTTTGCGTAACGCTTGCTCCGTCTTCCATAACTCCTCCAACAGAACTTTTCTCCGGAGTTCTTGAACTTCTGCAGATACTTGATCTTGTTCTCTAACTTTGATCTTATTCTCTTTTTTTCCATCTTAGCTTCTTCGGACTCCACCTTCTCATCACTACTCCGATACATTTCGGGATAATTGTCATGATCGCTCCCCAGATTGACCATAGGTTCATCTTCTCCCACCTTCTCAACTAATTCGCTTTGCGCTGGAACCTCGGCTACTAGCACTAGTGCAACAGCCACTAGCATATCCGCACTCATTTCATCTTCTCCAGAATTCCTATAATCAGTCTAAATGACTTGATTAATACTTCTCCAGTACAAACTTCTCACACTATATGTCCACATATCTCACTATCGATATATTTCGACAATCCTTCACTTAGTACTCTAAATTAGTATTCTAGATTTTGCTTATGGTTATAATCCTAGGGTTTCCCCCCTACTCTACTTAAGGTTTATAACCTAGAGCTCTTCTACCAACTTGTGACACCTGGGTCAATACAACTTTGATACCAACCTGTGACACCCCCAAATCCGGGTTACCTGACCCCCGAGTTTGGTGCTCACGATCCACAATATAATAACATCTAACTACCCATTCATATAGAAATAGTAATACATACGTCATTAACAGAGATTGTTAATACATTAGTCCCAGGTTCTCTAACCTTAACATTACAAACATACCATTTAGATAAACAAAAAGGGTTTACAAACATAACATAATAATAAGTTTATTATAACTACTCCAACATTTTGCCTCTATTCTTCACATCACCTTCTGCAACTTCGTCCCTAGCTGAAAAGTTTTATTTAGCAAGGGTGAGAAACAAATTTGCCCCGCAAGTTAAGATATACAATGAATGTATAAGTATCATAATAATAGACTATCTATTTTGATAGAATGATACCAAAGTTCGGGGAACTTTGAATTAGCTGAACAATGCGTTAATCAATAACAAGGCTTCTCACTTTTTATGCAACATAATAATTTTATAATGAAAGAGTACAACGCTTTCAAAGTTTCTACGATATTCAAATGAATAAACAAGAATTAATTCTACGCAATAACAAAGTGGAATGTTTTCCAGATTTATGCTGAGCGATCCATTGGATCTAGAACTTCTACTTTCTCGGGTATCTATCAAAGAGTTACTTTGATACATACGCATGAGTATCAGATAACCATAAAGATTAAATCATACACCTCTACAAGTATAACAATTGATCAGCTTTATTATACCCTATATTATGCATAATACTTAACAGTGCACAATGGCCGAATATACGACCTAAAATGTTCCCTTTATATAAAAGGTTGTTCTTCTCAGTCTCTAAATCAAGATTTGATTTAACAATGAAATTTAATGATTTCAATTTCTATTTACTTATCGATCTAGCTGAAATAATTGGCATCAATCTTTAAATAACAATTGAATTCTCTTCTCGAATTTATCAAGTTTAACAAATGTTCGTCTAGCCAGAATAATTAGCTAAGACATTTCTCAACATAATTCGACAATAAACAGGAATTATCTGTACTGCCAATTCTATCTTCTACGAATATGAATATCCAACAACAATTTTTCTACAAATGTATATTCTCCGAAACAGTAATTCAATTTAAATTATTAATCATCCACTAACTGCGAATAATTAACAATAAATTCCCTGGACATGGTATAATTAGCAATAATTAACCATTATAATAATTGAATGAATATAACTCAAGGTTGAGTTAGGAGACTTGCCTTCCGCATTGATTACTGCTACACAATAAACTTATCCGCGTTTGAGAGACCTATAACCAATAATATCGGTATCACAATTAGCACAATAATTCACAACACACAACACTGTAATTCATAGTCAAACTTCTTCTAGGCACATTACCACATAGCCACATTAGTGTTTATAACCTATATAAACACTTATCAAGTCTAACTATTTTGGTCTGGTTGGACTTCGGTCCATTCTCGGTGTCCTGGTCACCCTATCCGATAATTAACATATTAATTGTTGATGAGTTAGTTTTATACTCATAATTGAGTGCGTTTGAACTTAATCTTTTGGTTGTTTTTAAGTTTTTATGTCTATTCATGCATGTTTTATATTGTTTTGTAGGAATTGGGACAAAAGTTACTTGGATCGACGTTTGGGGTGGCTAGATGCGCGTTTTCGGCTTGTCATTTACACAACAATCATTTTAGAGCCAATTTGAGTATTTCTCAGGACCTTATTTCGATGAACTCAAAGAATTAAAGTTGTAGATCTACGTCTCCTCTTTCTGGAATATCTTGAACCATCGAAATCGGAGTTCAGACGAAGAAGTTATGGTCATTTTCCCAAAGGATGTCGGAGCAGAAATTTTTCAGAATAGTGGCCAGCGCCGGGGCGCCCATTTCAGGCATATGCCCAGTGCCGGGGCGCTAAAATGAAGTGTCGCAGCACCGTGCCCAGTGTTGGGGCACTGGGGAAGAGATTGGGTGAGCTTGAACGCATTTTGGGACGAATTTTGACACTTTTTTGACTCCAAATAGGATTGGATTTGTTCCTAAGCTAAAAATTGGACTTGTAACCTATAAATTCATGATATAAGGCAAAAATAAAGGGAGATTACATAGATTAGATTAGAGATACACTCCATTAGATTAGACATTAACCCTAGTTCTTATTAGTTTTGGAGATTGAAGCAACTTGGAGATCATTGAAGATCAAGAGCAGGAGCAAGATGGGAGTATCAGATTTGCTGACAACAGATTCTATTCTCTTCTCTTATCATACTTTTATCGTTTAATGTCTATTCAGTTGTGGATTCTTGGTTTTAATTTATTAATTATGAACTAACTCTTTAACTAATATTTCAATTGAACCTTTTATGTCTATAAATTAGTTATTTGATTTGTTCCAATTATTTGTGTCAAAGTGAATTGTTTATCTTGCCTTGTGATTATTGACTAATTATTTGATCAGTAATTACCTTGTTACTCTAGAAGGAATTGAAAGAGGAATTCTAAGGTTAGAACTAGGCATGATAACATGTGACTTAGTTATTTGCATGGTGAATAATTAGTGTAGACACTCGAAATTTTCTTCTACTGTTACTAACATTGCAGGAGGACACATTCGTCTTTTAAGAGGGAACCCTGAAAGATAATCCAAACCCATACCGGATACTACCAGAAGTTCATCATCAATCCCCGGATTGCAATCTGGGAGTAACCAAATCCAACCTCGGAGATAACCCCGAGGCCTGCAGATACAATACCGGACCACACACCGGAGAAGACCGATTAATCTCAGAGATGATCCCGAGGTATCCAGTCTTAGTCCCAACCATGGGAATAGGTTAAGCCAACCTCAGAGATGACCCTGAGGATAGTCAAAGTTAACAGCAAGCCAAGACTTCGGTCTGGTGCGTTTGTTCGCTTATATATATATATATATACTTATATATATCAACTGTGTTTCGGACTTTGTTCGATGAGCCTAGACATCAGTATGGTGCGTTTACTCGCTTTAATATATATATATATATATATATATATATATATATATATATATATATATATATATATATATATATATATATATACATACTTATATATATGAACTGTGGTCGAACTATGTTCGATGAGCCTGGATTTTACATCCGGTGCGTTTATTGCTTATATATATATACATATATATATATATATATTTGTTTTGTCTTGCCTGAAGTTCCCTTCGTGGCAGTTAATAGTTTTTACAGCTTTCTTTACATTTCATCCTGCCTAGAGTTTACTTCGTGGCAGTTGACCGCATTTACAGCTTTATTTACATTCTGTCCCGCCTGGAGTTTCCTTCGTGGCGGTTGACCGTATCTACAGCTTTATTTATATTTCTGATCCCCCATGGAGGTGCTTCGTGGTTGGTGATCTTGTCTGTATATATATATTTACTGCTTTTATATATATACACCTGCTTATTGCTTTTATACAAATTGCAATATTCTGTGCGTCTAGGAATCAGGTGATCACAGATTCATCTCATTGGATCTAGATTCAGTTCCTGTGATGGACATTTTTAGCTGTAAGCAGCTTGTAAATTATTCTGTAATGTTTGTATTTCCTCCGATGGTTTCCATACCCATGAGGAAGTCGGCATTATTTTTTTATATATATTATTTTCCTACGGATGCGTCGTATTCGTCAAATAAAATCAATCCAGCCGCTCACTTAATAAAAATAGGAGTGTAAAAGGTCTTAATTCCTATTGGGCAGCAGGGTTTGAAAAACCTCTTTTATAAAACATCATTGCCATATCTTGCTAAAAACTGAATTTTTACATAAATTCAAATCCTGTGTATATAGGTTCGAAAGAGACCTCACACAACTTTCATATAACAACACATTGACCCACACACACACACACACACACACTCAGATAATAGTTTATTGAAAAGAGGCGGTCACCATGGTAACACGGATGTCGGGGGGTGCCTAACACCTCCCCCCCCCCCCCGCATAACCAAGTCCCTTGACCCTAAAAGAATCTTGGTTTCACCGACCCGTATATCAGTGTCACATCACTGGGTCAATATGCAAACCTTTTCTCGGCTGTGTTGGTACAACCATTTAAAAAACCAACTGGCGACTCTTAACAGTCCCATCGTCGACATCATACATGTCGGACCCTTTTCACTTATTTTTTCAAACAAATCTCACCTAAAATGAGAACACCAAATAACAAGTAACAGAAAGGGACATCCAAAAATCCCGACGTCGACAGGTGGCGACTCTGCTGGGGACTCCAGTAAGAGGACTTAAGCCGCTATTACAATCTTTTCAAAACTATTATCTGCTTGTGTGTGGATGTTGCATTTACATTTTTGATAAATGTGTACGAATGCATTTCTTTATTGTACTTAGTGCTTCGCACCATAACTGCTTGTGATATTAGTGCTTCGCACTATAAACTGCTTGTGATATTAGTACTTTGCACATGTCATCATTTTCATACGGTGAGACGCGATGTATGTGAATATATGTTGTGTGGTCCCTCCACCAGGAGGCTATCCCATCGGTGTTTGATTACTGGACTCGTGAGAAGCCTGATTCTCCGAGGCTCAGGAAAGATACCACCCAAATTCACTCCAGTTGAAAGACCAGATTAACTTCCCGTCAAGTAGATTGCGATGATTTGGGAACCTTCATGCCAAAAAGCCGCGAGAGTAACCTAAGATAGGTCAGCCTCTGATAAACCCAAAACTGAGGAAAGTCTCTTCATGCTCTCATTTCAAATTACTTGTACTTACATTCCATATCTATCTCCATGTAATGAGAAAAAATGTGTACCCATACATATTTAACATGCTACAAACAGCTGACATCAGTTTTGCAGGATAAAATTCCTAAAATGAACACGTCACATAGCATGTTATTATATACATTCCCTAAAGACTAAACTATGTAAGTCTTTCGTAGGGAAGCAATCGGTCCCATTACTCGTTTAAAGTCCAAGAAGGCACTGATCCCACTATGAGGCATGGCTACACTGGGACAGCCCGATCCTACTCCTGTTTCCCGAGAGGAGTTTGAAGGATTAAGGAATCAGATAGCAGAATTGGTTGTCTTTCTAAAAGAAAAAAGTAAAAATACGCAGGGCCAGACAATGCCTACTCAACTAGAGTCCTTCACACCAGGGGCAGTCAGGGCATTGGTAAAAAGATGGAATCCCATATACCTAAACCTCATTCCAATAACGAAATCACAAATCTCAGGGATGATCGAGAAACTGGGGATATAAGAAAGAAAGTCCAACAAATGGAGGATACCATCCGGTCAATTAAAGGGATTGGAAATTATGGGAGTGTCACCTATTCAGATCTCTGTATATTCCCAGGGGCTCAATATCCTACCAAATTCAAAGCCCCAGAGTTTGAAAAGTACAATGGGGCAGGCGATCCCTATATGCACCTAAAAGTGTACATTGGCGAACTGGGGTCTTATGCTAAAAATAAAAGCCTCAGAATGCAACTTTTTCAAAAGAGTCTCACTAGAGAAGCTAAAGCCTGGTATGCCCGACTTGACAATGCCAAGATCCACAACTGGGAAGAATTGGCCCACGCCTTTCTAAATCAGTACAGTTTTCAGTCACAAATGGCACCAGATCGATATCAAGTGACTAAAGTGAAAAAGAAAATTAATGAATCTTTCCGAGAATATGCCCAAAGGTGGAGGCATCTAGCAGTGCAAGTCATTCCATCAATGACAGAAACTGAGATGGTAATGATATTTATTGATATACAAGAGGCTCCTTACTATGAGAGGATCCTAGCAGGCATAGGAAAGCCATTTGCAGAAATGATCAAACACGGCGAAATGACAGAGATGGGCCTGAAGGCAGGCAAGATTAAAGACTTCACTTCCATGGAAGCAGTCACCAAGCATATACAAACTGGCAAGTATGCGAGCGATCCCAAGGGGGCATCCGATAAAGGCAATGAGGATGTATCCCTTGTTGTACAGGGGCAAGCTAGGAGGCCAAACTACAGTCCCCCCATTTGGAAAATGCAAGAAAATTTGAAAGAACGGAAAATTGAGTATTCACTCCACTGGGTGATTCCCTTGAACATGTGTTGGCGATATTAATGGATCACAAGAAAATTACCGAACTAGCTCCACCTCTGGAACTAGGGAGCAAAAGATACAATCCAAGCCAGAGATGTGCTTACCACTCAGGTTCTCCAGGACACGATACACATGATTGTTGGTCCTTAAAACATAAGATTCAAAATCTGATCGAAAGTGGCAGTATTGTGGTCGAACAACCTGACCAACAAAATATCAACACCCACCTTCCGTTGCGACATGATACGGAAAAAGTAAACATGATCGGGTCAGGAAGCGCTGAAATGTATCCAATTCGTAAGTACATACGAAGGATGGAGGAATACACGCAAAAGCGCATAACAAATGTCCTAAAGTGGGAAAACTCGGAGGAGGGTATGCCAGTAATGCAAAAATTGGATGCGATCCAGAATCAAATGAACCTACTGACTAAGCTGATAGTGCGCCAACATCAGGAAACAAGACAATTTTTCACTCAACTATCAGAAAGCCAAGAGAAAAAGGACTCCATGATGAGCCATCTAAATTAAGAAGATCAAAGTAGGCTGAAAATACAAGAAAATGGGGATGATAAAATTGCTAGAAGATCTCGCCAACGGAAGAACCAATCGAGGGAATGTGAATTCTCAAAGATGAAAGATTAAACAACCTCCAAAAGATTCCAAAAATTCACCCCTCTGAGCAAATCCAAAGAAGAAATACTACACTTTCTGATAAGCAAAGGAAGGATTACTGAGTTGCTGCCTCCTATAAAACCCAAGATAAAGAGTTATGACTCCACCAAGATATGTCTCTACCATTCTAACTCACTTGGGCATACGCTGAAGAATGCTGGTCATTGCGACATAAAATCCAGGATCTCATTGAAAATGGAGAGCTGGATATAGAATTTCCCATGACCAAAAAGGGCGGAAAGGAAATAAAAAGCTTAAGATGTCCATTCGAGACAGGTAATTCAAATGAGGTGAAGGCTATGAGCGACAATTCTACCAGAGCATAAGGTGGACTAATCCTGATGCAAGAAGTGACAGAAGAGACAAAGGCATCCCCAAAGGAGATTCCCCCGCCAACATCAAACGTCCCATGGTTCCAAGATATCAACCATGTTCCTGATCTTATCACCTTGGATGATGCGGAGGAAATACTAATCCTTTCCAAGGAAGAAAAAACCAAAAATGAAAGTTCTTGGCAAGAAATGCGACAACAGTTCGAGGGAGATATCATGGTTGAATCTTTTGAAACCCATAAAGAAGGCGAAGGAATAGATGAAGAAAAAGGTGGTGAGATTATCGGGGAATCCAACCCATTAAAGAATCTAGAGTTCATCCATTTTTGCAATGCGTCTATATCAAGTGTCCCTGAGGAATGTACTGAATCAGGAAGCAATCAAGTTATGGCCACAAGCGAAGACATTCAGAATCAAGGGGTAACCTCTATCACGAGCCCTGAAGGCGACATAACCACAGACAACTGGACTATCAGGCCTCAACTAGCCGAGAAGTTGTAGATCTAGGGGATGAAGGTACGAGTTCCAGAAAGTGTTTGGAACGGTATCACTTTCTTCATAGTATGCCTTTTATTTTCCATGCATATAAGTAAATAAAAAAGAAAAAAACATCTCTACCCTCTTCTCACCACTTACCCCTTTGAACCTTTTCAAACCAAAGCCTGAACTACGAAAGACTTGATCTCCCCTTCAATAGGAGTACGTAGGCAGCCATCAATGGTGCAGTCAAACCAAACAAAACCCCAAATAAACACTTCTCAAACAAATACACCCCAGGCGATGATTGCCCAGACGTAATGGTCATCATTCGGGAGAAGGAGGTTGATGATAGCCCCTCCATCACTGCAGTTCACCAAAACTTTGCCCTCGATAATTGAAGCATCACTCCTTGCATTTGTCAACGAGGGTAAACAGGAAAGAAACTCTCTCTGCCTTATAGATAGCAATAACTGCTTACTTTTTCTGAACAGTATTAACAGTTACTTTTGTCATTACAGGCTAACATTTTGTGTGATTGAACAGTGTTATATACTAAGTGAAAGCATATTTTGTTTCAGGACTCTGAATTTAGATGTGTCTGTACTTGCTGATGAGGTGCCTATTCTCCACAAGGACTATAACTTTGATGTAAAGTTGGACTCGGACTTGATGGAAATACAAGAGGACTATGAGATATCTCAGGAGATCAAAGAATGGGTCGAAGACAAACCTAAGCCAAATCTTGATCAAACCACCTCTTTCAAACCTCGGAACCTTAGAAATCCCCAAATAAATCCAAATTGGTACAGACCTCAATCAAAACCAAAGGAATGATATGGTTACTCTATTAACCCTATTCCAGGATGTGTTTGCATGGTCTCACGAAGACATGGTCAGTTTATACATGGACATTATCATTCATCGCCTTCCCATCAAAGGGGGATTCAAGCCACTCAGGCATAAGCTCAAGCAATTAAACCTGAGTAGGAGTTAAAAGTTAAAGAAGAAATTGTGAAACAATTTCAAGCCGGCATCATCATGGTGTCAACTTAACCTGAATGGCTATCCAACATAGTCCCCGTGCCGAAACCGGGAAGGGAGGTGCGAGTTTGTGTGGATTGCAGAGATTTGAATAAAGCTTTCCTCAAAGATAGCTTTCACGTGTCGTTCATCCACATACTCATTAACTCGATACGACATGTACTCCTTTGCTGATTGCTCCGCGGGGTACCATCAAATCATGGTTGCTGAAGATGATCATGAGAAAACTTCATTCATAACGCCTTGGGGAGCCCTTTGCTACAGACGATTATCATTCGGCCTCATCAATGCCGGAGCTACCTATCAGTGAGCCGTGTGACTCTTTTCCACGATCTAATAGAAAAAAAAAAGAAAAAAAGAAAAAAGAAAAAAGAAAAAAAAAATAAAAAGAAAAAAAACTCTTCAACGGGTTCTACAGTTGTTGCCTTACCATCGGCAGGTTCTATAAATGTCTTCAGAGTTTGAAGAAAAATTCTTCCTCCACATTCTTCGTAATAGGAATGACTTTGTGGACGCATTAGCAACTTTGGCCTCCTTGATTCGCATATCAGACAAGGAACAATGTCGAGCGTCGCGATCTCCCTGCACAAGGCCCCAGCCTATGGGAATTATATTGGAAAAGTATCGGATGAGCTACCTCCCATCCAGCACCCTTGATATCAGCATATCAATGAGCACTTACAAGATAAATCTACACCCGTTGAGGCAAGCCCTGTTAGGTTTGTAACATTCAAGATCGCAATCAAATTGCAAAAATATGCGGAAGCGTGTAAAATCAGAGTTTAAAAATTTTACAAACCATAAACCCGGATCACCCTTTATGCATAATTATTAATTAAACGAAAAGATAAAGAATAAAATCATACCCTTGAAGATCGAGCTTCCTCAGGTACAAGTTCACCTCCAATCCTTTTCGCGTTCAACTTGAATCCACCGGGTTGGGTTCCTTCCTTTGATCAACGTTAGCCACCCAAGTGTTTGGCCTCTAGAGGTGATCCACCAAGGAAGAAGAAGAAATTCAAGAAGATGGGTGTTTTGCTCAAACCCTAGTTTTCTATCTCTATAGAAAAAGGGGCGTACTCTCCAACAATTGAAATTACGTATATTAGATATCTGATATAAGACTTCTCTTATAAAGATATCAAGTAACCCTATTAAAAATAAGGTATTATTTATTTAATTAAACTCTTTTAATTAAATGGGCTCCCTAATCTTATTAGGAATAATTAATTAAACTCCTTTAACTAATTTTCCCTTCTAATCCTATTAGGAATAAATGAGAGTACTTTTATTAATTAATTCCCAAACTCCTTTAGGAATTAAATAATAATAATTGTAATAATATTAATAAGACTCCTCTTATTAATTTATATTTAATATTTCTAAAATATTAAATAATAAATATTAAGCTATTTAATTTATTCTATCACCATAGATTAAATTAAATATACTTAACATATTATTACGATTATGCCATTAACTTCTTAAATAATTATTCTTCCTTTTATGGTGTGACCCTTTAGGTTCTCCATATTAAACCGGTTGTGAATAAATCAATTAGAACAATTCTAATCTTATTTAAATAAATAAATTAAACTAATAATTTATTTAAATAAATAATATTTATTCTACAATAGGGATAAGCCTCCCTAGCGATCAACGACTTTCCAGATAATATAGATTTCAACATTAATCATAAAAGAACCTTTGAGTAAATAGTTACCGTACAATTAAATCCTTCCACCATACAATGTCCCAATTAAATATAAGACATGGAATTTCTGTCAAGTCTTATTTTATTTAATTATATGTATTTCGACTCTTAAATGCACAACCCCAAATAATGCAAATTAGAAACTCCTTTCTAATTTCATTCTGCCTTGGCCAAGGACTACTGGGTTGTCATTTATCGAATCACATAGGACATTTCTCTTCTTTTACTAGAAGTGGTAGATTCTTTATTGATCATACATTATCTCCATGTACAACTTATTATACCCAAGCATACCCTTTGATATACCCTAAGGGTCTTAAGGAATAAGTCAAAGTATAACTCATCATACACAAGATACTATGATGATCTCAAGTCCAAGGATCACTTGTACTACTATCACTACAGGAATTCCTATTGACATGCAAGTAAAACTCCATTAGGTATTCCTTAGCGAGTCACGTTCAGTGAACTTATTCTCTAATAAGCACCTATATACTTGCTTTAGTGTCTCCACACAAATGATCATGAGATCAATCATCCTCATCCAATGAGCAAGCAACGTATGTACCAATCTATCCGGATTTACTAATCCCCAATTTAGTAATCCAACGATTGGGAACTATTTTAGTTTTAAGCTTTCTAAGAATTTAGATCTCATTAGAATGATCATCATCATTATTCTAAAAGCATTGCTTAAAACTATGGGTTTATCACATATTATAAAACAGCATCATGTAGATAATTAAAAGCCTTTAATAAATTAATACTTTTTTATTAATAAATGAATAAGATTGTTACAAAGTATATGCTTTATCATCAAACATGATTGGCTTGTGTGCATATTACTTTCAATCTCCCACTTGCACTAAAGCCAATCGCCATGGTATCTCATACTCTTCTTCTCTAAGTGACGATTATCCTGCTGTTGGATAAGCTTTAGTTAACGGATATGTAATGTTGTTCTTGAGAGTCCACTATCTCTATAGTGATTTCCCATCTTTCAATGATTCCTATAATCAAATGAAAGTGCCACAACACATGTTTGGATCCAAGATGAGACTTAGGAACAATTCCTAGTTCTGTAATGAACTTTTAATCCAATCAATCAACTTGCAGCTTCATTTACAACTATATACTATGTCTTTATCACTAAACCAACAACTCTTTGCTGTTTGGAACCTTTCCAATTCACTGCACCACTGTTCAAGGTAACCCTTTACCTTAAAGTGGATTTTCTGTCGTCTTGGTCTGTCTGAAAAACTTGAGTATGTTAAGCCCTCTAGTTTTAATTTAGACCCACCATAAATTTTAATCACATCCTTAGTGCTGGTTAAGACCTTTAAGATGTTTTTCACTGACTCACAGTGAGCTTCTCCAGAACATGATCAACATCAAGTCTCGTACATTTCATCGCATACATGATAGTTACTCATGCGATCTCTCTTTTTGGAGTCTATGGGGACTATTAAGAGAGATACACTCCATGGCTCATCAACATGAGATATCTCTTGGAGTTTGCCATGCTAAACAACTTTAGCATCAAATGAATATACGTTCCTTGGGTTAAGCCGAGCATCCTTTTAAATCTATCCATATAGATTTGCATCCCCAATTAAGATACTCTTCCCAAATCATTCATGGAGGAATGTTTAGACAACTTTATCTTTATTGATTTTAGCATTGGCATGTCATTCCTTATCCGTATTATATCAACATATAATAATAGAAATGTCACGACACTCCCACTGACCCTTTTGTACACACTAGGTTCATTCTTATTTTTGATAAAATCAAACTCTTTTGATTATTTCATCAAAATGAATGTTCCATTTTTGAGAGTGTCTACAACTCTTACCTCATCATATGTAACTGGATCATCATCTTCTATGATATGTACCTCATCATCATCATCCATGATGAATCCATACCTCCCAGGTATCTTCGGTAATATTCCAGATTTACGATTCGATTGTGGTACAATAGGTCCATCTACAGGTTCCTCTTATTTGACTTGTAGTGTTTTGTGGTTCTTGAACTTTTCAAGATGTATTATCCTCCCACTAGCCCTTTCAATGATAAACACATTTATCTTAGAAGGCAGCGTGTTTCGCAATAAACACCTTTTGCTAAGCAGGATTATAGAACATATGCCCTAAACTTACTTTAGGATGTCCCACAAATCTGTACTTGTCAAATTTTGTCCCAAGCTTATCCTTTGAAACCGTTTCGCATAAGTTGGACAACCTCTTATCTTAACATACTTAAGATTAGGAATCCTCCCTGTCCATAACTTTTATGGAGTCTTGGGGCCGGATTTTGAGGTTACCTTTTCCGTAGATAAGCAGCCATTTCTAGGACATTACCCCAGAAGGATACTGGAATGTCGGTAAAATCATTATAGACCGCACCATGTCCAACAAGGTACGATTTTTTCATTCAGATACATCAATCAATTATTGCGTATTAGGATGTGTCCATTATAAGAAAACCATTTGAGATGATCTAGAAACTTATTGCACAAGTATTTATTCCTTGATCTAATCAAAGAATCTTAATACTTTGTCAATTTGTTTCATTTCTGAATTCTTTGAACCTTTCAAATAATTCACACTTGTATTTCAACAAATACATACATTCAACTCTTTGAATGATCATCTCCTTTTCTTATACTAGTTTGTTCAATTTGAAAAATATATTTTTCACGTAAGTAAAGTATACAAAATCCATTAAGTAATATTTCAGTTCTATACAAAACATTATTATTATAAATAGAACAACAATTGTTCCTAATTATAATACCAAAGATTTCATTGTCCAACAATAAAATGAAAATAATGTTTCCAACGAGAACTGAAATACAATAACAACTTATTGACTTAATAGACTTGCTCGTAGGTATTGCTAAACTATAAGTTCCTATGGCTAATGCAGCAACCTTTGCTTCATTTCCCACACATAGGTTTACTTATATTTGTTTAGCTTTCTACTTCTACTTGGTCCCTTCATAAATCTATATTTATGATAACCAAAGTCGGTATCCAATACCCAAGTAGAACCTTGACTTAAAGAAAAAATTTTATTTCAAATCATGAACAAAATTTTATTTGTAACCGAAACTTCACTAAGCTTCTTTGGTTAGCCTCTGCAAGATGCTTCTTGCAGTTTCCTTCCAGTGTCCAGGCTTATTACAGTGGAAACAAACTTCTTTGCTATCCGTATCAGTTTTGTTCTTATTATCCTTTGTTTTTGCCCTTTCTATTTACCTTCTTAGAATCGTTCTTCTTTTCAGAAGATCCTTTGGCCCCTACCAGTAAGACATGGTCTTTCTTGGTTGGAAAGTGACTCTTAACATTTTTCAACATGTTAAGCAAATCAGCGAGGCTGATATCTAGCTCGTTCATATGAAAAATTCACAACAATTGTGAAATGAGTCAGGGAGTGAGTGCAAGATCAAATCTTGGCTCAACTCTCCATCCATGATAAAAACCCGTTGTCCTAATTGATCAATCAAATTGATTATGTTAAGGATTTTTATCTGTACCGTAGTATCATCGGTCATTCTAGATCGGAAAAGCTCCTTAGATATCTGATATCTATTAGTCCTACTTTCCTCACCATCAACTACTTGATGTGAAGGAATATAATAGGAGCATCCATAGTTTCATGCTGACGCTGAAGCTCGTTATTCATGGATGCGAGCATAATGCATTGAGCCAACTATGCATCATCTAGTCACTTTCTAAAAGTAGCAATATCTTCCTCAGAGGCATTGTCTGCAACCATTGCAGGGATAGGCGTATTAAGGAACATAAGATAGCTTTTCAGCCGTGAGAACTATTCTCAATTTCCTTAACCAATCCATTTAATTTGGTCCGGTTAAATAAGCATCTAATATGCTATGCAGTGATAGTAATTTAGACATTGTAAAAATCTGTAAATGAATTTGTAATTAACAACATTTTAACATACATTCTTTTATTAATTACCAAAATAATTAGGTCTTGTTTTAAATTGGTATCTCCCACTATTTTCTTCAAACTATATTACCCTCACTTATATAGTTCGGCAAAATCTAATTAAAGATTTGCTAGTGAGAATAAGGATCCCATTTCAAATGTATATAGCCTTGTGTGTGCACAACAAACTATATATAAATAAATAGGTAGACAACTCTTGTCAATTACATCAACTATGTAACTCCTTGTATTTTGCCTCTTAAATCGTAATGGTCAAGTGTGTGCACATCCGAACTAAAATGATTTAAGTTAAGTCAGACCCAGCATTTCCATATAAGTGAAGAGAAAACTACAGCCCTTGTGTGTGCACAACAAAGCAGTAATGTTCAATTCCTTATAAACATCATATGTAATAAAAACAACATCTTAAATATTTAATACTTGCCTTGTGTGTGCACAACAAACTCATATTAAATATTCAATACTCTATTGTTTCTATCATGCTAGAAGGCGACGTTCGATATTCCAAATATCTTTGAACGTTACAACTTAATATAAAATATTTGAGGGGTTTGTTATTAAAATGTCTCATCTTGTTTAGCGCGCATGCACATATATATATAAAATACGCGTCATATTAATTAACATGCGAAGCATGTTTGCATAATATATAATATATATATAGTATAAGCATGCACATATAGAATACTATATTCTACCTGGATTGATTATGGACTTTTATTCTAGTTTGGTTCACTAGAGCCACCAAGTGAACCAAAAGGTCAAACCCTAGGGGTGCAAGAATTAATATTTAAATATAACTATTACATTTAAACCCGGGCTCCATTACAAACGGGTCTTCAAACGCACCTTGCTCCTTGATCTCCAATTCTTCAAAATAATTCTAACTATTCCTATTACAAAACTATTTAAAATAAATAGAAACCTTGATCAGCAGTCAAGGGAAAGTACATAGGAGGGAGATAGATTTTACATTAAGAAAAATTAGAGAAGACGAGGTACGCAAACCCCATTTAATAAAACTCATACATTCATGCATCCAACTAAAATAAAATCCAATCGCATTGGTCAATAGTCCATAATCAATCCCATTTATTATCATACACATCACCATATGTATCAATAAATAACATTCATCTCATGAATAATAAGCATTTAATATATATATTGATATCATTTAATGGGCAAATTTAGTTAGTATAAAATCTAATTTTGAATCAAAATAAACTCCTTTATTTTAATTCAAATTTAAATCAAAATAAAACTATTTTATTTTAATTTATCCAATTTTGAATAAAATAAACTATTTTATTTTAATCAAAATCTTTAATCAAAATAAACTCCTTTATTTTAATTAATTATGGAATCCAATTCCATGTAAAAAAAAACTTTATTAAAGGAAACACAGATTTTCTTTCCTATTCACAAATAAACTCTTTTATTTTGAATAATATGAAATCTTATTTCATATCTAAATAAACTCCTTTATTTAGGAAAATTAGGATTCTCTTTTCTATTCACAAATAAACTCTTTTATTTTGAATAATATGAAATCTTATTTCATATCTAAATAAACTCCTTTATTTAGGGAAATTAGGATTCTCTTTCCTATTTACAAATAAACTCTTTTATTTTGAATAATAATATGAAATCTTATTTCATATCTAAATAAACTCTTTTATTTAAGGAAACATAGAATCCAATTTCAACTCCAATTAGTTAGCATAGAATCAAATTCTAACTCTAATTAGTTAGCATGAAATTCTAATTTTAAAATTAAAATAAATCTTTTATTTTAAAATTAAAATAAACCTTTTATTTTAAGATTAAAATAAACTTTTATTTTAATAATAAAATAATAAAATTATTATATATACCGTTATATATATATAATATAACTATTATATATAATATATATATATAACCGAATATATATATAATATTACTCCTTGATTTCCGTGCACCCCTTAACAAAAAAAATTGAGTTAACGTCATCAGCAGCTTAACCAAATTCATGATTATCATATAATCATTATACATATAATGGCGACCACCATGGCCCACAAATTTGCGAATCAGTCACGCTAATCAGTCACGCGAATCAGGGAGGAGTTATAATCATATGGGATTATAAGGGATGAAGCAACAGGATTATTTCAGTCTGCCGTATATTATTTCCGTTTTGTTTTTTTTTTTCTTCTTCTTGGACACAGAAACGGCAAAACAAATTTTGCGATTTACACTACAGGATTTCGTGAATAACGATCTCCCATGTCCACAAAAAAAAAAAAAAAAAAACACAGCGAAATAAAAAAAAAAAAAAACGGGTCGGGATTAATTAAATTTTATACAATAAAATTATGCCCAATTAAATTGTTCTAAACACATATCAATATACATATCAAATCAAACAATTAATAATTCGCATAAAGGTTTGGCTCTGATGCCACTGTTAGGTTTGTAACATTCAAGATCGCAATCAAATTGCAAAAATATGCGGAAGCGTGTAAAATCAGAGTTTAAAAATTTTACAAACCATAAACCCGGATCACCCTTTATGCATAATTATTAATTAAACGAAAAGATAAAGAATAAAATCATACCCTTGAAGATCGAGCTTCCTCAGGTACAAGTTCACCTCCAATCCTTTTCGCGTTCAACTTGAATCCACCGGGTTGGGTTCCTTCCTTTGATCAACGTTAGCCACCCAAGTGTTTGGCCTCTAGAGGTGATCCACCAAGGAAGAAGAAGAAATTCAAGAAGATGGGTGTTTTGCTCAAACCCTAGTTTTCTATCTCTATAGAAAAAGGGGCGTACTCTCCAACAATTGAAATTACGTATATTAGATATCTGATATAAGACTTCTCTTATAAAGATATCAAGTAACCCTATTAAAAATAAGGTATTATTTATTTAATTAAACTCTTTTAATTAAATGGGCTCCCTAATCTTATTAGGAATAATTAATTAAACTCCTTTAACTAATTTTCCCTTCTAATCCTATTAGGAATAAATGAGAGTACTTTTATTAATTAATTCCCAAACTCCTTTAGGAATTAAATAATAATAATTGTAATAATATTAATAAGACTCCTCTTATTAATTTATATTTAATATTTCTAAAATATTAAATAATAAATATTAAGCTATTTAATTTATTCTATCACCATAGATTAAATTAAATATACTTAACATATTATTACGATTATGCCATTAACTTCTTAAATAATTATTCTTCCTTTTATGGTGTGACCCTTTAGGTTCTCCATATTAAACCGGTTGTGAATAAATCAATTAGAACAATTCTAATCTTATTTAAATAAATAAATTAAACTAATAATTTATTTAAATAAATAATATTTATTCTACAATAGGGATAAGCCTCCCTAGCGATCAACGACTTTCCAGATAATATAGATTTCAACATTAATCATAAAAGAACCTTTGAGTAAATAGTTACCGTACAATTAAATCCTTCCACCATACAATGTCCCAATTAAATATAAGACATGGAATTTCTGTCAAGTCTTATTTTATTTAATTATATGTATTTCGACTCTTAAATGCACAACCCCAAATAATGCAAATTAGAAACTCCTTTCTAATTTCATTCTGCCTTGGCCAAGGACTACTGGGTTGTCATTTATCGAATCACATAGGACATTTCTCTTCTTTTACTAGAAGTGGTAGATTCTTTATTGATCATACATTATCTCCATGTACAACTTATTATACCCAAGCATACCCTTTGATATACCCTAAGGGTCTTAAGGAATAAGTCAAAGTATAACTCATCATACACAAGATACTATGATGATCTCAAGTCCAAGGATCACTTGTACTACTATCACTACAGGAATTCCTATTGACATGCAAGTAAAACTCCATTAGGTATTCCTTAGCGAGTCACGTTCAGTGAACTTATTCTCTAATAAGCACCTATATACTTGCTTTAGTGTCTCCACACAAATGATCATGAGATCAATCATCCTCATCCAATGAGCAAGCAACGTATGTACCAATCTATCCGGATTTACTAATCCCCAATTTAGTAATCCAACGATTGGGAACTATTTTAGTTTTAAGCTTTCTAAGAATTTAGATCTCATTAGAATGATCATCATCATTATTCTAAAAGCATTGCTTAAAACTATGGGTTTATCACATATTATAAAACAGCATCATGTAGATAATTAAAAGCCTTTAATAAATTAATACTTTTTTATTAATAAATGAATAAGATTGTTACAAAGTATATGCTTTATCATCAAACATGATTGGCTTGTGTGCATATTACTTTCAAGCCCGACTAAGAAAAGGCGGATCCATCGACTAGCTATGAAATTCTACCTGAGCGGAGATGCACTCTATGAAAGAGATGCATAAAGATGTGTCATTAGATGTTTGGACGAAGACCAAGCTCAGAGACTATGGATGAAATCCATGGGAAAGTATGTGGCCCACAAATGAGCGGCCTTCTACTTATAAAGAAGATCCTACAATAGAAAAGTCTTACTACGACAGTTCAAACAACACGACTTGATTTTGAAAAAGATCATTGACAACCAAGCTCAGACTAAAGGGAAATTTTCCCTGAACTAGGAAGGCCCGATTATTGGCAATGAGGTATTGACAAGAGGCGCTTTTAGATTACAAGAAATGGATGGCGATAAATTTCCACAGCTTATCATGTCAGACACCATGAAACGGTACTATGTCTAAGGTTACCATCAAGCGAACATCCTAGTATTGGGATCATCAGATCACTAGTCATTCCGGTTCTTTAACCCTTTACCACATACAACTCTTTTCCACGCTTTGCCCCTCAGGGAAACATCCTTTCAAGCCAGCAACCTGGCTTCACTGCGATCATACCACTTAGGTCATCCCACTGCGAATTGAACCTCTTACGTTTGTAGTTTGGCTACCCATACATGGGATCAAACTTTTCATACCTCCAGTTTATCCTCAACCTAGGATCAAACTTTCTTTTCCCCGCACTCTGACCTTCACATGGGATTACTCTTTTCATCTCGCCTTGAGGGGCGAACTTCGTCGACCTGATCTCCCCAATACACGGGAGTACGTAGGCAGTCATGTTATATGGTCCGGTCTCACCACAGAAAAACAAAAACAAACATACTCCTATCCATAACCACATACAAAAATCAGTCCCAAGACACCAAAGATGGTAGAGAATACACACAGATCGACGATCCATTCTAAAAATCCTGAGACATCTCACTGTCCATCCATCAAGGAGGAGTTCAGAATACATCTAGATCACAAAGTGCTGGAGAAATAAGTGAATATTAAGCAAGTATCAAGACACAACTAAAAGGGAAGTGAATCAAAATATATTTCCCTGCTATATATAATGTTGTTTGATATATACAATGTGTACTATACATGACAAAATGACTAAGCAAGTATGTGAAGGAAAATACAATCCCATCTACAAATCAGTGTATATGCGGGCTATCAAGTATAACATGGATTCCCTCTCAGAAGAAGGAGGTAACGCTGTTTCTACACGAACCAACAGATCCACTGCCAACTACATGCGATATCTCGGGTGGATATAACGTCATCCCGCTCAGCAACAATGATATCCCTATGAGTTAGAGCATCATCTCTCTAACAAAGTGACATCTTTACCAGAAAGAGCTGTCAACATCAAAGCCCACATCCACTACCTGTTCACCAGATGGTACAGATGTAAAAGCCTCTTGCGATCTCGGCGTCTTATCAACTCATCTATCAAAGCAACTATCCCAGACAACACGCGAGGCTGGGGCAATTTCAAAATTGGCGAAAATCGGATAATGGATCCCTTACAACAAGATTGGGGGAAATCTCGAAAGCAGCGACAACTCAACACTGGGGAATTTATCAATCATCCTAAAATGGAAAATGCACCAGTTGGCGCCATCAGCATGGTCCATCAGCATCTCAATGGCGATTCAGATATTATTCACTCGCGACTTCATCAACAAAGAGAGTTTATCATATGAACCCTCAGCATCAACATGTAAACGGACTGGGGCATTTGTCCAATTCCAAGAAATGGAATGATCTTAAAGCGGGATCAAGTCTCTCAGCAAAAGCAGGAGCCCAATAACAAAAGGTTTAGCGAATGAAATCCTCATCATCAAATTTGTCAACCGGCGCCAAATTCTCACAAATCAAGACCTCTACACCGACGTTCAAATCTGGGCAGCGAAAGAATGAATTACACCTTCCAGGGATTTTAGCGACATTCAAGTCATCAGTTCAGCCGGGTTACGTATTGAAACACTTAAGGAAATGGGGCACAAGCACCCAACAGTGAAGGGAAACTCTAAATCACCTCAAGAAGGGTGAGACATCGGGTGGTTGTCATCAATCTAACGTAACATCAGGCGAAATCTAGTGAATTAATTCGTGGACTATTACTTTAGCGAAGGTATCAGAAGATTTGGTATCCTAAACCATTGCCATCAGTAAAGCGCAATATCAACACAGTTCAGCAATGAAAGCTTCGTATACCACCTTTCGAGTGGGAGTTGGAAAAGTTTTGCGATCAGCAGGATAGTCACCGTTGCAACTACCAGCGAATACATCGGGAGGGTCTGGTAATTTCAAAATGCCATCCCCATCAGAGATGTGGAAAACATCTCAACTTATCTTCATCAAACAAGCATCAGCGATTAAATGCCAAACCACTGGAGTCAACACCAGCATAGGCATCAACAATGATCAGTAAAGGTAAAGCAATTTCCGAATACATTTTAACATTCATCATAATATTCATTACATTGTGATTTGCGATATGCGATTTGCAATATGCGATATGCGATTTGTGATATGTGATTTGCAATGTGATATATGAAATACGATATGCGAAATGCGATGTGCGAGTTGTGAAGTGCGATTTGGCCAAATGCGAAAAGCGATGTACGAAATATGATGTGCGATTTACGAACTGCGATTTGCGAAAATATTGTCACATTCATCATAAACATTCATTACATTGCGATTTGCATCATTAAAAATACCTTGTCATGTTTCAAGTGTCTACTAATCTTTCTCATGTCCATTCCATTGCATGAACATGATAAAGAGGGACATCTGTAGACACTCGAAATTTTCTTCTACTGTTACTAACATTGCAGGAGGACACATTCGTCTTTTAAAAGAGAACCCTGGAAGACAATCCAAATCCATACCGGATACTACCAGAAGTTCATCATCAAACCCCGGATTGCAATCTGGGAGTAACCAAATCAAACCTCAGAGATAACCCCGAGGCCTGCAGTTACAATACCGGACCACACACCGGAGAAGATCGATTAATCTCGGAGATGAGCCCGAGGTATCCAGTCTCAGTCCCAACCATGGGAATAGGTTAATCCAACCTCATAGATGACCCTGAGGATAGTCAAAGTCAACAAAAAGCCAACCTCAGAGATAACCCTGAGAAACAACTGCTACAACTATGCGAGAAACAGAGATAACCCTGGGTGGGGAAAAATGGTCATTTTACCAACTCAACTTCACTTTAAATCAAATACAATCATCTCAACTAAAAATACTTCAAAGGAAGTCCGACAAGAGAGATATCTTAACTCCGGAGCGCAAACTACACAAAATGGCTCATCGGAGTGCCTGATGGAAACTCAGGAATGCCATTTCGGTCATGGACCCATCTTCCTGGAATCAAAAAGGTCAAATCATATATCATTGTGTAGCTCTCGAAAAGATCTTTCTGGAATGGTATGGCACACTTCCATCGGACTCCCGAATTGAATGTTATGAGCGACCGAGCAAACAGCGCGTACGTACTTCGACACGGCGGGACCCACACTACCCGGGGCACCCCGGGTAGCCTCTGGTGCACCTGCGGCCCAGTAGCAGGTACACCTGTGTCTCTAACCTCTATAAATATAGGGCTTGGGGTGGCCATTTTGCAAGAGAAAAAGACGGGGAAACCCTGCACAATTTGCTCTGCACTCGCCAAACAGTGTATTTTCCCACTTTCAAACACCTATAAGCTCATATATAGCCTCTTTTGTACCCACAAAAGCCCAATGTTTACCCACTCTAAAGATATAGAAGCCCTTTTTATCAATCAGCTATAAGCCTTCTCACACACTTTAGAGTCTTTCTCTTCATCTTTGCACACAACCTTCTACACGTTGAAAGTCGTGTTGCCTGCTTTTGCCCGGACTTCGGTCTGTGGTTTCCTTCCAGTCTGTATATATATATATATATATATATATATATGGGAAATGATCCGTGGACTACGTTCGCTAGTCAGCCTTTATCAGCTAACGCATATCCAGCCGTCCAAAATGGGAGTTAATGGCTGAGATTAAATACTAGCCGCTAGAGGGAGTAACGGCCAGCAATAATTTTTTTTTCCTCTCTACTGGCCGCTAGAGGGAGTAGCGGCCAGTCAAAACAACAACATTTTGACTGACCGCTACTCCCTCTAGCGGCCAGCAGAGAGGAAAAAAAAATTGGGCATTAAGGGAATTTGGCCCAGCCGCTAATGGGAGTAGCGGCCAAATTCAGCTTATCTTACACCTTAGATCTAACATTTTACTCCATTCCCATCCAAATGCTTAACAGATGCGGAAATATAGCTTCAGAAAGAATCTGCTAGTTCTAAAATCACTGGTTTATCCGAGAAATTATTGGTAAGTCTTCATCGATGGCTTTCATGGCTGCTACAAATATATTTTTATCTAGCTCTTCTGAATCTTTTGCTAGTTTAGAATGTAGAAATGAATCCGAGTATGTTCATGATGGTGAAAGTAGTAGTACAAAGGTAATGGTTCCTTTTGTTGGTCAGTTATTTTGTAAATTAGAAGAAGCTGAATCCGAGTATGTTCATCATGCCCAATTTTTTTTTCCTCTCTGCTGGCCGCTAGAGGGAGTAGCGGCCAGCAGAGAGGAAAAACAAAATTATTGTTAGCCGCTACTCCCTCTAGCGGCTGGTATTTAATCTCAACCATTAACTCCCATTTTGGACGGCTGGATATGCGTTAGCTGATAAAGGCTGACTAGCGAACGTAGTCCATGGATCATTTCCCTATATATATATATATATATATATATATATATATATATATATATATATATATATATATATATATATATATATATATATATATATATATATATATCAACTGTGTGTCGGACTTTGTTCGATGAGCCTAGACTTCGGTCTGGTGCGTTTACTCGCTTTTATATATATATACTTATATATATGAACTGTGGTCGAACTATGTTCGATGAGCCTGGATTTTACATCCGGTGCATTTATTACTTTCTTATATATATATATATATATATATATATATATATATATATATATATATATATATATTTGTTTTGTCCTACCTGAAGTTCCCTTCGTGGCAGTTGATAGTTTTTACAACTTTCTTTACATTTCATCCTGCCTGGAGTTTACTTCATGGCAGTTGACCGTATTTACAGTTTTATTTATATTTATGATCCCCCATGGAGGTGCTTCGTGGTTGGTGATCCTGTCTGTATATATATATATATTTACCGTTTTTATATATATACCTGCTTATTGCTTTTATACAAATTGCAATATTCTGTGCGCCTAGGAATTAGGTAATCACAGATTCATCTCATTGGATCTAGATTCGGTTCCTGTGATGGACATTTTCAGCTGTAAGCAGCTTGTAAATTATTTTGCTATGTCTGTATTTCCTCAGATGGTTTCCATATCCATGAGAAAGTCAGCATTATTTTTATATATATATTATTCTCGTACGGATGCGTCGCATTCGTCAAATAAAATCAATACAGCCGCTCACTTAATAAAAATGGGAGTGTAAAAGGTCTTAATTCCTATTGAGCAGCAGGGTTTAAAAAACCTCTTTTATAAAACATCATTGCCATATCATGCTAAAAACTGAATTTTTACATAAATTCAAATCCTGTGTATATAGGTTCGAAAGAGGCCTCGTACAACTTTCATATAACATCACATTAACCCACACACACACACACACATACACACACACACACTCAGATAATAGTTTTTTGAAAAGAGGCCGTCACCGTGGTAACACGGATGTCGGGGGGTGCCTAACACCTTCCCCCTGCATAACCAAGTCCCCGGACCCTAAAAGAAACTCAGTTTCACCGACCCGTATATCAGTGACACATCACTGGGTCAATGTACAAACCTTTTCTCGGTTGTGTTGGTACAACCATTTAAAAAACCAACTGGCGACTCTTAACAGTCCCATCATCGACATCATACATGTCAGACCTTTTTCACTTGTTTTTTCAAACAAATCTCACCTAAAATGAGAACACCAAAGAACAAGTAACGGAAAGGGACATCTAAAAATCTCGACATCGACAATTAGGTTTGTGAATCGAATGGAAATATATGTTCACCGCATTTAACACATAAGGAATTGGAATTGAAGCAGTTTAATTCAATTATTTTTCATAGGAATACAGCAAAATTAATCTGGATTAAATAGAAGTCAATTGATCACTTGGAAAAGGACTTTTAGCATTTGAGAATTCCTGTTAACAATTCAGTAGACATAATAATTGGGATAATTAGATAATTGATTTATAGTTCATAATTAGGGATATTGAAGTCTTAACCTTTATTTATTTGAATTCATTTATAAAGTAATTCAGTTTAATTAGTTAATTTAGTTTTCTTAATTATAAAAATCATAATTTGCAGTTGTTTAAATAAAATTGATTTGGTTAAGAGTTAGTACTTGGTAATTTTTATTAAATAATTCCTCGTGGGAACGATACTTTTCTTATCACTTTATTACTTGTTGACCATGTATACTTGCATGTTTGCTTTGATTGTGAAATCAACCAACAAGTTTTTGGCGCCGCTGCCAGGGAATTAGTTTAATAATTTTGCCAATATTAATTTTTATCAAATTAGTTTTAATTTAAACATTTTTTTCTTTAATTCTCTTTCAATTTTTATTTTTTTCTCCCTTTTCAGGTATCATGGATGACTTTGTGTATCAATGGACATACACGAACATGACTCAACCAATGGAAACATGGAGTCCACCATCCACACAACAACTAGCAATGGTTTGTGAGTTATGTGCTTGGAGTCATACTACAGATCAATGTGCCATCAATTGGGAATCAACTCAGTTCATAAGGAGCTATAATCGATCTACCCAACCGTATTCGAATCAAAATGCATATAATCCAGAGCCAATACAAATTGAGGCAAATTCGAAGACATTGGAGGTTATCGCAGCCTAACAGAGTCGAAGGATGGCAAAAATGTCTCAGCCAAGGGGAGCGAAGAATGATGGACTCGCGACAGCACTTTCTGCATTATCAGCACAAATTGAGACACTTTCGAAGATGTTCGACGCTTTTGAAGCTCAACGTCGTCAAAGTGTGGCGGTTACTTGTGATTATTGTGCTGGAAATCATATGAATCATCAATGCACCACCAGTTTCGAGCCGGTACCGTATGATGGTGATTACCCCAACAATTATGTCTATCCCAATAACTATTATTAGGATTGGGGATATCACCCGGATTTTTCATGGAGCCATACGCATCAAGATCAATTTTATGCTCCAAGTCCAATATACCCACCGAATTTCTCGTGTCCACCTCCAATACAACAGGAAGAACATTCAAATTTGGAGGAAGTTTTGTCCAAGTACATAGCTTCATGTGAGGAGAGGAGGATTAATCAAGAGATATTGAGTCAAAATTTTACAAACCAAATAGAACAACTAACCAATGCCTCGAACATTTGTCCTCAATACACTTGGCTCTATGACATGAATTCCGAGACTGATGGTGAGCCTGAACCAAATCTGCAACCGGATGTGCCAAATGATATAGATGTTGAAAGAGAGGAAAGACTCGGGGACCACAAAAAGGAGATCGACGAAGATTTAACTGTAAGATTCAACGAAGATGAACCGATTTCATTAGTATCCCATGTGCCTCCTCCATCAAAGTTCAAGAATCCGGGCAGTTTTGCAAAACCATGCCCAATTGGCAGTCATGTCGTAGGCAAAGCTCTTTGTGACATAAGAGCTAGTACAACTGTGAAGTCATGGTGGGTTGAAAAGGAGAAGATAGAGGAAGAGCCCATTATGTTTGACAAGCTTCCATGCCCCAATCTGATCATAGACATAATGGAGAAAACACCTAGTTGTTGGACGTTCTTAATAGGGAACCTATCTACAAAGAGCATGCTAGGTGACTTTAATTCAAGGGTCTTTGCTAATAGGAACCTCCCAAAAGAGACATTATTACTGATGGATGGAGGGTTCCTCAATTTTCGTAGGGGAATTGGATAGAGAATTGAAGAAGTCAGGCTGAGACTATAAAACAAGCGCTTATTGGGAGGCAACCCAAGTTTAATTTTTATTTTTAGTTTTTATTAGGTTTTATATTAGTAGTTTTGAATTTGCATTTATTTAGAATTTACTAAAATTGTTTCTATCATGGTTTACAGGTTATTTAAGTCAAATTCAAATGTGGTGCCTAATTTGTTCAATGTGCCTAGCCTATTCTCCAAACTTAGCGGACAAGGAGGAAGATTGCAAATTTTTCAGGGAAGTCCTCTACTTTAATTTTTTCTATTTTAGTCATTGAGGACAATGTCTAGTTTAAGTTTAGGGGCATTTTAGTGTCATTGCATATAGTTAGTTATCTATATGGTAGTTTGTTTTTTTATGTTTTAGCATTGTGTTTTTTTAGGTTGCATATAATACATGGTAGTTATTTGCATATTTATATATGTGGGGCACTAGTATGTGTTCATGTAGTATAATTGCATTTTTTTTCATGAATCGGTGTGATCGGTTGGTGTGCTCTTAGCTCGGCCTATGTTAAGATTGGTTTTGCATGTTAACTTGAACAGTGTTGATAATTGATAATGAGTTCTAATTTTAATCATAATGATAATCTGAGTCTGTCTTAAACTTATGTAACCGGTTATCACTTAAAGTTTAACTGTTTTAATCCACTTGGTTCAAGGGTTTCATAATTTGTTTATGAGGGAAAATCTTAGTTAAAATTTAAGAAAATTAGTGAACTAGCAGTAAAGGTTGGAATGACGTAAAAGCTTGAGTTTGAGTGAATCTATGGGATATATATATACAAAATGAAAATGAAAAAAAATGAAAATGAAAAAAAAGAAATGATGAAAAGAAAAAAAATAGAAAATCAAGAAAAAGGGGAAAAATGAATAAACACCGTGGCATACTTGTCCAGTGTTGTGGCCTTTGCTACTTGAGTAAGTAAGCCCGAGGGGATTGTCTTTACACCTAGCGCCCTAAGGTCTTAATGGATTGGGAGTCGTTGGTCGAAAGCTCGTTAAGGTAGCACTGAAAAGCCTAAGGGAATAAGACATTGCACAACCATGAGAAAAAAAATGAATAAAACACGAGAAAGAGCAAAAATGCCATCGTGAGTGTATAAAAGTATAAATAAATCATGTATTTATCCTTAGACTTGGTAATTGCTTAGTTTTAACTGGAGTTGTCATGTTCACAAAAGTAATTGAATTGGAACTGAAATTTTCATTCTAAGAAGTTTGTTATGTGATTATTTTGAATTGTGGTTGGTTAGAATGGTTAACAAGCACACACACACAACATGGGTGATGACAGGTTTGGATTGACTAACTGGTTAGATTTATGGACTTTGAGTTGATCGGATAAATTGTTTGAGTATCATTGGTATCTTTGAGGCCTGTTGCTATATATCATATTGATTTATTACTGGGTTCATAGGTATATTAGGACGTAGATAATGCTTATGCATTCATGTAGTTAATTTACGTTGATTATTTTTATTTCTTTTGTGTTTTTGCTTGAGGACAAGCAAATGTTTAAGTTTGAAGGTATTTGATGAGTTAGTTTTATACACATAATTGAGTGCGTTTGAACTTAATCATTTGGATGTTTTTAAGTTTTTATGTCTATTCATGCATGTTTTATGTTGTTTTGTAGGAATTGGGACAAAAGTTACATGGATCGACGTTTGGGGTGGCTAGATGCGCGTTTTTGGCTTGCCATTTACACAACAGTCACTTCAGAGCCAATTTGAGTATTTTTTGGGACCTTATTTCGAAGAACTCAAAGAATAAAAGTTGTAGATCTATGTCTCCTCTTTCCGGAACATCTTGAACCATCGAAATTGGAGTTCGAACGAAGAAGTTATGGTCATTTTCCCAAAAGATATCAGAGCAGAAGTTTTTCAGAATAGTGGCCAGCGCCAGGGCGCCCATTTCAAGCCTATGCCCAGCGCTGGGGCGCTGGGGAAGAGGTTAGGTCAGCTTGGACCCGTTTTGGGGCGAATTTTTACACTTTTTTGACTCCAAATAATATTGGGTTTGTTCCTAAGCTAAAAATTGGACTTGTAACCTATAAATACATGATGTAAGGCATAAAATAAAGGGAGATTACATAGATTAGATTAGAGATACACTCCATTAGAATAGACATTAACCCTAGTTCTTATTAGTTATGGAGATTGAAGCAACTTGGAGATCATTGAAGATCAAGAGCAGGAGCAAGAGGGGAGCATCAGATTTGCTGACAACAGATTCTATTCTCTTCTCTTATCATACTTTTATCGTTTAATGTCTATTCAGTTGTGGATTCTAGATTTTAATTCATTAATTATGAACTAACTCTTTTATTAAGATTTTAATTGAACCTTTTATGTCTATAAATTAGTTATTTGATTTGTTCCAATTATTTATGTCAAAGTGAATTGTTTATCTTGCCTTGTGCTTATTGACTAATTATTTGATCAGTAATTACCTTGTTAATCTAGAAGAAATTGAAAGAGGAATTCTTGGGTTAGAACTGGGCATGATAACATGTGACTTAGTTATTTGCATGGTGAATAATTAGGTTTATGAATTGAATGGAAATATCTGTTCACCGCTTTTAACACATAATGTGACGCCCCCCAAAATTAGGTATAAATCACCCATCTTGGGTCGTCAGATACATGGTATAGAATTCAAATATAACTTACTAATATAACTGTTGTGTACAATACGACAAAACATAAACTGTGAGTTTGAATACAAATATTGTCTACTAGAGATTATACAAACTCAAAATGAGTCCTCATTACAATTATTATCACACTATTTCACAGAATAGTGAGAACTACTAATGCTATCCTCTGGACCATTACTCCGTTCCCCGACTCGTCCCAACTATATTCTCATTTCCTGAAGAGAATAGTGAAAGAAAGGGTGAGCTCAACTAGCCTAGTAAGAAATATTATGATTAAGATAATGCAGAATAAATTATCATTAGCCTTCAATAGTGTTAAACTGATAAAATATAATAAACATCAAGTTTAACTGCAGCGGAACCAGTAATCCATTAAAAGAGTCAAGTAGAAAATAAAATCTACTATCTTTTATGATTTAAAAGGTTTTTCATCACTGTTATAGCTGAGACTCAGCTTAATAAATATTCCACATCATCGAATCACCCCTGCACTGCGACCAAGGATATTCTTAAGTATCACGACCACAATTATCCATACACTACGGGCCAAGAATATTTGTGTATTCATTAATGGTCATGATCATGCCAACAACTGTCCATCAATGCACTACGGGCCAATGAGAATTTTTACCACATCATTTGTAACATTACGGTTATGATTACACCGAATAATCCCTGGTCATAATCATACCAAGTCCATCTATGCACTACAGGCCACAAATGACTTTTAACATAATATAAACATGAGGTTGATGACAATGATATAAGAATTCAATAAAACAAGTTCGAGAATTAATTTATCCAGGAACCAATAACATCCAAACTGTCAACATGATACTGCTTTGTAGAGTAAAATTCAAGAATACTTAGAAGAATATTTCTATGAAAGGATACTGGATGAAGCGCAAATATCAAGGATATTTCACTAATTTTATGGAGTATAAAAGTCAAAGTTTTAACCAACTAAGTATAATAAAGAATAGAATAGCAAAAAAAATCACAATGCATGCGATAGACCACACAGGCAGTTTATTCCAATAGAATAATAAATAACGGAACCAGGTCCGGCGTAAAACGCACAGACAGGATATTCCAACAGAATAATAAAAAATGGAACCAGGTCCAGCGTAAAACACACAGACAGGATGTTCCAATAGAATAATAATAAAGACAGAACCAGTTCCGGTGTAAAACACACAGACAGGATGTTCCAACAGAATAATAATAAAGATGGAACCAGGTCCGGTGTAAAACACACAGACAGGATGTTCCAATAGAATAATAGAAGAATGTCACCAAGTATAGGGTAAATCGCGTATACAGGTTATTCCAAAAGAATAATAAGCAATGGAATAACAACAGTTCTCTTCATGAATAAGAAAGAATAACACCCCTTACTTTAGTAGGAGATTGAATACTGCAGTAGTGTAGTAACAGAATACTCTTCTTCTTTCTCTCTTATTCTCTCTATACTTTCTCTCTCTATAGCTTGAATGAATTCGTGAAAAATAATGAAGCACTGGGCCTCTATTTATAGAAGATTTCTAGCTTAGCACTTGCCATGTGAAAAGACAAATGGCTTGACGACTGATGATGTGAAAAGAAAAGTGGTTTGACGCCTGTAATGTGAAACGACAATTGGTTCGATGCCTATAATGTGAAACGGCAAGTGGTTTGACGACTGGTAAAGGTAATTACTATTGACGAAGGTAATTACTATTGACGAAAGTAATTACTATTGACGAAGGTAATTACTATTGATGAAGGTAATTACTATTGACTCTTAAATGATGACATATGGGCCCCCCATAAAATAACCAAACTTACCTTAAACGTCTCATAACAGACTCTTTATATACATCAAGGACTGAATAAATATTACCACAAATCATTTTATTTTTAATCAACACATATTTAATCTTTTAAAAATTATTAATCATTTATAACTTGTCGTCTCAATTATTGATTTAATAATATAACATAGTATACAGATGATACTGTGACAATAATTGAATCAATAATATAAGAGATATGATGCAGCAATTATTATAGCAATAATTGAGTATAGCTGAGTGATTTCTCACGTAAGCATCAATAATCAATACTGTGTGCTACTATGCAACCACACATATTATTGTACTTTTACTACCGGGTATTTCAACAGTTTTAACGGTAACACCTCCGCCGTTATTTTTATAAAAAGATAATTTTGTCGTTTTCTAACTACGACAATACTTCCGTTGTGGGGTCCACCAATGATTGAGCCGTCGTATGAATATTTCCCAACAAAAAGAATATTCTCCGACCAAACGAATATTTTATAACAACTTGCTTACTTTGCAAAATTTATAAATATTACCCACAACTATAACATTATATCAAATTTATTCCATAATATTCAAAAATAATATTTATAGAAAATTCATCTTTATTTATAAAAGTTGGGGTCTTACACATAAGGAATTGGAATTGAAGGATTTTAATTCAATTGTTTTGCATAGAAATATAGCAAGATTAATCTGGATTAAATAGAAGTCAAATGATCACTTGGAAAAGGACTTTTGGCATTTGAGAATTCTTGTTAACAATTCAGTAGACATAATAATTGGGATAATTAGATAATTGATTTATAGTTCATAATTGGAGATATTGAAGTCTTAACCTTTATTTATTTGAATTCATTTATAAAGTAATTCAGTTTAATTAGTTAATTTAGTTTTCTTAATTAGAAAAATCAGAATTTGCAGTTGTTTAAATAAAATTGATTTGATTAAGAGTTAGTACTTGGTAATTTTTATTAAATAATTCCTCGTGGGAACGATACTTTTCTTATCACTTTATTACTTGTTGACCGTGTATACTTGTACGTTTGCTTTGATTGTGAAATCAACCAACAATTGTCAATTAAACTTGGTCTCTAAGCTTCAATATTATTTTAGATAAGTCAAATATCATTTATAATATTTTTCAGAAGTTTTTAATAATTTATAAACAATTATTATAATTTATAATAATTTTTTAAACACTTAAATCATTTTTAATTGATTTAATTATCAAATGATCTTATCAATATTAATATTTAATAATATAAAAATATTAATAACATACTTGTCAAAATATTAAAGTTATTATTAATAACTTCAAATATTTTTAAATCAATAATATCCTACTTAAATGATTTTTAAAATAATTAAAATCATTTTCAAATAATCACCATTAATATTTAAATATTAATGAAATTATCATCCAAATATTAAAAGTCATTAATTATAACCTAAAATATTTTTAAATCATTTTTCTCATTTTAAATGATTTTTAAATCAATAAAACCATTTTTAATTCATTTATTTAATATAATAATTAAATAAATCTAATATCATTAATATTAATTTAATAATGAGAATTCTCCAAAAATATTGAAATATATATTTTATAATTCATAATATTTTCTAACACTTTATTCTTATTTAAAATAATTTTTAAATTAATAAAATCATTTTCTATCTTATTTATTTAATTTAATAATTAAATAAATCTAATATCATTAATATTAAATTATTAATGAAAATTCTCCAAAAATATTAAAAGTTGTATTTTATACGTCAAAGTATTTTTAAATACATTATTATTATTTAAAATGAATTTTCATAATATTAAATCATTTTTCTCTAATTTATTTAATATACTAATTAAATAAATTAAATACCTTTAATATTTAAATAATTATAAATATTAAAGAAAAATATTTCAATTGGTCAAAAATTATTTTTCATAATTTAAAATAATTTTTAAAACCATTTTTGATAATTTTTTGAATTTATTTCTATTTTTAAATAATTTCTGAAATATTCAGAAAATAAAAATTAATTAAACCGTCGCTATATAGGGCTATAGCAACACAAAGCATCGCTGTTGGTGTTATTGAGCTCAAGAACACTGACAGCTTTGTGTTTATGGTTGTTCGTTTGACCAGCCATGATTCTCAGCTCAGGCATGATCTGGACTAACTTGAACAATGATCTTGTAGTAAATATGCACTACTACAATTCTAAATCAAAATATAGGTCATACAGCAAACAAACAATTAGATCTAGCCTCTCCAAGTCATTGTCTGACGGTTTCTAGGTTTTCCCAGAAACCCAATAGTTCCTCTAGTCACTTTCCAGGTCATTTTAATCTAGGTTCAGATCATTATTTTTGTGGTTTTATGATTCATACACATAGTATTCATGACAACGAACAACGAGATGTCAATATCTCAGTCCAAAAACATCAAAATATCTTGATTCAATCTGGTCAAAGTATGTTAGAAACTTGGTTCATCTGTTTCTGGGTTTTTCCCAGAAACGTTATCCGTGCTCAACATGCCTACTTTGACAATTAATTACACTCAATCTAAACTCTTTTTGTGGAAAGTAAAACCATGGATCTCAAGTGCATACAGCAAGCTACAAGTGTATTACAACAACAACATAAAAAACGAACCGAACTGACAGAATAAGGAGCCTAAAGATATTGTCAGACACGGATTCACATTTTTTGGGTTACCCAAAAAGTGTTAGTCAAGGTCGGTCAACTCACTTTGACCATGAATATCTTGAAACCTCGACATGGAATGGCTGAGATTCCACTTCCAGATTATAGTCCTCATGTCATACTACCGATCCAAAACATAAAACAAGAAAAATCTTAAACAGACCAGAATCTGTGGCGCCTGACATTAGCTTGTCAAACCACAATTTCTGTTCTTGGCAGTTTTAAAAATCTTTACTTTTAAAGCATTTTGATGCTATGGATCTATGTTATATCAACATAGATCATCATTAAACATAATTTAGCAAAGATCTAAACACATAAACAAAAACTTTTTCTTAGCAACATGGATCAAAAATAAAAATTAGGTTTATACCTTTTCTTGAATAATTTTAGATCTTGGCTCTCCAATCTGTTATTGGTTGATCTAGGGCTGTATATAGAATTGATATACTTAGCAATTTCGTTGGTTTAGGAGAGAGAGAGAGAGAGAGAGAGTTGGTGAGAGCAAGAGAGAAATTGGCTTAGTTTTTATGAATTTTCTCTCTCCAAAATCAATATATACTACTTAGATACATGCATGCATGATCTGTGATTTTCGGTTGGTGGTTGAGATTTTTAAGTCACCAAAGTCAACTTAGTTGGTAAACCACTAAAGGTGTTGGCCATTTTACAAGTTACATAAATAAAATCCAAAAAGGGCATTTTTTGTCATTTGCTAAATACATTTAATGACATTCTTGACATTTGTTCAAACCCTTAGGGTTTAACCCTAAGGTTCTAACCCTTAGGTTTTCAAAATACTCCAATTCTAGAATTTTCTAATTAGGATTTTAAAAATAGAAAATTAAGAATTTAAAACTAAAATTAGGGTTTGCTAATTAAATTAGGTTTTCCTAATCATATCAACGTTTAATAAATATATTAGGCCTTTCAATTAGAATTAGGGTTGCCTAATTAGGGTTTAGAAATCTTGAATATGAAATTAGGGTTTTAATTAGAAAAATTAAAATTTCTAAATTACAATTAGGGTTTGTAAAATAGAAATTAAGATAACTAAAATATAATTAGGGTTTTCTAATCATATTAAAGTTTAATACACACATTAGGCTTACTAATTAGGATTAGGGTTTCCTAATTAGGGTTTTAGGATTCCCGAATATGAACTTAGGATTTCCCGTCTTTCAATTAGGATTTCAAACTGTACGTTAGGTTTCTTAAATTTGAGATTAGGGTTTCTAATCTCTTATTGGGTTTTATAAATTTTAAACCTTATCCTGATCAATCATTGATCAAAAATTCTAAACGATACACACGCGTACTCATTAATATAATTATTT
This sequence comes from Panax japonicus, assembly GCA_020205505.1. Taxonomy (NCBI): domain Eukaryota; kingdom Viridiplantae; phylum Streptophyta; class Magnoliopsida; order Apiales; family Araliaceae; genus Panax; species Panax japonicus. The sequence goes on along the minus strand of CM035113.1, from coordinate 23,266,286 downwards.
TAATTATATTTTCTATCGAATCCTTTTTCCAGAAATTAGGTTTGGGGTTCCTAAAGCGGTTAAGCACAACTCTACTCTAATTTATTAGTCAATACACAAATTGACCTTCTCGAGACTCGTATCATAGATACTTGTCGCACAATTGATAATCAATATTAATATTAATAAAAAAAAATTATTCGTAAAATTTTAATTATTCGAAATCCCGGGTTATCACATGATGTGTAACTAAAAAAAGAATATTTTAATATTTAATTATACAAATATTATATATGAAAGGGAAAATTTGTCAAACCACTTTATATTATACAATAATACTAATCAAAAACAACAAAATCTAAAACCATCAAAAATCATTAGAAAATTCATTTTAGCTTAACATTGAAGATCAAGATTTGCAGCTAAAAATCATCAAATCATCCCGTGGGTAAACCAAGAAGCTTGCCCAGTTCTTCATCGTTTCTCACCGCCAATCGACCGAGTCGAGGCACAATTCGAGTATGTTTGTTATCCATAGCTGCATTTTTAGCTAACTCAAGCAGCAAAACTCACATTACAATTATAATCAGTGATTTACAAAACCCTTGAAATTGGGAATATTAACGATGAATCAAAAGTAAGCAAAGAGGCCCTCAACGACGAGGTATCCACAACCAAAATTAATTTCGAAGCCTCTAAAATTAATTTCTCCTCTACTCCTTATCAACCTCATTGTCCTCCGGAATTGCAACAAACATCCCCTGCCTTGACATTTTCTGCTTGGGACTAACCTAAATTGTCTTGGTCAAGATCACCGACACACTTGAACAACACCCATCAATATAAACCTCAATAGACGACGAAGAAATCCCCAACTTTGGCTAAAAAAAGGCAGACGATAATTTCCCATTTCCAATTGCCGCGGTATAACAATCTATACTCCATCCAGTTTTCGAGTGACCATCTCCATTAAGCCAACTAGACTCCATTCTCTCTAAAGACCCACACAAAATCATTTCTTCTTCTTCTAATACCTCAAATTAGATCGCCCCAGTAACCCTAACATTATCCGTACTCACATACATCACTTCTGCCGTCTCCTTATCAACCCAATCTCGGCGAAGGGTAATTACCACCGTGTTCGATGCCGGAACCTTAGTGCCATTGATTTCCAGGGATACCTTAATTTTGCGACGGAGATGACGGAGACTGAGGTGATTCGGAACGATGTCAACGACGCAAGGAGTAATTCGAAAGTAAAATAAACGAATTTCAAACCAACTTGATGAATGCAATGAAGGGCCATTCATGATTCGATACCGATTGAGATTCGAATTGTGGTTAGCAACCGAAATTGATAAATCTTCCTCTTCGTGATCCATGAAACCCAATAATTTAGTAAGAAATCTGGGCTTTTTAAGGGATAATTTTAGGGTTTTTGCGGGAGATGAGAGAAGTTTGTGGGGAAGTTTGGAGAATTAAGCAAAGAGGCCCTGCATTTCTTCTAATATGATGGTTTTAGACTTTGAGTGAGTGAATAGCTTTGATCGAAGTTGGGGGAGAAGAGATTTGATCCGTATCTGTTTGTTTTATTTAGCCTTTTGTTGTTTTTAATTGGTATTAATATTAAATATAAGGTGATTTGACAATTGTACCCCTTAATGTATAATAAATATTTAATCAAAAATTAAAATATTCTTTTTTTTGTTACACATCAGCTTAACTCTGACCCACCCAAACGACCACGTCATCAATTTCTGATGTGGCAGACCCAATTGAATGGAAGTGGAAAAAATTAATAGTTCAATCATCTAATTGACAAAATTAAAAGGTGGATCACCGAAGTGGAATATGGTCCATAGTTTAGGGTAGTAAACTATATTTAAGCCTAATATATAACATCTTTTATTTCTGCAACCTTGTTTTCTTAGATATATAGATGTAATTTAGAAATCTTTGAATCTAATTGAGATCCTTGGGAACTATTTATCTGAGTGAGGGTATTAATAGCATGGACTGTTCATGTTGTTATTGATACTCTGGATTTCGGATAGATAATTACTATCGATACGATAGTATAAATTCACATAGCATATACTATACATCTGGGGTGAGGGTATTAGTAATATGGACTGTTTATGTTATTACTTGTACTCTGAATTTCGGATAGATAGATTTTATTCACAGATATAGTTCATATATCCAAGTGAGGGTATCCAAACACAGTATTAGTTCTCTTGAGAATTGACATATGTTATGGGATACTGTGAACCTTGGATCTATGAGAAATATATCTGATAGTCCCTTAATTTAATATAAGCTTATAATCAGATACCATGTGTGTATAAATTTAAATGCATTATATTGATTCGTTGTAAGCACTATATCGGATACCATGGGAGTATAGATATGGGGGCGTTATATTACAAGTCTTCATCACTTGTACATTTTTCCTTTTCCTTTTGTTTGTGGTAGGTTTATCGACCTTCTCAACTTTAGCTACAATAATTAAATTTATGCAAGAGTGAGCAAAATAAATGCTCACTAGATATAGCAATGAACAGCGATAGCATAATAACCGTCAATGAATAAGCTCTTTAGAACTGAATAATACTCTGTCAATGATAACCAAAAATTGGAATCAAAATATGAAATATCTGAGGGTCATAAGACCACAAACTATGTCCATGGTTACAAGTAATATTTCAACTTTAACCTAAACAGTTATACTGTAGGGTCTTCACGTACTTAGGGGTATCAGCCCTTTGTACCATGTGTTGTGCACAAACATCTAAACGCTTACGCGTAAGTAATCCCCTATAATAGGGTTGTTCATCTTAGTTTTAATATACGAGTCCGCACCAAAGGATATTTGGTTTGGATAAGCTTCAAGGTAATTTAGAGTTCAACGAACATCAACTAAGGGTTAGTTGAATCAATATAGTTTAATATCACTTCAAGTGCTCGATAATAATATGATATGAAATAGTCATGAATTATAAGTAAATCAACATTATACATCGAAAAACATGATTTAGAAATGATCTAGAAAGCATAGACATTGAATACTATACCAAACCTTGCTTGAACAATAATAAGCTAAGGATATTAATTTTACTCAATAAAAGAAGTGAGTTAATGAACGTGCATGATTAATAACAAATTGAGGAATAAAACTTGCTCAACATAAGAGTAACAGAATTTAGGAACTTGTGTAATTAGAACAACATTAAAGATAGGAACCCTTCTCAAAGTAAGAGTTAAGTTGAAGAGTTTGTATGAAAATAATCAAGTTAGAATAGATATATAAGTATGTTTAGGAACTTTCTCAATACATTAATAAAGTTTAAGCACTTGCACAATTATAAAAGTAGAGTTAGATAACTTGCCTCGTGCGTAGGTTAAACAATCAGTACTCATGTTCACCACGAGTCCTACACATACCATATGTATTAATAATACACATTAGTTACACTAATATTAGCTTCATGAGTTTCTTTATCACTTTAGGTATAGCTCACTAACTAAGTTTAAGTTAAAACATCACATCTTTTCATGAACATCACATTTTAACTTTATTACAACTACTTAAGTGATCATGTCATTGCACCATATGCACATTAACTACTTGATTTAACATCCTATTACATGTCCAACATGTTATCATTATCTTTAGATTAGATTATACTAACACACAAAGGACTGCATTTGCATTCGTGCATCCCGACACCATCTCATGGCCTCCAAATGCACAATAGTCCTAAAGATATCAATTTTGACCCCTAATAATGGCATCAAATTGAATAACTTAAAGAATAAACGTTATAGGTATATTCTTCCTCGTTTCGGATCATCTTGAATCGTATCAATCAGAGTTCATATGAAAAAGTTATGCTCATTTTAGTAAAACATGTCCAGTCAGTTTCTTTTCCAAAATTTGGCTAGAAAGACTACCCCCCCCCCCCACCGGGGCGAGGGTTTTTGCTCTAGGATAGCTTACCGGGGCGGTGGTCCCTTCTGCATTTTTGTGACTTATCATCTAGAACACTACAGAAAGCCAAATTAGGCCTACAAACTCTTTTCTAACAACTATACCAACCTACCCAAGGTGTAATATGTTTACATAAACATAAACTAATGTTTCTAACACGTTTCTAACTACCTAAACAAAATAAAATCATGATTAAAACCTTTAATTTTCACTATTTATCTTATTTCCTCTTCTTTTGACATTCATATCGAAATTCTTCACTGTGAATTCGTTTTACAATCGAAACAGTTAGTTTCAATTACTTTGCATTCGTTTCTTCATATATTTTCACAATCAATAAACAATTTACACTTATACTATGAATTGATTACCAATTTTAATTCTAATTTAAGCCATATTCAAAATATGTCAATGTAAACTTACTGTAACACTACAAGAAATTGGGGCTCTTGTGAAGAAAAATTTGTGAATGAATTATTTCCTTCACAAATAAGTCCTTTTTGTGAAGGATTAGTGAAGGAAAAAAATTGTGTGACAAAAATCAATCAGCGAAAGAAATTTCTTTCACAAATTAATATTTTTTTTTCGCAAATTTAAGATATTAAATAATAATCGGTGCCTATTTTTTTGTTGAAAAGTGTGAAGAAAATTTTATTCACAATATGTAATTAGCGATAGTTATTTTGTGAGAGAAAAATTCTTCATTAACGGCCAAGGATATTTCCTTCACAAATCTTAGAAATAATCATTCGCTAATTTCTTTTTCCCTTTCATATTTCCTCCCCCATTTCTTTTCTGCGACATCTTCATCTCCCCCATTTCTTTGTTGCGACATCTAGACACCTAGAGGTCCCTTCTCCCGTTTCCCCATCCCATTTTCGACTTTCCCCATTTTGGCGGCTACAACACGCAACGTACGCGGCTGAGCGACGACACATGGGCGAGCTTAGTTGGGAGTGGAGGTGAGGGGTGTGGCTGCATGGCGAGCGCACTGTTGTTACTGTCAACGGACAACTCCCTCTTCTTCTTTATATACTTCTTCTCTTCTACCTCCTTTCTCCCTCTCTTACTTCAATCTCTCACCCATCTTCCCTTTCTTTGTGATTTCCTCAAATTGCAAGGTTAGGGTTTGGTTTTTACCCCCAAATTTTATTTTTTTAGTTTTATAATTTTTTTTAAAACTTATTTTTGTTTATAATGTCGCTGCCCTGATCCATAGCTTCTTGCGTGGCTGCCTTGATTTTCTCAAATTACAGCTCCTTGTGTAGTTAGCATCTTCCTTGTGCGGCAATATTTTCCCAAATATGCTTCTGGTTCTACTTCCAGACTTTATTCTGCTACTTCTTCCTCTGCTGCTCCTACTGCTGCTAGACCCAAGGTTCCTCAATCCTCCAAAAAAGGTATTCTCTACATCTCTCCCTCTCTTGTATATTTTGTACTAGCTAGACATATATATATATATATATATATATATATATGTGTGTGTGTGTGTGTGTGGGGTGGGGGGGTGGGGTGGGTGTGGTCATAACATTGCTCAAGTTACTTTTCAAAGATGAACAATTGAAGGTAAATTAGACATATGAAGGAAATAGATACTTGAACCCACTAAAATGATAGACTTTATGTTTAAAATGTAATGAAACAGTTGTGGGATTGGTTCTATACCTGTACCATGATTGTTTTTGCACCTAAGTTAGTTACTTGAGAATAAGGTGCCAACAGATATCTTTGCAGGATTTCGAGTATCTATTTATATACCGAGCTGACATTTGCAATATGATTCCCAATAAACAACTTTTTCATGAGAATTTGAGTATATTTCTAACCAATCTTAATTAAGACAATTTCACGTGAAGAAGGTCTCATTAAAATTTCATGTTTTTTTATGATTATGAAGTATATGGTATTTACAACTTTAGAGGAGATTATTGAAAGCCGCCACCCTTAGCTTGCTTATAGGTGGAGGAGCTTATGCAAGTACTGTGGACGAAGCAACTTTTTGGTATGATTTTTCTCTTAATCTTTGGCAATTGAAAAGAACATAAAGGTTTACGTTCTCGCATGGATATGTATTTGAAGCACAATAATTTTTTTTCCAAAACTAAAGATACTACCATTGTGAAATGTGAACTCCCTCTTAAATCAACTTATTATGTTATGCACTAAGGAAATAATTGTTGTATTACCTTATCAATCGTTGATTATAGACTGCATAAAATAACAGATATACATTTTAACTTTATGACAATGAATCTTAAAATTGAGGACATTAACTTCCAGAATTTCTTCAGAAATTTCATCTCATTATCTTAATTAAACTTACCTGAAAAAAAAAGAGAAAAAGGCAGGACATCTTTAATTTATCCGCTGAGATGAGTTGTTGTGAAAGCATTTTGCCGAAGTGCTTCCAGATATGAGCTCCTATTTTTTTTTTTACTCTTTGAATTTATAAATTCGATCCTAGAAGTGAAAAATATGCTTAAAACTTTGAAGAGATTAGTGAACATTGTCTGAGGTACTTTTCTCATAATTGTTTCCTGTCTAGTACACAAGGCAACATGGTTGTATAATTTTCTTCAAGCTTTCAAAACCCATGATTTGGTACTTACATAGATCTATTTCACTAGCAAGAAGGCCCATGATTTGGTTGTTTTAATTTTCTTATTTTCCTCTACAATTTTTATGGTTATATAATTTGTAATGAAATTGAAGTTGGGCATTGTTTTAGGTGTATTTGGGCTTTGGGGTTGGTGAGTGAAGATTATAATCACCTCGTGTTTGAACTTTGTCAAAATTATATTGTCTTTGTGCGTGTACGTATGACAAAAAGTAGAAACACATTTTCTAGAGATATTTGTTTGTCTTATATGAATTTTTTCTTGTTATTCATGTTATCGTGCCACTTCTAACCCTTCCAAGAAAGCATTTTGCTATGTTATGACAATAGAATTTATATTCATATTCCATTCTAATGGTGTTGTAAACATTGAAATTGAATAAGGAGAAATAAAAAATAAGACCAGTTGATGTAAGGTGATAGTCAATGCTTTTGTCTTGATATATTCACACTTGGAACGTATGAGAGTATATGCCAAATAAGTTAATATTACAGGCAATCACTATTGTATGTCAGTACTTGTTACTTTTTACTTTTGGGCATACTCCTGGGATATGTAATACTTATATATAATGTATGTGTCGATGGAATCATACATAAATTCACACAAAAAATTTCTTGAGGTACACTGATTTATTTCAAAATTTATAGTAAAAAAGTCTCAAAGGGTACTACTATATTAATTCAGTGAAGGGATATGATTCCATAATGATCAGCCTCACCTTGTTTTTTAAAATATATATTTATACTCTTGTTGCTTAAACTGCAGGCTTCTAAGATGGCTTTAAAATCAACCATAAGCTTGAAACTCCTTGTGGACAACACCTCTAAAAGAGTAAAATAACTGCCAAGCATGATGAAGAAGATGGTGAATAGCGCATGACAGATTAGCAGTCCATGATGGGTGCATAGATGGTGAATAGTTTAGTCTTGACTTTTTAGTCCCTTAAAAAAAGATATTGTGGGTTTGAGTGACATAAGCTGCCGTGTTTTTGACCCATATTAATCCACAAATTAGTCTATTTTGTGCTTATCTCGCTAATTAACAAGTTAAGTGTGGTTCACTGCCTTTTATACTAAATTTGGTCACCATCGTTGAATGTATGATAGAGTGGTGGATCAGCTTATAGTGGCAGAGTCGTCAAGTCAAGCTATACACATTTGTTCCTAGTTCGCCTTAAAAGCCTTTTCTTTCAGAGAATAACAACTAAAACTTCTACTCATACTATGGTGTGAATCAAGAGATATGGCACTGAGTTTCACAGGGAAAAAATGATGTAAAGCTATGGTTGCCTGGTCTTGCTCATTAGTCTAGTTTTCAGAGTTTAACCTACTTTTTTAACAGAATTGTAGATTTTTTGTTTGTTCCGTTCTTTTTCAGTAATGAAATTTCCGTTTTCATTAGCTTTTGACTATTGAGTTCTTGTTCCTAGTGATTTTCTGATTAATTTTGTTCCATTGATCTTTGTAGGTGTAAAATTGTACATTCAAATACGATCCCTCTAAAAGAGCAGCCGCATGCTGCCACATTGAAAGATTGGCAACTTACAGAAGATGCATTCAAATAAGCACTCCAGAGATGGAGATGGTATTCCTGGCTGTTAGTCCAAAACCTCACACACACCACAAAAGATTACACTGGGTATTCTAAACTTGTTTTAAAAGTAATTATGGTTTGTGCTGTTGAAGTTGTAATTTTAGCTAAATGTACACAGTTGTTTGCTATTTAGCTAAACCAGGAAGAGTTATGGGGCCACTCCCACCTTATGAGAATGGAAATCTCATTAAACAAGCATATGATCCTAGAAGTCTAGAACGCTGGTGAGAAATGCAGTCATCCCTCCGCAGGTTGGTCATCCGGTATACTGCCACTGACGGAACGGCACAGTTCAGCAAGAAAGATCTATGGAGATGGAGAAGGACTCGTCTTTACAAGCTAAACAAGTCCCTTAATGTGGCATGACTGCCAAACTTGCATAGGTAGGGAAGGATTTCGTGGACTTTTTATTTGGGCTATTGCAGAGGTAGGGAATGATTTCATGGATCTAACATGACACACTTTATTCCTTCTAGTTGATTGTGATTCTTTCGGTTTTCTTATGTTAGATGATAAATTTTGTAGGTACTATGGTCCTTGAGAGACCAAGATATAATAATTGTGACTCGAGTATTATCTATTTATATGTGAAATATTGATTTTATTAGCTCTTTATGCATTGGCTAATCAATTAGTTTGAAACAAGTATGCCAATATTTATATTTACTTAAAAAATAAATTTAATATTTCTTATAGAGATTAATAATAATAATAATAATAAATATAAAATTACTGGTTTGAAAATTAATTATAATTTCAAATGAATTTTTATTAGTTAGCAATTAATTTTTTATTTATAAATTTATAATTTGTGAAGGATTATTTCCGTCACTAATTTGAAATACATTCTCAATTTATAATTAGTGAAGGAAAATTTTCCCTCGCTAAATAAATTTGTTCTTCACAATATATTATTTGTGAGGGAATACAATTATTTACTAATTTTAAATAGTCCTTCTTAAAATATTATTTGTGAAGGAAACCAATCTTTCACTAAATAACAATATTCCATTACTAAATACAATTTGTGAATAAAAAAGTTATTCACAATATATTTTTCACAAAAAACATTTAGTTACTACTTAGCGAAGGATACTCAATTGCGAGAAGGTCTAATGCGAGCACTCGTGTGAAAGAAATATTTCTTCGCAATAAATCACTTGTGAGTAATATAAGGCCTCTAGTGAAGGATTTGGCCTTCATTAGAGGCCATTTTTGGTGTAGTGTAATATGATTTCCTCCATTAAAAAAATATATTACATGAATCAATTTACTCTAAATCATCTATAAACCACATGAAAACAATTAATCCTTCACACCAATTTTACAGAGAATTTTTGAATAAGAAAAAACTAAAACTTTGAAAAGTAGAAATGTAAGGTTATACCTTTGCTAGAAGATGATTACAACAATTTCTTCTTCTAAATTCTCAATTCACAGAGAATTTTCCCTTCTCCATTCTGTGACGCCCCCAAAATAGGTATACATCACATATTCTGAGTCGCCAAATACATGGTATAGAATACAAATACAATCATAAATATACAACATGAGTTGAGAGTTTTAATACAAATATTGTCTTCTAGACAACATTCAAACTCAAAATAAGTCATCTATACATTTATTATCACACTATTTCATAGAATTATGAGGACTACTAATGCTATCATCTGAACCGTCACTCCGTTCCCCGAGTAGTCCCTGCTACGTTCTCATTTCCTGAAGAGAATAATGAAAGTAAAAGGGTGAGCTTAACTAGCCCAGTAAGAAATATTATGACTAAGATAATGCAGAATAAATTACCGTTAGCCTTCAACAGTGTTAAACTGATACAATATAACATACATCAAGTTTAACTACAGCGGAACAAGCAATCCATTAGAAGAGTCAAGTAGAGAATAAAATCTACTATCTTCTATGATTTAAAAGGTTTTTCATTAATTTTATCGCTGAGACTCAGCTTAATAAATAATCCACATCATCCCTGCACTACGGCTTAATATATTCATTAGTATCACGACCACAAATTATCCATGCACTATGGGCCAATGATATTCGTGTATTCATCAATGGTCATGATAATGTCAACAACTGTCCATCAATACACTACGACCAAGGATATTCATTAGTATCACGACCAAAAATTATCCATGCACTACGGGCCAAGGATATTTGTGTATTCATCAATGGTCATGATCATGCCAACAACTGTCCATCAATGCACTACAGCCAATGAAGAGTTTTACCACATCATTTGTAACATTACGGTCACAATTATACCGAATAATCCTTGGTCATAATCATACCAAGTCCATCTATGCACTACAGGCCACAGATGACTTTCAACATATTATAAAAATGAGGATGATGACAATTCAATAAAATAAGTTCAAGAATAAATTTTAAAGATTTATAAGTTAATTTATCTTGAACTCAATAACGTCCAAATTGTCAACATGATACTACTTTGTGGAGTAAAATTCTAGAATGCTCAGAAGAATATTTCCATGAAAAGATACTGGATGAAGCGCAAATATCAAGGATATTCCACTAATTTCATGGAGTATAGAAGCCAAAATTTTAACCAACTGAGTATAATAGAATATTTGAAACCGCAAATGAATTTTCGTCCACCATGCGGTAATCCACTTAGACATATCATTTTCACACTTTAATAAGGAATGAATACAAAGGATCATTCACCATGCATGTGATAATCCATATAGACAGGTTATTCCAACATAATAATAAAGAATGAAATAATAGAAGAAATCACCATGCATGTGATAGACCGCACAGACATGTTATTCCAACAGAATAATAAAGAATGGAACCAGGTCATGCGTAATCCGCATAGACAGGATGTTCCAACAAAATAATAAAGAACGGAACTAGGTCATGCGTAAACCGCACAGATAGGATGTTCCAACAAAATAATAAAGAATGGAACCAGGTCATGCGTAAACGCACAGACAGGATATTCTAACAGAATAATAAAGAATGGAATAACAGAAGAATTTCACCATGTATGTGGTTCTTCTCATAGACATGTTATTCTAACATAATGATAAAGAATGGAAAAACAGAAGTTCTCTTCATGAAGACGAAAGAAATAATACCCCTTCCCTTAGAAGAAACTGGATATAGGAGTAGTGAAGTAGCAGAATACTTTTCTTCTTTCTCTCTATAGTTTCTCTCTCTAGAGTTTCAGTGAATTAGTAAGAAATAATGAAGGAATGAACTTCTATTTATAGGAGAATGGACTGAATAGTAACTAATTCATGAATGGTCCAGATTGATTTACTTTTAAACGGACGGTCCATATTAATTTACTATATAGTATTAATAAAATATTCTAATAAAACAAAATCTTTTAAATAAAATATAATATATTCTATTTATAATCTAATAAAATGAATAACTTTATAAAAGTATTCTGTTTTATATAAAAAGATTTTACTATGCAAACACTATGCAGACACTATGCAAACACTATGCTTAATAGAATATTATATATTCTATTTATAGTCTAATAAAACAAATAACTTTATAAAAGTATTCTATTTTATATAAAAAGTTTTTTGTTTTATTACATTTATAATAATAATAAAACAAAACTTATCATCTTTATTATAATTCACAATATTAATCGACCAGGTCGTTCCCAGGAAAGAGGGGGCTTTCCAATAAGGATTTCTCCCCATTGACGCGCAATTAGGTGATCAAACCTCACCTTGGCAGAACTTCTAGACATCGTTAATATTGCAAATAATAATATTAATAACTTTGTTATCTCAATTATTGATTTAATAATATATAAAATATTTACAATAATTGAATCAAATAACGTGAGTTACTATACAACAACTACTGTAACAATAATTGAACAAAAATGAGTGACTTCTCACATAAGCTTCAATAATCAATACCGTGTGCTACTATGCAACCAAGCGTATTACTGTACTTTTAACACCGTGTGTTTTAATAGTTAACGGTAAAACTTCCGCCGTTATTTTCATAAAGTATTTTTGTCGTTTTCTCAATCCGACAATAATTCTGTTGTGGGGTCCACCAATGATTGCGTCGTTGTACATATATTCTCTGTTAAAACGAATATTCCCCGACCAATCGAATATTATACAATAACTTGTATACTTTTCAAAATTTATAAATATTACCCATAACTATAACATTATCTCAAATCCACACCATAATTTTTAAAAAAAAATATTTTGAGAAATTTAAATCTTTATTCATAAAATTTGGAGTCTCACACATTCTCTCTTTTCTTTCTTTTTTTTTTCTCTTCTTTCTTTCTTTTCTCTTCTTTTTCTTCTTCTATGTTCTTTCTCCCTTCTCTAAATTACGTACTTAGAAACATATAACGTATAATATAATAGATATTAATTATATAATATAAATATATATGTAACTGATATCAGTTACATATTTTTTTTTGAAAATCAAAAGCCCTAAGGCTTGTTTAGCTAAACCATTTTAAAACTTACTAACTTAAAATCCTTATACATTGTTTGGTAAAACCTATTTAAATTAAAGACTTAACATACAATAAGTCTTGTTTGACAAAACTGAATTAAACTCTTTTAATTTATTTTAATAACTCATTTATAGCATAGTTTATTGTCACACTTTTATTACCAAATTAAATTAAAAAATTATAATAATCCATTTAATCCCTATCAACTCTCTAACTTAATTATTAAATTAAATTAGAATATTATCTCATAATAATTAATTTCCTTAACTCATTAATTATTTATTTAACAAATAAATAATCAAATCAAATCAAATCAAATTAAATAAATATTTATTCTACAATAAACACATCAATTAAAATATTTATATAATTCAATAAATATTTGAAATTACAATTAAAAATTCTGGATTGTTACATCCTTCCCTCCTTACAAGGATTCTGTCCCCAAAATCACAACTCAAACAATACATTCATCACAATAAAAGTTCGTTAAACTAATCTATAGTTCAATTAAACTATTCTACATTACAAGTCTTCGCTTGCACTTCACGTTCATTCACATACTGAATGACACTTCATCTGGATAACGGTTAGCTTGATCTTTATGGGATCCTTAATGTGATAACCCGAGATTTCGAATAATCAAAATTTTACGAATAATTTTTTTAATATTAATATTGATTATCATTTTTGTGACAAGTATCTATGATACGTGTATCAAGAAGGTCAGTTTGTGTATTGACTAATAAAATTAGAGTAGAGTTATACTTAACATCTTTAGAAACCCTAACCCTAATTTTTAAAAAGTGAATCGATAGAAAATATAATTAAAATAATTATTTTGATAAGTACGTGTTTGTACTATATAGAGATTTTGATCAATGATTGATCGGATAAGGTTTAAAATTTTTAAACCCTAATAAGAGATTAGAAACCCTAATCTCAGGATTAAAAACCCTAACGCGCAGTTAGAAACCCTAATCGAAAGTCGGGAAACCGTAATTTTAAATTCGGGAATCCTAAACCCTAATTAGGAAACCCTAATCCTAATTGGCAAGCCTAATGTGTTTATTAAACTTTAATATGATTAGAAAAACCCTAATTATATTTTAGTTATCTTAATTTCTATTTTACAAACCCTAATTATAATTTAGAAATTTTATTTTTCTAATTAAAAACCTAATTAGAAATTTTTAGCAACTAATAATATAAAACCTAAGGGTTAGAACCTTAGGGTTAAACCCTAAGTGTTTGTGCATTTGTCTAGTATGCCATTAAAATGAATTTGCTAATGACTAAAATACCCTTTTTCATTTTCTTTAATTGATAACTTGTATAATTGCTAGCACCTTTAGTTGTTGAACCACTTTGTTGACATTGTGACTTAATAATCACCAATAATCAGCCGAAAATATCAAATCCTAAAAACATGTCAAGCAATATATATAGATTAAGAGATAGAAAGTATGCAAAATAAGCTCATTTTCTCTCTTGCTCTCACCAACTCTCTTTCTCCCTCCTAAACCTACGAAAATCTTAAGTAATTCAGTCCCAATATCAGACCCTAGATCACCTAATAACATATTGGAGAGCAAAATCAAGATTTGAACAAGAAAAGTTATAAACCCTAAGTTTCATTTTGATCTTGTATGTTTAGATAATTTTTGTGTTTAAGTGTTTAGAATCTTGCTAATGGATGTTTTATGAAGATCTATGATGATCTATCATAAATCCATAGCATCAAAGTGGCTAGAAACTATGTTTTTCAAAATATGTTCTTGAGCATTCTTAGTGGTTTGACAAGAAATGTTAGTGGCCACAGATCCTTGCTCGTTTATGATATTTGTTGTTTTAAAGTTTTTATTGGTAGCTTGTTATGTTGTCTTCAATCTGGAAGTGGAATCACTGTGATTGAATGGCTAGATTTCATTTTATTAATGGTCAAAACTCGTTAACCGACGTTGACCGGTCGAAATCTGGGCAACCCAGAAACGGTTTACCAGAGTCTGATAAGCTTTTCAATTGACTAGATCTGTCAGTGTTTACAGGTTTTGTTGCTGTTGTTGGAATAAATGTGTAGCCTGTTATCTTGACTATAGATTCATAGCTTTATATCATGTATTTGATCAACAGATCGAATGTAGCAAGCGGTCAAAGTAGCCTACTCGACATGAATGTCTATTTTCTGGAATTTCCAGAAAACGTTTGAACCGAGTTTTTGTCAGAGATTGACTGACTCATAACTTTTGATTCTGTTATTGTTAAAATTTTCTGCTAAGGTATATACGTTCCTTGACATATGTTGGGCTTCGGCACAGAAACGCACAGCGGAAATTAAAATTTTAAAGCAATTTCCGAAACCCTAAAACAGGATCCATGCGAAAATCAATTAATTCAGAGGTTTAGAGATTATACCAGATATAAACAAAAAACGAGAATCTGAAACCGACTGCGCCTCGAATCTCCCACGCAATACAAACCGATTGCACCTCTACGGTATCCACACGAACGCCGCATGAACCGTCGAACGATTCTGCAATAAGAAGGACTTGCGGTACTAGCCACCAAAAGGAATGGATTTTTGAAATTGTTTTCTCTCTAGTCTCTCTCTAAGAGCGGCTAGGGTTTTTCAATTATGATATCTTACCCTAAGTAGCTGCTATATATATCATATATATAGTAGTTAAAAGGAATTAATTAAAATCAAAACCTAAATTTATAAAATCCGAATCTATATATATATATATATATATATATATATCTTAATTAAGTCTTACTTAATTAATATACATATATACAAATTCTCCTTTTAATTTAAATTCGTGATTTAAATACTATTAATCATATTAATATATTTAAATCCTTAAAATTTAAATTAATTCCCTTTTAAATAACGTTCTATGTGTGTGACCCTATAGGTTATTATTACGTTGGCAATAATTTTAAAATCATATTATAAAATTATAAACAGTGAGCGGCATCTAGTAATGCATCACTGCTACCCAAGTAATAATAAGATCGATGATTCGATGCAACCTTTTGTGACCAATGTTTCAATGCAATTTAATCCTTTTAAACTTAATATCCTAGATTAAACTCGAGTCATGGAATGTGTCATACTCTTCATAATTTAATCTGAGTTTTCTTGATCAATGAGTAGACTATATGAAACAAATCACTATTTGAGCATGGCCATGCATTTCATAGTCCTACTCAATCAAGAGGCCTATGGATATCACCCATAATATATAGGATGGTTAAATTCCATCTAGATCACTCATATTTCTTACATGATTAATGATGAACCCAATAATCACCTTTATAGTCCACCCTATTAAAGGTGACATTTGATGATATCAAAGTACATAAATTCTCGTGTAGTAATATAGCGATTTCAGGTCGGAGGACCATTATATCATTGTCACTATGAGAATTGCTAATGACACTTCGCATAATGCTCCATATAGAATTCTCATGGTGGGTCTGTCCAGTACATCGTTCTCTAACATGTACCTATACATTGACTTAATATCTCATATATTTATGACCAATGAGATTTGGTCATCAGTCAATCCACATACTAGTCTCAATGCATCATTGTTGTCCCATCAACAATGATACTCGACTAGGGACATTTAAGAACACTGATACTAATGGTAATATATAATCTCATGTTCAAGTCACATACTTGAAACTATATAATTTGTATCACTATTCTAAGGAATTTTATTATGTTAACAATTATATTACGCAGTAAATAAAACCATAATAAAATCATATATTTATTTAATCAAATATAATATCAAAACGTTAAGCAATTATATCAAATAATTGGCCTCTAGGGCATAAACTCTAACAACATATGTAATAGATCTATGAACCAATAAACCACTTAAGATATTATCAGAACACGATATTAATCGAGCCCCAAAATAGACCCTCGAAGCTGCTGAGTTTCTGGGTTACCTAGAAAACCCAGATTCGGTCTGACAGAAGGTTTGGGAGATCAGATCTTCGTGTTATTTGGTTGTATGATCACGATGTAGGTTGGATGTTGTAGTGTGTCATAAGAACTAGACTACCACATTTCAAGCTAGCCAAGAACATTATTACACTGAGAATCAAAGGCGGTCAAATTTGACCCCTTGAGCACTGACTGTCAGTGTTCTTGAGGCTCAATAACACCAACAGCGACGGTTACTGTCGCTAAAGGCCTACATCGACGAATTAATTAGTTTTTATTTTCTGAATTTCTAGAAATTAATTAAAAATAGAAAAAAAATTCTAAAAATAAAAAAAATGGTTTTAAAAATCGTTTTAAATTATGAAAAATACTTTCTAACTATTTGGAATATTTTTCATTAATAATTATAATTATTTGAATATTAATGCTATTTAATTTATTTAATTAGTGTATTAAATAAATTAGAGAAAAATGATTTTAATTATATAAAAATCATTTTAAATTATAATAATGTATTTAAAAATATTTTGAGTTATAAAATGAAACTTTTAATATTTTTAGAGAATTTTTATTAATAAATTAATATTAATGATATTAGATTTATTTAATTATTAAATTAAATAAATAAGACAAAAATAATTTTATTGATTTAAAAATCATTTTGAATAAGAATAAAGTGTTGGAAAATATTTTGAATTATAAAATATAATTTTCAATATTTTTGGAGAATTCTTATAAATAAATTAACATTAATGATATTAGACTATTTATTTATTAAATTAAATAAATGAATTAAAAATGGTTTTATTGATTTAAAAATCATAAAAATATTTTAAAAATATTTTAAGTTATAATAAGTGACTTTTATTATTTTGATAATAATTTTATTAATATTTAAATATTAATGGTGATGATTTTAAAATAATTTAATTATTTTAAAAATTATTTAAGTAGAATATTAATGATTTGAGGCTTAAATATGAATTAGTACTCTAAACTATAGGTCATATTTTACTTCGATGATCTACCTTTCAATTTTGTCAATTAGATGATTAAACTATCAATTTTTTTCAATTGCAACAAATTGAACATGCCACGTCAGAAATTGTTGACTACAGATATGTTTTATGTTAATTTGTTATGTTAATGTGTTTTGACCATTTTGTCACATATTAAATAAGATTTGTTTATTTTATGATTAAAAAATTATTTTTTTTGCCACACCAGCTTCTTAAGGCTCCACACAATTAGCCACATCAGCAATTTCTGACATGGCATGTTCAATTTATTGCAATTGAAAAAAATTGATAGTCTAATCATCTAATTGACAAAATTGAAACGTGAATCACCGAAGTGGAATATGACCTATAGTTTAGGGTACTAATTCATATTTAAGCCATGATTTAAAAATATTTTAAGTTATTAACAATAACTTTAATATTTTGACAAGTATAACATTAATAATTTTATATTATTAAATATTAATGATGATAAGATTGTTTGATAATTAAATCATTTAAAAATGATTTCGATGTTGAAAAATTATTATAAATTGTAATAATTGTTTATAAATTATTAAAAGCTTTCAAAAAAATAGTATAAACGATATTTAACTTATCTAAAATAATATTGAAGCTTAGAGACCAAGTTTAATTGATAATCAATGTGTTAATTGTCGGATAGGGTGACCAGAACACCGAGATGAGACTAAAGTCCAACCAGATCGAACTAGTTAGACTTGTTAAGTGTTTATATAGGTTATAAACACTGATGTGACTATGTGGTAATGTGTCTAGGAGAAGATTTACTGTGAATTACAGTGTTGTGTGTTATAAAATATTGTGCTAATTGTGAGACCGATATTATTGGTTATAGGTCTTTCAAACGCAGATAAGTTTATTGTGTAGCTGTAATCAATCCGGAAGGCAAGTTTCCTAACTCAACCTTGAGTTAATATTGTTCAATTATTATAGTGGTTAATTATTGCTGATTATACCACGTCCAATAATTTATTGTTGATTATTCGAAGTTAATGCATGTTTAATAATTCAAATTGAATTATTGATTCGGAGAATATACAATTGTAGATTAACTGTTGTTGGATATTCATATTCGTAGAAGATAGAATTGACAATACAGATAATTCTTATTTATTAGCAAATTATGTTGAGAAATGTCTTAGCTAATTATTCTGGCTAGACGAACATTTGTTAGAACTTGATAAATTCGAGAAGAGAATTCAATTGTTATTGATAGATCGATGCCAATTATTTCGGCTAGATCGATAAGTAAATAGAAATTGAAATCATTGAATTCGTTGTTAAATCAAATCTTGATTCTGAGACTGAGAAGAACAACCTTTTATATAAAGGGAACATTTTTTGAAGTCGTATATTTGACCATTGCGCGTGACCTAAGTATTATGCATAATATAGGGTACAAGGAGTTGGCCAGCTCTAAGTACTTGCAGAGGGATATGATTTAACCTTTATGGTTATCTGATACATCTGCGTATGTATCAAAGTAAATCTTTGATAGATACCCGAGAAGAGAAGTTCTAGATCCAATGGATCGCTCAGCATAAATCTGGAAAACATTCCACTTTGTTATTGCGTAGAATTGATTCTTGTTTATTCAATAGAATATCGTAGAAACTTTTAAAGCGTTGTACTCTTTCATTATCAAATTATTGTGTTGCCTAGAATACGAGAGGACTTGTTATTGGTTAACGATTTGTTCAGCTATTTCAAAGTTCCCCGAACTTTGGTTTCATTCTATCAAAATAGATAGTCTGTTCTTATTGATTCGTATACATTTATTGTATGTCTTAACTTGCGGGGCAAACTTGTTGCTCACCTTTGCTAAATAAAATATTTCAGCTAGGAATGAAGAGGCCAACGGGTCAAAGAAGAACAAAGGCAAAGGCAAAATACTGGATTAGTTTTTATAAACTTTATGAATATGTTGTATTTGTAAACCCTTTTTGTATGTCTAAAGGGTATGTCTGTAATGTTAAGGTTAGGGAACCTGAGACTAATGTATTAACAATCTCTGTTAAAGACTTATGTATTACTATTTCTTTATGAATGGGTAGTTAGATGTTATTATATTGTGGATCGTGAGCACCAAACTCAGGGGTCAGGTAGCCCGGATTTTGGGGTGTCACAGGTTGGTATCAAAGCTGTAGTGACCAATGTGTCACAAGTTGGTAGAAGAGCTGTAGGTTATAAACCTTAAGTGGGGTGGGGGAAAACCCTAGGATTATAACCATACGCGAGATAGAGAAAACTCATTTAGAGTTCTAAGTGATGGATTACCAAAGTGAATCAATAGTAAGATAAGTGTACACATAATGTGAGAAGTTTGTACTGGTGGAGTACTTATCAAGTTGTTTAAACAGATTGTAGGATGTCTGAAGAAGATCAAATGAGTGCGAAAATGCTAGCAATCATTGCACCAATGCCAGAAGCTGAGGGGCCAACGCAAAGCAAATCAATTGAGAAGGTGGGAGAAGATGAACCCATGGTCAATCGAGGAAGCGATCATGATGATTATCCCGAGATGTATCTAAGTGATGATGAGGAGGCAGAGTCCGAGCAAGCTAAGGTGGAGAAAAAGAATAAGATCAAAGTTGGAGAACAAGATCACGAATCGGTAGAAGTTCAAGAACTCCGGAGCAAAGTGTTTCTCTTGGAGGAGTTATGGAAGATAGAATGAGCTTTACACAAAATGATTGAAGAACGAAACGAGCTCAAGGCGCATGTGGAAAGGATGAAGACTGAAGGTGGTGGATCGTCTGAAGGAACAATCAAGCAGTAGAAAGACAACAAAAAGAGGAAGAGGGACAACGACTGTCCTAATTCTGAAAAGTCAAACCCGAAGAAGAAGCAAACATGTAGCAAATGTGGAAAGACTCATGCGGGAGAGTGCATGATGTGGAAGAACGTGTGCTTCAACTGCAAGCAAGAAGGACATATTTCTCTACATTGTCCTAAGCCAAATATGAGGAAGTGTTTCTCACGTGGAAGAACGGGTCATGGATTCAACAAGTGTCCCAACAAGAAGAAGACGGGTGGAGGGAGTGGTCGGTAGACAACTTAGATATATGTGATAATATTTTTTGGTAGAAGATTATGATATTAAGTGTTATAATATCGAGAACGATGTGTGAACATATGTAAATATAAATATGTTTGTATGAATGAAATATTTATTTTCTATATGAATATAAGATTAAGATTAATTTTTGTATTTTTAAAACTCATAAGTGTGGTAAGTTTGACGAACTGAAAATAACTACGTGTAAATGGAGAATTGCAACTTTTTGTGTAAAGTTCTGTTGTTAATCTTGATATGATTAAAAAAAAGAAAAGGGGATAGTAAATGTGTTAAGAACTATATGTACTACGTTCTATTTGAATAAATATGCAATTATATGAGAATTATGTGTTGAATTCTTATTGTGTTAAGAATTTGTGTAAAGAAAGAGAATTAATTTAAGATTTTTATTTAAATCAGATCATGCCGCCTAGACGACAGAATCAAAATCAAAGAGAAGAGCAATCGGTGAATAATGAAGGAGGTCAAGCTGACCCAATGCAAAACTTGCGGATATATTAGCTCAAGCTATGGAGAATAGAGCTCCCGCTGCAAGAGAAAGAGTGAGGAATCAGCCAGCCGACAGATTGGCTAAGTTTAAAGACTTTAAAGTGGTTGGACCGCCTGAATTTAAAGGAACCACGGATCCGATTGAAGCCCAAACTTGGGTGAAGGAGATGGAGAAAGCATTCATTATTGCGCGTGTGGCAGAAGAGCAAAAGACAACTTTTATAACTTATCTGATGAAAGGAGAAGCCAATTACTGGTGGGAGACTAATCAAGCAAGGGCAGGTACAGCTGTGGTGACTTGGACCAGATTCAAAGAGTTGTTCTTTGAGAACCACTTTTCGTCGAGCATGCAATCTAGGATGGAAGTTTAATTTCTAGAATTGAAGTAGGATAACATGTCGGTATCAGAATACGCTGCCAAATTCAACGAATTAGCAAGATTTGCACCTCATCAGGTGGATACAGAATTACGGAAGGCGAGAAGATTCAAAAACGGACTAAAGTCGGGGATATTCAACAAGGTAGCGGTATTGCAAATCAATACGTTCGCGGCTTTGATGGAGAAGGCGTTAATTGCAGAAGGAGGGAGCGAAGCTGCATCTCAATTTCATCAGGATAAGAAGAAGAAGACAAATGACGGAGGAAGCAGTGGTGGTAGTATTCTGAATAAGAAGTGGAACGAGAATACCCAATCAGGTAACAAGACGGAAGATAATAGGAAAGGAAGGGAACCATGTGCAATGTGTGGGAAGAACCATGCTGGAGTTTGCCTGAAGAAGAAGGGAGTATGCTATAACTGTGGGCAAGAGGGACACATGTCACCCAATTGTCCCAATCTGAAGAAAATTCAAAGTTGTTTTGCGTGCGGATCGACTGAACATATTGTACGGAACTGTCCAAAGAGGAATGTTGAGAAGAAAAGTGTCAATAAGGGATCCAGTGGCGGAATTTTTGTAATTCGAGGACCTGCACAGCCAGGAAGACCAACAGCCTGTACATTCAACATGACGATGCAGGATACGGTGGCTGCCCAGGTGGTGGTAGCATGCAACAATTTCTCTTAAGAATTTAAATTACGCGAGTAATATGAGTCAGATATTTTGTGAACTATTTTCTTTTATAGATTCAAGTCACATGTTAGAATTTGAAACACAAATTAATATTGTGTAGATAAAAATGAATTGATGATACAACTTTAAAAGATTGTAGAGAATAAGAAAGCGGTGATTCAGAGGACAGAATCCTTTTAAGGAGGGGTGAATGTCATAACCCGAGATTTCGAATAATCAAAATTTTACGAATAATTTTTTTTTTAAATATTAATATTGATTATCATTTTTGTGGCAAGTATATGTGATAAATGTGTAGAGAAGGTCAATTTTTGTATTGGCGAATAAAATTAGAGTAGAGTTGTGCTTAACAGCTTTAGAAACCCTAACCCTAGTTTCTGAAAAGGGATTCGATAGAAAATATAATTAAAATAATTATTTTGATAAGTACGTGTTTGTACTGTATAGAGATTTTGATCAATGATTGATCGGATAAAGTTTAAAATTTATAAACCCTAATAAGAGATTAGAAACCCTAATCTCAGGATTAAAAACCCTAACGCGCAGTTAGCAACCCGAATCAAAAGTTGGGAAATCCTAATTTTAAATTTGGGAATCCTAAACCCTAATTAGGAAATCCTAATCCTAATTTGCAAGCATAATGTGTTTATTAAACTTTAATATGATTAGAAAACCCTAATTATATTTTAGTTATCTTAATTTCTATTTTACAAACCCTAATTATAATTTAGAAATTTTATTTTTCTAATTAAAACCCTAATTAGAAATTTTTAGCAACTAATAATATAAAACTTTAGGGTTAGAACCTTAGGGTTAAACCCTAAGGGTTAAATCTGAAGGATTTGTGCATTTGTCTAGTATGCCATTAAAATCAATTTGCTAATGACTAAAATACCCTTTTTCTTTTTCTTTAATTGATAACTTGTATAATTGCTAGCACCTTTAGTTGTTGAACCACTTTGTGGACATTGTGACTTAATAATCACCAACAATCAGCCAAAAATATCAAATCCTAGCAACATGTCAAACAATATATATAGATTAAGAGAGAGAATGTATTCAAAATAAGCTCATTTTCTCTCTTGCTCTCACCAACTCTCTCTCTCTCTCTCTCCTAAACCTACGAAAATCTTAAGTAATTCAGTCCCAATATCAGTCCCTAGATCACTTAATAACATATTGGTGAGCCAAGATCAAGATTTGAATAAGAAAAGGTATAAACCCTAAGTTTCTTTTGATCTTGTATGCTTAGATAATTTTTGTGTTTAAGTGTTTAGAATCTTGCTAATGGATGTTTTATGAAGATCTATGATGATCTATCATGAATCTATAGCATCAAAGTGTGTAAAAACTATGTTTCTCAAAATCTGTTCTTGAGCATTCTTAGTGGTCTGACAAGAAATGTCACTGGCCACAGATCCTTGCTCGTTTATGCTATTTGTTGTTTTAAAGTTTTTATTAGTAACTTGTTATGTTGTCTTCAATCTGGAAGTGGAATCACAGTGATTGAATGGCTAGATTTCATTTTATTAACGGTCAAAACCTGTTGACCGACGTTGACCAGTCGAAATCTGGGCAACCCAGAAACGGTTTACCAGAGTATGACAAGCTTTTCAAATGACTAGATCTGTCAGTGTTTATAGGTTTTGTTGTTGTTGTTGGAATAAATGTGTAGCATGTTATCTTGACAATAAATTCATAGCTTTATATCATGTATTTGATCAACAGATCGAATGTAGCAAGCGATAAAAGTAGCCTACTCGACATGAATGTCTGTTTTCTGGAATTTCCAGAAAACGTATGAACCGAGTTTTTGTCAGAGATTGAACGACTCATAACTTTTGATTCTATTATTGTTAAAATTTTCTGCTGATGTATATACGTTCCTTAACATATGTAATAGATCTATGAACCAAGAAACTACTTAAGATATTATCAGAACACGATATTAATCGAGCCCCAAAATAGACCCTCGAAGCTGCTGGGTTTCTGGGTTAACCAGAAAACCCAGATTCGGTCTGACAGAAGGTTTGGGAGATCAGATCTTCGTGTTGTTTGGTTGTATGATCGCGATGTAGGTTGGATGTTGTAGTGTGTCATAAGAACTACACGACCACATTTCAAGCTAGCCTAGAGCATTATTACACTGAGAATCAAAGGCGGTCAAACTTGACTCCTTGAGCACTAACTGTCAGTGTTCTTGAGGCTCAATAACACCAACAACGACAGTTACTGTAGCTAAAGGCCTACATCGATGGATTAATTAGTTTTTATTTTCTGAATTTTTGGAAATTAATTAAAAATAGAAAATAAATTCTAAAAATAACAAAAAATGGTTTTAAAAATCATTTTAAATTATGAAAAATACTTTCTGACTATTTGGAATATTTTTCATTAATAATTATAATTATTTGAATATTAATGCTATTTAATTTATTTAATTAGTGTATAAAATAAATTAGAGAAACATGATTTTAATTATATAAAAATAATTTTAAATTAGAATAATGTATTTAAAAATATTTTGAGTTATCAAATGTAACTTTTAATATTTTTGGAGAAATTTCATTAATAAATTAATATTAATGATATTAGATTTATTTAATTATTAAATGAAATAAATAAGTTAAAAATGATTTTATTGATTTAAAAATCATTTTAAATAAGAATAAAGTGTCAGAAAATATTTTAAATTATAAAATATAATTTTCAATATTTTTGGAGAATTCTCATTAATAAATTAATATTAATGATATTAGATTATTTATTTATTAAATTAAATAAATGAATTAAAAATGGTTTTATTGATTTAAAAATCATTTAAAAATGATAAAATGTTTTAAAAATATTTGAAGTTATAATAAGTGACTTTTAATATTTTGATAATAATTTTATTAATATTTAAATATTAATGGTGATGATTTAAAAATGATTTTAATTATTTTAAAAATTATTTAAGTAGAATATTAATGATTTAAAAATATTTTAATTTATTAACAATAACATTAATATTTTGACAAGTATAACATTAATATTTTTATATTATTAAATATTAATGATGATAAGATTATTTGATAATTAAATTATTTAAAAATGATTCCGATGTTTGAAAAATTATTATAAATTGTAATAATTGTTTATAAATTATTAAAAGCTTCCGAAAAAATATTATAAACGATATTTAACTTATCTAAAATAATATTGAAGCTTAGAGACCAACTTTAATTGACAATCAATGTGTTAATTGTCGGATAGGTTGACCAGAACACCGAGATGAGACTAAAGTCCAACCAGACCGAACTAGTTAGACTTGTTAAGCGTTTATATAGGTTATAAACACTGATGTGACTATGTGGTAATGTGTCTAGGAGAAGATTTACTGTGAATTACAGTGTTGTGTGTTATGAAATATTGTGCTAATTGTGAGACTGATATTATTGGTTATAGGTCTTTCAAACGCAGATAAGTTTATTGTGTAGCTGTAATCAACGCAGAAGGCAAGTTTTCTAACTCAACCTTGAGTTAATATTGTTCAATTATTATAGTGGTTAATTATTGATGATTATACCACGTCCAAGAAGTTATTGTTGATTATTCGCAGTTAGTGCATGTTTAATAATTCAAATTGAATTACTGATTCAGAGAATATACAATTGTAGAATAAATGTTGTTGGATATTCATATTCGTAGAAGATAGAATTGATAGTACAAATAATTCCTATTTATTGTCAAATTATGTTGCATGTGCTTCCTTCAACGTCTTGAGCATTTCCAGTTTCACAGAATTTACCTGCTGTCCACTTTCTTCCTCGCCTTGCCTTCTCGCGTGAAGTGTTCAGAAACTCGAATCAAAACTTTAACACTTAAAATATTTTGTGTGATCATCTCACCAAAGGCGTGACTCACACGCAGGGGGAAATGCTTACTGGTAGATGGCATAAACATCCTCCAGTGTAGAGGTGCATTCCCCTCAGGCAGTGAAGAATGTGCAAGAAGAAGAGCATCATCGTGAGATCAATACAGTCAGGGCGTTATGGTCATGTTGGATATGTAGGTCTCTGCATAGTTGAACACAAAAAAATATGTCGACACTCTTGAGTATATCCACGTAAAATGTGTTTCCAAGGATCTCGTTGGTCTAATCCTGCCATCCTTGAAGGCGATCATATGAATCAGACAGGAATTGAAGGGGATTGAAAGGGTATTCTATTGGGTAATTTTTAACTACGCACAACATGCAAGTATGCGTGGTCAACAAGTAATATAATAGTAAGTCAAGTATCGTTGCCACGGAGAAATTAGTATAAATTTTAACCTCACAATTACCAGTTTCCCATTAATCCTAATTTTATTAAACTAGCCAAAATAATGATTCAAGTTATTAAATACTAAAATTATTAAAAATATTAAGATCACAAAACAATCACAACTCTCAAAAACTGAATTTCTAAACAAATATTAGAGAATTAGGCTTACAACTTCACCTTAATCTTCACTCTGATTATTATCCTTAATTCCAGTTCAATTTATTATCCTAGTTTATAAATCAAGAACACAAAATTAGAATTAGCCACCTCTCGATGCACTAACCCTATATTAACTTAAATCCACAACTTAGATAGAATTAAGTTAAACACCTTAATTAACTAACTCACTAATCAAAGAAGGTTTAAGTTTAAGTTTTCTATTCGATTACATGCGATGTTGAGCATATCTCTACGCTAACAATCATCAAGATTCCATTCATTCACAGAATTCAAAAACACATGTTATATTAACTAAGTCTAGACTCATATTTCCTCTCTCGAATCCATACAAGTCCACAAAGAATTATTGATCAGGCAATTCATAAATTCAAGCTCAAATTAATATAGATAAACTGATGAATAGTTTATTAAACTGAAAACCAAAGAGAACATATGTGACGCCCCCAAAATAGGTATACATCACCCATTATGAGTCGCCAAATACATGGTACAGAAACAAATACAACTTCAGTAATACAATTATCATGCAAAATAAGACAACACATATACTGTGAGTTTGAATAAAAATATTGTCTAATAGACAGTATACAAACTCAAAAGGAGTCCTCATAACAATTATTGATACACTATTTTACAAAATAGTGATGACTACTAAAACAACTATCTTGAATCAACACTCCATACCCCAGTTAGTTCCTGCTAAATTCTCTCATCCTAAGAAGAACAATGGAACAAAAAGGAAAAGGGTGAGCTCAACTAGCCCAGTAAAGAATATTATGACTAAGATAATATACAACAAATTATCATTAGTCTTAAACATGGAAAATCTGATAAAATATAATAGACAACAAGTTTTAGATCAACAACTGCAGTGGAAACAACAATCCATTAGAAGAGTCAAGTAGAGAAAGAATTCTACTATCTTCTAAGATTTAAAAGTCCATCATCAATATTTTATCCCTGTAACATCAATCAATATACATCTTGAATCAAATATTCATCTTTGCACTATAGGCCAAAGATATTAATTTGTATCATCAGTTGGTCATGTTCATCTCAACACCTGTTCATCTTTGCACTACGGGCCAAAGATATTCATTAGGTAATCATTAATCTTTGCACTACAGGCCAAAGATATTCAGTAGGTAATCATTCATCTTTGCACTATAGGCCAAAGATATTCATTAGGTAATCATTCATCTTTGCATTACAGGCCAAAAGATATTCAGTACTATCATTATTTAGGACTGAGGATGATGAAAAATATCTTAAAGAAAACGAATCCAGTGAGACAAAAAGACAAATATTAGGGATTCGTATTACAGTTTATCCAAGCTCAATAATACTCCAAAATAACCATTTATGAAGCAGAATTCAAAAATAAAGATCAACACATGGATACAATCAAAGATAGTAACCATAATAGACATCTTGGACAAAAAGGATAAAATTTCATTTTTTTCAGTGAATAATGCCGTATTCGTGAATAGTGTCTTATACATGAATAGTGTCGTATACGTGAATAGTAACCCCGTCACAAAAAAGTAGAAATTTTCTGTACTACTATTACTAACATTGCAGGAGGACATATTCGTCTTTTAAGAGAGAACCTTGAAAGACAATACAAATCCGTACCGGATACTACCGGAATTTCAGCATCAACCCCGGATCGCAATCTGGGAATAACAAATCTAACCTCGGAGATAACCCCAAGACCTACAGATACAAATACCAGAACACACACCGAAGAAGACCGATTAGATCTCGGATAAAACCCCAAGGTATCCAGTCTCAGTCCCAACCATGGGAATAGCCACTATCCTTTTTGATAACCCCAAGGAATGCAGTTTCGGCGATAACCCCAGAAATGCTTGTTTCAAATGCGACCAGCTTCAATCTCAGTGCTTACCAATGAGATACACTGTATCAACCCGACAATAACATTGGGAAGACAGACACACCTTAAAGATGACAATGAGGACCTTCAACAATTGCAACAGTCCAATCTCAGCGAAGCTTGAGCAACGTCTGCTTTATCAGCCCAATCCAGCGATAACACCGGTGAGGGGCAACATCGTCATCTCGTCAAACACGATGCCACATCACGTCTCTACTTAACGATGTCCCACAAGGCTAACCAATCTCGAGTGACTATTGTGCGGGGTAACGGATGAAAGTTGAAGCTTGAAGACCGGAGGGCATCGTCCCATCTTCAATGACTTTGTACAAACTCTAATCCCATGCCATCGTACAACTCTCGACAACGGCGGTCTGAAATAGGTCCTGTATACCTCTAAACGATACCCGGATTGCACTTCTGAAAAACTGAGTGGACATTACAATGCCTGAGTGCACGTACTTCGAGATGACCCGACCAGACAAACCCGGGCCGACCCGGGTTGCCTCTGGTGCACCTGTGGCTAAAATTCCTATAAATAGAGAGCTTGGGGTGCTAATTTTAAAAAGGAAAAAAGACGGGGAATCCCTGCCAAATTTGCTCAGCACTCGCCCATACAATGTATTTTCCCACTTTTAAACATCTGTGAGCTCATATATAGCCTCTTTTGTACCCACAAAAGCCAGTGTTTACCCACTATAAAGGTATAGAAGCCTTTTTTAGTAGTTAGCTGTAAGCCTTCTCACACACTGTAGAGTCTTTCTCTTCATTTTTTCACACACCCTTCTACACGTTGAGAGTCGTGTTACTCGTTTTTGCCCAGACTTCGGTCTGTGGTTTCATTCCAGTCTATATATATATATATATTGACTAACATTATCGAGTTATGCCTCGATTGAGCCTAGACCTCGGTCTGGAGCGTTTACTTGCTTTTTCTATATATATACATTTATATATATGAACTGTGTGTCGAACTCTATTCGATGAGCCTGGATTTTATATCTGGTGCATTTATTCGCTTATATATATATATTTATACTTATATATATATGAACTGTGGTCGAACTCTATTCGATGAGCCTGGATTTCACATCTGGTGCGTTTAATGCTTATATATATCTATTTATTTATTTATTTTCGTCCTGCCTGGAGTTTCCTTCGTGGTAGTTGATCGCTCTTACGGCTTTATTTACATTTTTGATCCCCCATGGAGGTGCTTCGTGGTTGGTGATCATGTCTGTATATATATATATATATATATATATATTTATAACTTATATATATATATAGATATATATATCTGCTTATTGCTTTTATACAAATTGCAACATTCTGTGCACCTAGGAATCATGTGATCACAAATTCATCACATTGGATCTAGATTCGGTTCCCGTGATGGACATTTTCAACCGTAAGTAGCTTGTAAATTATTCTGCAGTGTTTGAATTTCCTCAGATGATTTTCATACCCACGAGGAAGTCGACATTATTTTTGTATATTATTTTCGTACTGATGCCTCAAATGGTTTCCATACCCACGTGAATGTATGTTGTGTGGTCCCTCTACCAGGAGGCTATCCCGTCGGTGTTTGATTACTGGACTCGTTAGAAGACTAATTCTTCGGGGCTCAGGAAAGGCACCACCTAAATTCGCTCCAGTTGAAAGATCGGATTAATTTCTCGTCAAGTAGATTGCGATGATTTGGGAACCTTCATGCCAAAAAGCCGCGAGAGTAACCTAAGATAGGTCAGCCTCTGATAAACCCAAAGCAGACGAAAGTCTCTTCATGCTCTCATTTTAATTACTTGTAAACACAAATTACATGTAATTACATTCCATATATATCTCCATGTAATGAGAAATATGAAGAAATGTGTACACATACATATTAACATGCTATAAATAGCTGACAACCGTTGTACAGGATAGAAATTCCTGAAATGGACACATCACATAGCATGCTGTTATATACATTCCCTAAAGACTAAACTATTCAAGTCTTTCGCTGGGAATCAATCGGACCTACTACCCGGTCAAAATCCAAAAAGGTAACAGGCCTACAGTCAATCATGTCGTCATCCGACCAGACTGAACTTAATCCAATTTCTCGCAAAGAATTAGATGAATTAAGCAAGAAAATCACAGATTTGGCTGTTCTACTATAAGAATTACACCAGTCTACACAGGGTCAGAAAATACCCGTACATGCTGAATCCTCTACACAAGGAGGAATCTCAGTCATTACCATACCTGAACTACAGTTGGATACGACCAACAAAATTCATGATGGTACCCATCCCACTGGAGATCCAGACACTGGTGACATCAAAAAGTAAGTCTTCCAAATGGAAGAGACCCTTCGCGCTATCAAAGGAATTGGAACACACGGGAGTGTTTCATATGTTGATCTGTGTATTTTTCCTGATGTTCATTACCCAGAAAAATTTAAAACTCCTGACTTTGAAAAATATGACGGGTTAGGAGATCCTTACACACATTTAAAAATATTTATTGGAGAACTTGGATCCTATGCAGAGGATGAAAAACTCAGAATGCAGTTGTTCCAAAAGAGTCTAACCGGAGAAGCCCGTTCGTGGTACACAAGATTAGACAACTCCAAAATCCATAGCTGGGAAGAGCTAGCACATGCCTTCCTTACTCAATACAGTTTTCAAACTCAAATGGCTTCTGATCGGTATCAAATTACCAAGATCAAGAAGCAGCCTAACGAATCTTTCAGAGAGTATGATCAGAGGTGGAGACGCCTGGCTGCCCATGTTAGTCCTTCCATGACAGAATCAGAAATGGTCATGACTTTCATAGACATACAAGAAGCTCCCTTCTATCAGAGAGTTTTAGCCGGCATCGGCAAACCATTTTCTGAAATGGTCAAGCATGGGGAGATGGCTGAGATGGGAATGAAGTTAGGAAAGATTCAAGACCTAGCTGCACTCAAAACTATTTCAAATCACATCCAATCTAGAAATTATGGGAACAACCCCCGGAGGGTCCATAAAAAAAAAGAGGAAGATGTTTCCCTGATACTACAAGGGCAAAAAGGCAATCAAAACATGCCTATTCAAAGGAGAAACTACACTCCCTTTCCAGCACAGCCTACGAACCCTCTAATACCAAAAGGTGGAGAAGTCAAACGCCCTCGAGAGTTTACACCCTTAGGAGATACCCTCGAGAATGTTCTTAATCTTCTGACAACACGGAAGAAAATTACACATTTTCTTCCACCAGCCAGCCCTAATGGACGGGGTTTCAATGTTGCTGGGAAATGTGCTTATCATGCCGGGGCACCTGGACATGATACTCAGGATTGTTGGGCCTTGAAACATAAGATCCAGGACCTAATAGACAACGGGGAGATCGTAGTCACCAAACCCGATCAGCCTCATGTTCAAGATAACCCTCTTCCTAAACACAAAGAAGAAGAGGTCAACATGATCAATTGGAGCAATGGACAGAGTTCCAACTTCAGCTGTGAATCTTCCCAGACCCTCAAAGATGGTGATTACAGATGGGACTATGCCAAGTTCCAGTTCACAATGGAACGAAAGATCAAAGCTCTCTGCAAACAAATTGAACAATTGGCTGAACTGGTGACCTATCAGCATCGAGTGACTCGTCAGTTAATCATCCAGGATCATGCCAGTCTCCTACCTCTTATCATGAATATTCCCTCATCACTTTCAGAAAATGAAATGCTGGAAGACAAAGTGACGAAGAGAGCAAATGCCAAAGCCCGTCGGGATTTCGCCAACAAAAGGGAATTCACCTATCTGGGCCAACCTATGGAGGAAATTCTTCATATGTTAATCAATGAAGGAAGGATCAGTTCCCTTCTACCCCAAATCAACCCCCGTCCGGGACGATACAACTCTGATGGAGTATCTCAATATCACTCCCAGTCTCGCGGTCACAACATAGAAGAATGCTGGGCACTCCGCCACTTTATTCAAAATCTAATTGACAGTGGTGTCCTGCGCCTAGCAGACGATGACACTATGTTACGTGAAAGTGAGAATGCAGGCCCTACTAAGTGGAAAAGTGTGGTAGCGATCATATCCATTGAAGCTGATGGGATTAATACCTTACTCACAATGCGAATAATTCAACTCAAGGGAGGAAACACTCCTTTGAAAGTAGCCGCTCCCGAGCCAATCAACTTGCCATGCAGAGTACAATATCCTATTGTCAGCTTGTGCAAGGTTCCGTGGAATTATGGAGAATGTGAAGGATCCACCTCACATACAGCTGCTGTAGTGTTAAAGGAAAATTCACTGTATCTCCCCCTTCGGGTGATGAAGTCTACCACCAAATCAAAGGGGAAAATACCCATGGAGAAGATTGAAAAATTCCTCCGCGCTGTGGGTCATAATGAAGCTACGGTGGTTTTAAGCTTGAAAAAAGCTCCGCAACAAATATCCATTTTGGAATTGGTCCTAACCTCCAAGAATCACCGGAAGGTCTTGTTAAAGGTTCTAGAAGAAGCCTACCTCCCGACATCAGTGGATACGGAAAAGTTTCAACATATGGTTGATCACATTTTCAACAATAATGTGATATCCTTCACTGATGATGACATACCGCCCGAAGGGACCGGTTATTGCAAACTATTGCATATTGCGGTCTTGTCCTCCGGATATATGGTAGCTGGATTCTTAATAGATGGAGGTTCCTCTTTGAATATCTACCCATACGCTACCTTGGTGAAGATGAATATCAATCTCAATAAAATTCAAAGTAGCCATACTATCATAAAAGCTTTTGATGGAGCCCGCCGAAACTCGGTCGGAGTAATTGAGCTGCCAATCAAAATTGGTCCTCACACATTCTACGTGTCTTTCCATGTACTCAAGATAGACTCGGGATATAACCTGCTCCTGGGATGACCATGGATTCACATGGCAGGGGTAGTCCCCTCCACTCTTCATCAATAGTTGAAATATATTATCAAGAATAGTCTGGTCACAGTCAACGCTGAACTGAAGATTCCTCAGCATGGGGACATGCCGTTCATCAATGCCAATGAGGATGTTGAGCCAATTAGTTTTCACACTTTGGAAATAAGCAATATCCAATACCATGCTGTTGGAACGCCACTGCCCGAACCCCAGATTTCTGCCGAGGTGATGTCAGCCACTCAAGAAATGATGTCGTTAGGTCATAAGCCGGGACAAGGGTTGGGTAAAGATTGCCAGGGTATCAAGTACCCCATTTAATTAACCAAGCAAGTAGGAACTGTTGGACTAGGCTATTCAGCCATCTCTAGTCACATGAATCCTCATAAGCATCAGCAGATTCCTTCAGTTTCAACCATGTGGCGTTTAGCTTCGCTTTTAAAATCTGAGTCCGCACAACCTCCCGTAAAGGTGCCAGCCAATGTAATGGCTATGTTATGTCCCAAGCCGGTACCGGTGAAGGGGAAAGAAGTCTTTGTTCCAAATCCCGCAGTGGAAGAAGAGGAACGAAGAATCAAACAAGACGTCATACGGATGATGTCCGGTATACACATCATCGTTCATGATGAATATACCAAAAGATACACCCCAGACGATGATTGCCCAGATGTAATGGCCATCATTCGGGACAGGGAGGATGATGACAATCCCTCCATCATTGTGGTCCACCCAGACTTTGCTCTTGCCAATTGGAACAACATTCCTTGCATTGGTCGTCAAGGGTAAAGCGGACATAAACTCTTTCTGCCCTGAAGATATAATAACTGCTTACTTTTTTGTACAGTCTTAGCAGTTTATTTTGCCAGTATATGCTAACACTGTGTATGATCAAACACGTTTCATATATATACTAAGTGAAAGCATATTTTATTTCAGGACTCTGAATTTAAATGTGCATGTACTTACTGATACAGTGCCTCGTCTACACAAGGATTGTACCTTTGATGTAGAGATGAATTCAGCCTTGTTGGATATACAGGATGACATTGAGGTGCCTCAAGAAATTCAGGAATGGGTCAAAGACAAACCCAAATCCAACCTTGATCAAACCACTTCTTTCAATCTCGGAACCTTAGAAAGCCCTAAGTTATTGGCATAATCATAACCATTAATGAATACACGAATGTCCTTGGCCCGTAGTGCATGGATAATTTGTGGTTGTGATACTAAAGAATATCCTTGGCCGTAGTGCAGGGGTGATTCGATGATGTGGATTATTTATTAAGCTGAGTCTCAGCGATAACAGTGATGAAAAACCTTTTAAATAATAAAAGATAGTTGATTTTATTTTGTACTTGACTCTTTTAATGGATTGCTTGTTCTGCTGCAGTTAAACTTGATGGTTGTTATATTGTATCAGTTTAACACTATTGAAGACTAAGGATTATTTATTCTGCTTTATCTTAGTCATAATATTTTTTACTGGGCTAGTTGGGCTCACCCTTTCTTTCACTGTTCTCTTCAGGAAATGAGAATATAGCTGGGACGAGTCGGGGAACGGAGTGATGGTTCAAAGGATAGCATTAGTAGTCCTCACTATTCTGTGAAATAGTGTGTTAACAAATGTATTGAGGACTTATTTTGAGTTTTAATACTGTCTAGAAGATAATGTTTGTATTGAAAATCACAGCTTATGTTGTATATTTAAAGATTGTATTTGTATTCTGTACCATGTATTTGGCGACTCAGAATAGGTGATGTATACCAATTTTGGGGGCGTCACAGTATAAATCTAATCAACATTGCAGAAGTCAAGGCAAAAACGTAGAGCTTAGAAGATCGTAGTGTTCTTTCCTTGAAGGGCCTCTTTGGGAATGTAGCGCCCCCAAATCCGGGTATCTTACAACCCGACAGATGGTGCTATACTGTACAAACATTCATACATTCATTCAATTGAAAGTCTCAAAGAATGAACATAACTTATATACATTTAATTCAATATTTACATTTCCCAAGTTTTAAACCCATTACAAAGGTTCTCTTGTCATAATATTCATTACATTACAACAATAGACCTATACTATTACATGACAGCTTAATAATCTGCCTTATCTTTTCCTTTATCCTTATTTGATCCTTCAGGACGTTCAGTCTTAGATGCATTCATATGGTTCAAGCAAGAGTGAGCATGACTAGCTCAGCAAGTATAACAATTTCAATAACAACATGCTTGATACATATGAATCATATATCTTCGATAACTGAACAATAACTATGAAGTACTATTGATGATTCAAAATAGCAATTCATCTTTCTTTTCAAAATGTTTCACAATGAATAAATTCAGTAAAACATTCACTCTGGTCAAAGACCTTGAGTATTCATTCTTTCTTTGAAAAGGATAACCCGGACCTAAATCTGTAAGCCCGATATTACTTATGAGCACGTCTAGGTGATCAGCCTATTGTACTCTGTGTTGATCAACACTACATCCATTAAACGTATGTACGTTTAATCATTTGGCAACCTCGCGTGCCTGTCATTTTACCGACAAAACATTTGTTTAACAATTCAGTCTTCTTTTGAAAACTATCAGTAGTTGACAAAAGATACTAGCATTTGATAACAGATGAACAGATTATCAATAATCCACTCAATATGTTAAGTCTAGCCAAAGAAACTGGCTTTAACTTCATTATACTTCAATTCATGCGAAAGGATACATGAACATCATAAACTTGTTCAGATTGAACTGAAACAAGAGTTAGAATACTTGCCATTAGCGTCTGCTACTGTGTATTTTACTTTACGTTTAAGTCTTTCAAGTCTCTACAATACATGATCACATAATGCCTTACATTAGGTCACATATAATCAAGTATGTATCTGAATATATCTTACCCTTCATTTCAATCTAATTATAGATTAGATTTCATTCTTATGCGTTTCGACTTATCATTCGCTTTACATTCATTTGACTTGGTTATATTAACCATTCTTCATTACTTTTAAGTCTTAACAATGTCCCAAAAATGTTACTTTAAGTTGTTTAAGGTAGGTTTAGTTCAATCTCCTACCATCCCCTTCCTTTCCCTTCATTTTTATTCTTTACTGTCCAAGTTCTGTGCCTGGCGCTGCGGCGCGGGCATTACTCTTGCAACTCGCGCTGCGGTGTGAGTTAGCAGTAGCCGAGTCCCAAATGTTGCACTACGGCGTGACCAAAAAGCTTAGGGTTGGCGCCACGGCGCCAACTCTGTGCACCAGAATTTTTTTCTAACTTTTAATTTTTTGTGAACTTCCCGGACGCATAACTTCTTCGTTTTAAGTCCGAATTGGCTCGTTCAAAAGCCTACGGTTCACAAATTACATAATCTATGCGTTCATGCAAGAATTTTATCTATTTGACTTCGTTTGCTAAAAATTCACCTATTGGTTCATTTTTAACAAAAACGATAAACGTTCGTGAACGTTAAACGCTCGTTTCTTCGTTCTAAGTCGGAATTCGTCCATTTTTGAGTCCGCAACTCTTAATTGACAAACATGACTTGTCTCCATTGGAAAATAACATTTTTGAACTCAAACTCAAAATTTGACTTCCATTCCGGGAAATTTACGAATTCGACGATTATCGTCTAATCGTGCGATTTCCGGCAATTTTTCGTTCTTAGAATTTGTTCAACACTACCAATGAATTACATTCATAATGTGAACATCTTAACATCCTTATTCCAAATATTTATACTCATGGTTAGATTTTAACTTATCTCATTGTAAGCTTATACTTGATAACTTTCAAACTACTTATGAACTTATCATTCATAACTTATGACAATTAAAGTTCTTAATCATCATCCATACATGATTTCATCATATAACTTTACTTATGTCTTCTTGATACATATGTTCTTACAAGTTGATGTATATACATATACTTTCATTAATAAACCTATCACAAGTTCATCATGAATTCACATAAGTTTACAACTTATGCTATCTTAAATGACTTATTACCAACTTATGTGGCTTAAGTTCATTACTTATACATACTTCTTTCTTTTTTTATCATTCATGTTCCTTAATCAAAGCTTTTCTTATCAACCTATCATGTTAGAGATAGAAGATAATTGGAGAAGGAGTCTTACATTTGAAGTCTTTAGTAAGTAGCTTCTTCTTCTTGACTTATGGAATAACTTAGTTGCAACTTAATTCTCCTAACACTTAAGCACTTTGAGAGAGAGTGATTGGATTAATTTGAATAACTAGCAAATGACTTGCCATGCTTCTCTATTTATAGAACTTGTAAGGCTTGGGGTTGATTAGTCTTTACACAATCCACCTCCTTACTATTCATTAATTGACCAACACCACTCATATCCTTTGCTTGGTCCCTACTTTATTTACTTGGTTACCACTTAACTTGGTCACCACTTTTAATACTTGGTAACCACACATTTACCACATTTATATGGTTTACCCCATGGGTTTACCAACTCATGGATTTTAGCTTGGGCTTGGATTACATAAATCCTTGGGCTTTGCTTAACAAACCTTCATATGTTTATTAATTTATAAGTTGGGCCTTAACCCTTAATTCACTTGGGCTTGTACAAAATCCTAACCAATCTTTACAAGTCCATTAATATTACATAATACATATACATATAGTTTATGTATTATTCTCGTATTCTAATTCATATAGAATTTATATACAATAATGCATTTTTCTTACAAACTCATATAATACTTTGCATTATACTCGTTTCCATTCCTTGTACAATACTCACGTATCATACCATCATTCCTTAACGCAATAGTTCTTCATTTTCCTTACGTTCTCGATTTAAGTCCGCAAGCGAAATATTACGTTTTTCATAACTAGATTATTATTACATAATCCGTCTTACTTAATATTCTACCATTACGTATTTCTCGGAAATTCAAAAATAAATCCCGAGCAAATACCGATGAATAGTGTTTTTCGGAAAATTTCTCGGAAAACTTTTATTTTCGTCTTGGAAATTCAAACACCTTAAATCCTTCACATAGCTCAAATACTACGATATTC
The DNA here is from genome assembly GCA_020205505.1 of Panax japonicus. NCBI lineage: Eukaryota > Viridiplantae > Streptophyta > Magnoliopsida > Apiales > Araliaceae > Panax > Panax japonicus. The sequence continues at coordinate 23,227,603 of CM035113.1, read as the reverse complement.
CAATATCAATAGGTTACAAAACGACAACCATCTTGATATCCCACATAATATGATTTTATTATTATTTAATATAATAAAATCATCTTACATTAAAATCTGAATTTCTCGGTCGTTACAGGGAATCATAGAGTGGTCCCAACGTTTGTCGAGCCAACGCAATGATCGTAGCATGCTGAAGGAAACGAAGAGTTTACAAGTCAACAATCGTAGTGTGCTCTCGGAAATGTAGAGTTAGAACCTAGCAAGCAAAGATCGTAGTGTGCAAAGGTTTAAGAGAAATCGTAGTGCTCTCGACTGATAGCATCAAATTAAGCACCAAGGCAACAAGTCACTACAATCTAAATCGTAGAGTATCATATGTCTTGTGTCAGAAAATGTTGAGCCTCATGATATGTGTGAAGACAGAATCCAACATATGAGGAATGGATTCTAGATGTTGTAGTACTCATCAGTCCCAAAGTAATATGAAATATCCTTAGTATACAACAAAGAAGTGTATTGAAGAAGCTAAGGAAAGTACCATTGGTAATGGGGCAAAACACCTTTTCAGGTGTTAGGTGAGAAAGTAGTCTGCTGTGTCAGTGGGCCAGAATGCAGTTTCAGAAGATGTGCAGAAATGTCTCCATCAAAGATCAAAAAATTCAAATGCATTTAATACCTCAACGGATGGATCCAACGGATAGTTTTCAAGATCACATATATGCAAATCAGAAAGATGAGAGAGAACTAAGCAAGCATTGAAAAAACAACGTGAACATCTCTCAAACTCAACTCTACGATCTGTGAATTTACAAAGCTTGCTCAGCTACTCAGTTCTTTCGAACAAGTGCTTAAACAGCAACTGAGTAGCAACCATCAAGAACTCAACATCTATCAATCAACTAAAGAAGAGTACCAAGTCTACTGAACTTGAACAGTTCTAAGTGAACTATAAGAAAGCCAAGTCTACTAGACTTGAGGAGTTTAAGAGTGAAATAAGAAGTTCCTAGACTGCTGGTCTAGAAGGAATCTGTGTGATTCAGAAGTTGTAAAAGATATACTTAGTGGATATCTTACTCGTTGAGTAGAAGAGTGGACTAGGAGCTTTAAGTGCTCTGAACCACTTAAAAACGACTGTGTCTTTTACATTCATACTATAACTACTATATTTGTCATAACTGCTATAACTGCCTCACTCTCATAACTCCACTGCTTTGTAAAGAAGATTAAAACAAACATAAATTCCGCTAAGTTTTAATCATCATTAAAGAACAAGTTTAAAATGAAAAGTATTTAAATATCTATTCAACCCCCCCATTCTAGATAACTATTGTGCCAACTAGGAACTAACATGTTGTGTCTACCAAGCTTCAATGTCAGAATCTATTCGTAGACGCAATGGAGAAAACACCTACGTGTTGGACGTTCTTGAATGTGATCTTATCTAAACAAAGAATGCTAGGTGACTTTAATGCAATGGCCATCACAAAAGGGAACCTACCAAAAGTTACATTGTTTTCGATGGATAAAGGGTTCCTCAACTTTCAAAGAGGAATTGAATAGCATTGACCAGACAAAGTCGGGCTTACGACGTTAAAACTAGCTCTACTTGGGAGGCAACCCAAGCTCTAAACCTCTTCTTCCTTATTTATTCTTTATATTTTAGTTTTTAGTCTAGCTCAAATATTTAGTTTTCAAAGAATAATGACTCCATAATGGTATGCTCGTAGGTAAGGCAAGAAAAAAAAAGTCACCAAGCTTCTGACCCCCTAGCGCGGGCCGCGCTATCCAATGCTCAGACACAGCGCGGGGCCCGCCCCTACCTTAGTAACTTTACTGACATGCCAGCGTGAGCCGCGCCAATTCACTGATCCCACAGCGCGGGGCGCGCCATATCCAATATACCATGAGTGCGCGGGGGGGGGGGGGGGCTATGCATCAATAAGTGTCTGACCCCCTAGCGCGGGCCGCGTTACCCAATACATAGATATAGTGTGGGGCGCGCTACTATGCCAGCAACTACAAATTTCCTAACGCGAGGCGCACCATCTCATTCTTATACATGGCGCGGGCTGCGCCGCTCAAAAATCCCAGGCATTAAAAGTGGTTTAATGGCAATGTTAGTCAAGTCCAAGTAAAGTGTGGTTCCCAATTTATTACAATATGCCTGACCTATTATTCAGACTTAGCAGACAAGGAGGAAACTACTGTATTTTCAGGGAAGTCGTCTCTTTTAATTTTTCCTATCTTAACCATTGAGGACAATGTCTGTTTTAAGTTTGGGGGGCATTTTAGTGTCATATTGCATATAATTATAGTTATTTACATTGGTTATTTACATTGTAGTTCATATAGTTACATTTAGTCTTTGCATTCAGTTTCTTGAAAAAAAAATTTGAAAAATAAAAAAATTAGTAGTTAGTTTACTATGTTTATATAGCATTTAGTACATCTTGCATGAGTCCAACTGTTTGATATTTACAGTTTGTTTTGGCCAATGATGAGATTGGAATTGGGTACACAAATATAGTACTGACTATCAGAGCTTCGATGTGATTTCTAGTTAGAAATTGAGTCTTTTTCTGTTTGAAACTGGTATAATAAGGATAACACAGTAAAAACCACTTGTTGATTGATTGAGTTTAAATTGATACACAGTGGGACTCTAAAGGATAATGCTAGTTTAAATAAGAGAATGATAAGGATAGGCAGTGAAGGCGAAGAATTAGGTATGAACCTAAGTTTGGGGGAAAAAGTTGGGTATATAAGCTTCTAAGAAAAAAAAAGAAGAAAAAATATTGAGTTGAATAAATTGAGTCATGTGGTGGGGCGAGAAGAAACGTGAAATGCACTCCCCATAAACACAGGTGTGAGATGGAGAGTAAAAATCAACCACTATAAAAAAAGAATAAAAAAATGAATAAAACGGGAAATAAGAGCAAAAAGCCCCCGTAGATGAAAAATGAAGCATAAGTATCCCATGTCAACCCTCGATATTGGTAATTATTTAATTTTATTTTAATCTAGCTTGTTTTTAGATTTCTTGAGTTTACACTGTATGATGCCTTCAAAAAAACTTATTATGTGTTGAATATGATTTTATATCAGTTAACATTGTTGTGGAGCACACACGCACTATATTAGTGATAACAGTCTATGATTTGATGATTGATTGGGAAGTTAATGATTTGTTTTGATATGATGTATTATCATGTTTACTTGATTTCTCTAAGGCCGGTTGAATAGAATTGTTTCTGTCATTACTGCTGGATTCATAGGCATGTAGATTAGTTGCATTGCATATCATTATTATTTTGTGTTTTTGCTTGAGGACAAGCAACTATTTAAGTTTGGGGGTATTTGATAAGTAGGTTTTATACATACTTATCCGATATCTATTACTTGAATTAGTTGCTTAAACCTATGTTTCGTAGTTATTTTACATGCATTGTGTGTTCATTTCATACATTTTATGTAATTTTTTAGGTTATGGCATGAGGAAGCATGAAAAAGCAAATTCAGACATCTTTTGGACTAAAATATACAAACAAGTGCAAGAAAGGAAGATTGTAGAGCTTTTAACACCAAGTGGGATGCATTTTCTTGGCTTGGAACTTGGATTTTATTATAGATCTACTTCTTAGCTTTTCGGAACATCTTGAATCATCCCAATTGAAGTTCGGATGCGAGAGTTATGGATTTTTTATCAACAAAGATCAAAGTTAAGAGTTGTCATGCTTTCCATTTACATAACATCTACTTCAAGCTCTATTTCCACCTTAATCCGGATGGAATATGTCCATCCTCAATTGTAAAAGTTGTATATCTCGTCAATATCTTTAATTTGATAGGTGGCAGGCCCTATAACTCCTAGCAGATCAAAAGTTATGCATGTTTAACCAAATGACGCCGCATTAGAAAAAAGAGTAGCACGGACCGCGCTAGGAACAACGCATGGCGCACTGGGCCACCAGCAAATCTGCTACAGTAGCGCTGATGTAACGCCCCGGAAAATCAAACATTTTGTAATTACTTTTAATAATGAATGAAATAATATTATTTATTATTATTGTGTATTGAGAAGATGAATGTTGTTTTATAACCCAGAAACGTCGGAACGTCGTAGTATTTTAACTACGTGGAAGAATTAAAGTGTTTGAATTTCTAAAAAGAAAATAAAAGTTTTTCGAGAAATTTTCCAAAAAACACTATTCATCGATTTCCGCTTGGGAATTAATTTTGAATTTCTGAGAAATATGTAATGTTATAATATCGAGGTGATATCGATTATGTAATAATAATCTAAGTATGGGAAACGTAATATTTCGCATGCGGACTTAAATTGGGAACGTTAGGTTATTAAGCGTTAAAGGAAAAAAGTTGTGATCGTATAATATGTATACATTATATGAAGTAAAGAATGAAAGAATAATATTACGTATTGTACTATTATGTATGAAGAATGAAATAACGTATATTACAAACTAATATACGAGTTAGTATACGAAGATTATACGTGGGGTATGCCCTTATTATACTAAGCCTAATTGCCCGCACCGCAGCGCTAGGCCGAACCATTGTGCACTGCTAACTCGCACCCCAGCGCGAGTCACAAGGCAATCCTTGGCGCCGCAGCGCCAGTCCAAGGAAGTTGATAGTGAAGAAGGATTTCAATTATGGAAGGAAAGGGAACTTAATAGTAATGTATTAAGATGTAATCATAACATGATTAAGACATTGTAAGGTACTTGTAAGACACTAATGCATGTTGATTAAGAGTTAATAATCAATCGAAGATTAGCGGAATGAGAATGACGTAACGAAAGATGGAAACCCTAAATAACGAATCTAAATTAGGAATTACATTGAGATGAAGGGTAAGATATAATAGTAATCATACTTGATTGTGTATGACTTAATGTGGTACGTGATTATGAATTGTAGAATCATAAAGACTTAAAGTACTGTACGCGTATTAACCAGTAATCAGACGCTAAAGGCAAGTACTCTAACCCTTGTTCAAGTTTGATCTGGGCAAGTCTTTGTGATTCATGTATTCTTCACATGAGTTAGTATTTGAGGAATGTCAAAGCCAATCCTTTCGGCTAGACGTATGCTATATTATTCTATCAAGTGGTGTTAAGGATTTATCGAACTAATATTGTTGTGGTTTTTCAAAGGTAGATTGTGTATGCTCAAATTGTTTTGTAGTCAAACGACAGGCACGTGAGGTTGCCACAACTTAAATGTATACACGTTTAATGAATGTAGTGTTGATCAACATAGAGTAATATGAGCTGATCACTCAGAAGTGCTCGTAAGCTATGTCGGACTTACGAGCTTAGTGCCGGGTTGTCCTTTTCAAAAGAACTTATGAATGCTCATATACTTGAGCCATAATTATTATTCCATTAAGTATGGTTAACGCTTTGAAGAAAAAGAAGTGCTATTTTGATTTATCGATAGTACTTCATAACTATTGTTCAGTTATTGTAGATATATGAGTTCTATGTTTCAAGCATGTTGTTTATTAGAATTGTAGTACTTGCTGAGCTAGTCATGCTCACTCTTGCTTGAACCATATGAACACAACTAAGATCGAGCGTACAAAAGTCTTAGGCAAGGATAAAGGCAAGGCGAAGGCGAACCCATAGCATACTTATGTAATAGTATGGGAAGACTGTTTGTATTATATTGATATTATGACAAGAACAACTGAAAGGGTTACAAAGAACCTGGGAAATGTCATATTATTTTGAATATATATATATAAGCTATATTAGTCCTTTTGAGACTATTCACTGGAATGTATGAATGAATAGTAGTACCGTGTAGCACCATCTGTCGGGTTGGAAGAGACCCGAATTTGGGGGCGTCACAATGGAGAGCGCCTAAAATGGCCTAGGAACAGCGTGGGGCGCGCCGGTTGGCGAGGGGACAGTTGTTTTGGGTTATTTGGTGTCCAATTTGATCTAGAATAGAATTCTTAGTTGTCTAACTTGCTAGGGTATCCATTAGAACTATAAATACATGATGAGAAGCATAAAAGAGAGGATATATATATATATATAGTCTAGTTTTGGAGGATTCCATTAGAATATATTAGAGTAAATTAGATCAAAACACTAGTTCTTGTTAGATTTAGAGATTGAAGCAACTTGGAGGCCATTGAAGATTCAAAGTAGAAGCAAGGAGGGAGCTTCAAATCTACAGACAATAGATTATATCTTCTCATCTTCTTTTATCTTTGAATTTTAATGATTATTTAATTGTGGATTCTTAGTTTTAATTTAATAATAATGAACTAATTCTTTGTTTGAAATTACAATGGATCGTATTGTGTAGTTTATTTTGATATGCTTCTTTATCAATTATTATGTTCTATTGTGAGGATTGTCTATTGTGATTTGGACTTAATTGCTTAATTGCCTAGCTAACAATTATTGTGATAATCTATATGAACTCGAGAGATGAAGTATTGATTTAGATCTTATCATGATAACATGTGTTTGTGATTTCTACATAGATGGAATTCATAAATCGTGTTTAGGATAGAGATATGCATTTACGTCATATGTAATCTTATAGAGAACTTGTGCTTTAAATCTTTTTTAATTGTAATTCACATAGAGATATAGTTGATTAGTTAATTAGGGTGTCTTGCTTAATTCTATCATTTGTGGATTTAAGTGAGTATGGGTATTATGCATCGAAAGATGATTTTGTCTGCTTTAGTGTTCTTGATTAACAATTCATGATAGAGAATAATTGATGAGAAGTGTGTTAACTTAAATGAAGCAATAAGTGATGTTGTGATCTTAAATCTCCGTAATCTTAATTTAACTAATGGAATTTAATAGTAGTTTAATTATAAATTGAAATTCATTCATTTAAATAAGATTGAGTTGGTTACGGGTTAGTACTTGGTGATTTTTATTAAACAATTCCTCGTGGGAACGATACTCTACTTTTACTTTATTACTTGTTGACCACGTATACTTGCGTGTTGTGCGTAATTATATTTTACCCAATAAGTTTTTGGCGCCGTAACCGGGGAATTTTGTGACGCCCCCAAAATTAGGTATAAATCACACATCTTGAGTCGCCAGATACATAGAACAGAATTCAAATACAACTTAATAATACAACTGTCATGTAAAATACGACAAAACATAAACTGTGAGTTTGAATATAAATATTGTCTACTAGAGAGTATAAAAACTCAAAAGGAGTCCTCATTACAATTATTATCACACTATTTCACATAATAGTGAGGACTACTAATGCAAACTTCTAGGACCATCACTCTGTTCCCCGACTAGTCCCAACTACGTTCTCATTTCCTGAAGAGAACAGTAAAAGTAGGTTTTATACATACTTATTCGGTATCTATTACTTGAATTAGTTGCATAAACCTATGTTTCGTAGTTACTTTATATGCATTGTATGTTCATTTCATACATTTTATGTAATTTTTTAGGTTATGGCATGAGGAAGCATGGAAAAGCAATTCAGACATCTTTTGGACTAAAATATGCAAATAAGTTCAAGAAAGGAAGATTGTAGAGCTTTTAACACCAAGTGGGATGCATGTTCTTTGCTTGGAACTTGGATTTTATTGTAGATCTACTTCTTAGCTTTTCGGAACATCTTGAATCATCCCAATCGGAGTTCGGATGCTAGAGTTATGGCCTTTTTATCAACAAAGATCAAAGTGAAGAGTTGTCATGCTTGCCATTTACATAGCATCTACTTCAAGCTCTATTTCTGCCTTGATCCGGATGGAATATGTCCATCCTTAAACGTAAAAGTTGTATATCTCATCGATATCTTTGATTTGATAGGTGGTAGGCCCCTTAACTCCTAGTGGATCAAAAGTTATGCATGTTTAACCAAACGACGTCGCAGTAGAAAAAAGAGTAGCGCGGACCGCGCTAGGAACAGCGCGGGGCGCACTGGGCCACCAGAAAATCTGCTACAGTAGCGCGGATGTAACGCCCTGAAAAATTCAATATTTTGTAATTACTTTTAATAATGAATAAATAATATTATTTATTATTATTGTGTATTGAGAAGATGAATGTTGTTCTATAACCTAGAAACGTCGGAACGTCGTAGTATTTTAACTACGTGGAAGAATTAAAGTGTTTGAATTTCTAAAACGAAAATAAAAGTTTTTCGAGAAATTTTCCAAAAAATACTATTCAACGATTTCCGCTCGCATCGATTTCTACTCGGGAATTATTTTTGAATTTCCAAGAAATATGTAATGTTATAATATCGAGGTGATATCGATTATGTAATAATAATCTAAGTATGAGAAACGTAATATTTCACATGCAGACTTAAATATGGAACGTTAGGTTATTAAGCGTTAAAGGAAGAAAGTTGTGATCGTATAATGTGTATACATTATATGAAGTAAAGAATGAAAGAATAATTCTATGTATTGTACTATTATGTATGAAGAATGAAATAACATATATTACGAACTGATATACGAGTTAGTATACGAAGATTATACGTGGGGTATAATGGTTAAGTTGTTAAGATTAAGTTAATGGACTTGTAGGATTGTTAGTTATTGGTAGAAGTCCAATGTAAGTATTAATCAAGCCCAAGTGTTTGATTGATCATAAGCCTAAACGATTTGTAGCATAACCCTATTAAAAGAGAAAACTAGGTTAATTATCAAGCCCAAAGTAAAGCCTTGACCCAAGGGTCAAACCAAGTGTGAAATTGGTAAGTGTGATGGGAAAGGATTTTGAGTGATGCCCAAGAACTTTATGTAGCTAGCAAGAAGACTTGAAGGTTAAGTAAGGAATAGTAAGGAGGTGGAAATGAGGAGGTGGGAGGTTTAATGTCTAAAATGCCCTCACTTTGCCAAGCCTATAAATACCAAGATCATTTCTTGTGTTGGTTGATCATTTTCATCCAACTTTTCTCTCAAACATAAAGCTACTTATTGGTTAGGGAGAATAAGTCACTTAAGCACTTATAAGTCACTTCAACCATTGATAGTTTTCCAAAGCAAATAGAAGTATTCAAGGGTAAGACTCCTCTCTTATATCTTCATCTCGTCTATAATAGGATTGATAGAGAAGGGGGGGGGGGGGTTGGTGTGACAACCCGGAAATCCGGATTGTCCAGAAATTAAGATTTAAAGAATTAGTTATTAATAAAATGAATTTTATTAATACTATTATGTGTTAGGTGTTTATTAATCGTTCTATAACCTAGAATGATTATTAATCGGGAGGATTCTGGCTACGAGCTAGACTGAACGAGTAGAAATTTTCAAGACGAAAATAAAATTTTTCCGGAGACAAAATATTTTCGGGGAAAAAGACGAAATAGGCACTATTCATCCGTTTCTGCTCGGAGATTTGTTTTGAAATTCCGAGAAGTTATAGATTACGTAAAATGTTGAGACGTGATGGAATATTTAATAATATTTCAGTTATGGCCAAAGATGAAATATCCAAAAATATTTGGATTCCGAGAATAGCAGTTTTTAAAACTGTCGGACGAAAACCGTAAGACGGAACTACGAAACTTAAGGGCTAAGCAAACTTGAGGGCTAAGTTAACTTAGTCCTTAAGTAATGAATAGTAAGGAGGTGTGAATAGTGTTTTTAGGGGCGAAATGACTATTTTGCCCCTAACCTTGAAAATCTATAAATAGGAAGCTTAATTTCATTTGTTTGGATTATTGAAAATCCTACACTTGAGAGAGAAAGAGAGAGAGTTCGGATGGAAGATGAAAGGGAGAAGAAAAAGGAAAAGTTGGCTCGTGAGCAAACTTTGTCCGACGAAAGGAATTTAAAGAAGAACGGTAATCCGAACCCTAATTTCTTCTAATATTTTCTTTAAGTTTTCTATGTCAAAAACATAGCTTAATGAGAATAAGGAGTAAAACATATTGAGAATGATTTCATATGGTTGAAATTGTAAGAAAAAGAAGAAATAAGAAATAAGAAATTTAATTTATAAATTTCTTAAGGAAGTATAAAATTCGTATGGATTTTGAGCGATCCGAATGAATATTATGAATGAGTAGGTTAAATAAGTAAGGAATGGTGTTCTATAACATCAAATTCCAAGAAAAAGTAAAATCGTAATCCAAAATATCGATTAAAAATGAAGAACGAACGAAGAACACGAAGAACACGCGAAGAACGCGAAGAACGTTGTTGATGGACAAATTTAAAACCATCGTAGTATAATTGTTGTTGATGGACAAGTTTAAAACCATCGTGTATAAGTTAGTTGCTTATTGCTTGGTTAGGAACGTTAGAAACGTTCATGAAGAACGGATTAAAATTGAGCTATAACGAAGTTATGGCGAAAATTTCGTAAAAGAAGTTCGATAATTGAAAGTTAGTAAATGAACCCAAATGTGTAGGGTTTCATAAGAATGTAAGAAAATGTTGAAAACGTGAGTCGTGGACTCAAGAACGAACGAGTTCCGAGTTCGGATGACCGAATTACGGACGAACTAACGAAGAACGTTAAAAACGTTAAAATGAACGAAGGTGAAGATTAAGCCAATTTAATGGCAGGTTAATGGATTTAGAACAAAGTTCTATCTATAAGTAATCAAAGTACGTAAGATAAGTAAGAAAATGGCTTTGGAATGACTCCATTCCGAGTTATAACGAAGAAGTTATGAGATTTCAAAGTATGCATCTCAGAACGACCCAAGACTTAGAAAAAAATTTCGGGAAGAAGGTCTTGGCGCCGCGGCGCCAGGCATGCCTAGAATGGTGGCGCGGCAGCGCCAGGCCGGAGAGCCAGACACTGCTAACTCGCGCCGCAGCACGAGTCTTAGTGTAGAGAGTGGCGCCGCAGCGCCAGCCTCGGTAGTTTGATACTGCAGAGTGGAGCCGCAGCGCGAGAGTTGTAAAGGGGATCGGCGCCGCAGCGCCGGTATGGGGAAAAAGCCAGTAATGAGATTTTAAATGCTCAACTACTGGGGATGTGCAAGAAAGAGATACGAACATGTAGTTTTACTAATGTAACACTTAAGTGAGTGTTTTAAACCTTTGATGAAGGTCGAATGAAAAGGTTGAACGAGATTAAATGAATGTAATTACGGGTTACGGGACCGATAGCCAGGGACCGTAGTCGCAATGAATCGAACGTGAGGGATTGCTATGATGGTGATTCCTTAGACGTTGATGGACGATAATAATGTATAACATTTCGATGTTATGACATGGTAATGAGATATGAATGTAAAGCGTATAGACGCTGTGAATGCAACGTTGTTGCTATGAACGATCGGTCTTAGCATACAACGATCTGTATGGCTTCGACATTAAGAAAGAATAATGAACATGGGGTTCATGGGATGGATAACGATCAAAAGTAATTAAAACCTTGAGTAAAGGTTGAATGAGAGATTAAGAGACGAGCAACGTGAACGTTGAATACGTAAACGATCCTCGTGAATCGTATTCGCGTTTAACGAACGTGCTAAGTATACCCTAGTTGTATGACTTAGACGTTGACAAAGGTAGTAAATAAGATACGAATGTATCAAGAAAGCCGTAGCGAACGGTAAAAAGATTAATGAAAGCTGATTGTGAGTCGGATGAGAATGTTAGAATGAAATGTAAGCGTTGAACACTTTAATCGACGTGAAGGTTGAGTGTACGCAAATATTAAACGGGTAGAACCTACACCCTTTGTATGGTTTGACCGTAAGACAGCAAAGACTATTGATTAAACCTATGATCGGTGAAGAAACTAAATTAAAGACAATAACGTATAACGTTAAGAAGCCGAGTTAATAAGTATAACTCGGACAACGTTCTGAGTTGAGGGAACCGGACGTTGTAAAATATGAATAAGTTCATATGAAATGTTTAACGCTATGGTCTCATAGTATTAACATTGAATGATCGTTCCGAGTATACAAAAGATTGTATGACTTAGACGATGATGAATTAATCCTGAGGTATGGCATTTAGTTGCCAGAAAGCCATAAGGAATAAGAAATTAACTTAACGAACATTATAATTTAATAATTCGTATAAGTTAAAAGAAAGTTAGGTTGTGGTACAATTGTAACCTTTGATGGTTGACATATGGGAGCTGGGCTAAACAATTCCTTCAGAGAGCGAAGGTATATACGAAACTGGCAACCGATCTAACTCACTGTGATGGCAGTGTAGATGAGACGGGAACTTGTTTGTTGGTTGTTTGTGGGAAACCACTCAGAGTACCATATGGACTACTAGCAGAGAAGCGATGTGTGCTGAGTCCTAGAGAAGTTCTAAGAAGAAGATAAGAATGTTAATCATCAAAGATGATGAACGTTTTGAGTAAGACATCTCCGTATGTCATGAAGCTGTAGAATGGTAATGAAAGTTGGTCGCGTAAACTTAGATTGTAAGAACGCGAACCTTAAGAAGTAAAGTTAAGTAAACCAATGCGTAAGTCAAGTATATGACTAATTGGTGTATGTGTTATTTCCTTATGTGTTGTAGGGAATGGAATGAGCAGTTCAGCGTAAGCTGTAGCTGTGCGTAAGGCAAGTTTCCTAACTTCATTCATATTTTTAAATGAATGCTAGTTTCTTAAACTTCTCAGATGTTGAACTTGAGAAGTTCTGTCTATGTGCGAATGTGTGATATTTGTACAAGGTGATAGAACGTATGAGGCCTTGTGCCACAATGTGAACACTTTGGTGTTTCTATGATATGAACTGTTCTGTGATTGAACTGTTCAATAAAAGAATGTTCTGTTTATACATGAAGCGTTATTGTTAAGTCTGTGCTATTGATTCTAGCCAGACAGAATGTGTATGAAAGAGAGTAGAGAATGAAAGTATCTCAAAGTGGATATAACTGATGTTTTAAAATGATAGGAATCAAGATTATTCCTATTGTTCAAGCTGCTTCATAACCTTTGTTCGGTTATCGAAGTTCCAAAGGAATGTTAAACTCTTGAAGTTGTTTATTCTATTGCTAAGACTTGCTGAGCAATTGAATGCTCACACTTGCTTTAAATGAAAAACATTTTCAGCGAACGATGTTAGAAGAACATAAGGATCCCGCATAGATCAAGCTGTCGGTATCCAGATGAAGTGCCATTCAGAATGTGAATGAGCGAGAAGATCAATTGAAGATTTGTAATGTAGAAAGATGAGAATTAAACTATAGAATAGTTTAATGAACGATTATGTATCCTTGGTGGCGGATAAAAGTCACTCGTGCAAGATGTAAAGAATAATGTAATTATCATTATTTGTAATGAGAAAAGCTATAAGGTTATTAGAACCTGGGATTTGAGAGTGTATGTTGTTATATTTCAGTATATAATGATGTATGTTGGATGAATGATGTACTAGTGACGCACGGAATCCGGGTGTGAAGATGGACCGGATTTCGGGGCGTTACAAGTTGGTATCAAAGCTGATAGGTTATAAATCTTAGGTATGAGTACCTAAGACTATAATCGTAAAGAGAAGGATAAGAAGATCACCACGTGATCATAGTAAATCGTAGTAACAGATTATCTGTTAAACGATGGATGATTTATAGCTAATGCTATGAATGAATGGTACTACGAAGTAGTACGGGAAGAAGAACTCAAATTGAGTGGTCAAGGATAATATACAAGTTAAAGAAAATTTGTATTAAGTAAAGAGAAAGTTAGAAATTGTAAGATTTCAATTGAGGACTCATCTGATGGCTGAGTTGTATGAATCTTTGTATGGACAGAGGTTTGTGCTTGGTGTAACAACCACTCAGTTTCTTATAGTGATAATCATTGAAATTGATCGCGCTATCAAGATGTATGTGACGAGAAGGTGAATCTTTTCTTATGTATATACTTGATAGGTGGAGAATGATAAGATAGGTGCGGGTTCTTGAAACTCATACTTATGAAAAGTTTGTGACTCATAGTTATATGCTATGTTTCTGAGCCCTATGCATATGGATAGTCCTTGATTTGTTCTTGGATTACATATTGCAAAGATAAGTTCTTAAACACATATGGTTGTGGAAAGTTCCTAAACACATAAAGTGTGGTAAGTGGATGAACTATACTAAGGTATAGGAATGTGTAGACTGAAAACGAGTTATTTTCAGTAGACTTAGCATTGAAGGTGCTAGAGAAGATTATGTATTGTCGCAAGTAAGACAATGAAGGAATACGGAGAATAGGATATTCCAAGTCATCTAGCTATGCTAGATTTCGAAGTTTCTTGAAATCGTGCTGATTTGCGCGTTTTGAAAATGAATGAATTGGTTCAATTTTTGAAACCAATGGATTTTAAAAGAACTATTCTTGATATGTCTATGCTAGTTGATTCGGCTAGACAGAAATTGATTTGAAATATCAAAATGAATTTTATATCATCAGTGCATTTGATGCAAGGATGGTAAAAGGATGGAGTTATTAATGCAATTAAACCTTGTGTGGAATTTGATCAGAGGATCAACAACCTGCTATGGTATGATGCATAATGATGAAGTCATAAACTGACGAAGTCCTCAACGTACTATGAAGAGTGCGGTATCATGACGTCATGAAACATTTTGATGTATTATAAAAGAATTTAAAGAAGTAGTCGATGTCAATTTAGTTGACGAGACGAATGTTTCAAGTTGATGTCCAATTTATTGGTATGGTCTAAGCTACTTGATTTGGCTAAGACGAATGGTATGTTATGATTAAAAGAAAATCGAGCTTTCTTTGAAAAGTTATGCCAAACCAAATTGTTTTGGTGTGGAATCTGATGAGTAAGTCTGAGGTGAACATACCCTGAAATGGGGTTATACGTTAGGTTGATCACCTACGTATGGAAGAGGTAGCTTACCTTCTTTGTGATTGTAAACTTACCATGTAAGAAAGGTTTACGGCGAAAGGCTGTTTAACCTAGTAAGAGTTCATGGTCAATTTGACCCCTCAGCAAAAGAATGAAATGTTTTAAAGGAATCTTTATATTCCTCATTATTCCTTTCACTTCATGATTCTTGATAAGTTATGAAGGGTAGGGAATGAAAGAAAGATAAGAACTTCTTTGAAGATAAGTTGAAAAGAAGATTAAGTTAAAATTTCGAGGACGAAATTCTATGAAGAAGGGGTGAATGTGATGACCCGGGTATGGGTATGGTTTAAAGAAATTCCGAGGACGGAATTTTTATAAGGGGGAAAGGATGTGACAACCCGGAAATCCGGATTGTCCAGAAATTAAGATTTAAAGAATTAGTTATTAATAAAATGAATTTTATTAATACTATTATGTGTTAGGTGTTTATTAATCGTTCTATAACCTAGAATGATTATTAATCGGGAGGATTCTGGCTACGAGCTAGACTGAACGAGTAGAAATTTTCAAGACGAAAATAAAATTTTTCCGGAGACAAAATATTTTCGGGGAAAAAGACGAAATAGGCACTATTCATCCGTTTCTGCTCGGAGATTTGTTTTGAAATTCCGAGAAGTTATAGATTACGTAAAATGTTGAGACGTGATGGAATATTTAATAATATTTCAGTTATGGCCAAAGATGAAATATCCAAAAATATTTGGATTCCGAGAATAGCAGTTTTTAAAACTGTCGGACGAAAACCGTAAGACGGAACTACGAAACTTAAGGGCTAAGCAAACTTGAGGGCTAAGTTAACTTAGTCCTTAAGTAATGAATAGTAAGGAGGTGTGAATAGTGTTTTTAGGGGCGAAATGACTATTTTGCCCCTAACCTTGAAAATCTATAAATAGGAAGCTTAATTTCATTTGTTTGGATTATTGAAAATCCTACACTTGAGAGAGAAAGAGAGAGAGTTCGGATGGAAGATGAAAGGGAGAAGAAAAAGGAAAAGTTGGCTCGTGAGCAAACTTTGTCCGACGAAAGGAATTTAAAGAAGAACGGTAATCCGAACCCTAATTTCTTCTAATATTTTCTTTAAGTTTTCTATGTCAAAAACATAGCTTAATGAGAATAAGGAGTAAAACATATTGAGAATGATTTCATATGGTTGAAATTGTAAGAAAAAGAAGAAATAAGAAATAAGAAATTTAATTTATAAATTTCTTAAGGAAGTATAAAATTCGTATGGATTTTGAGCGATCCGAATGAATATTATGAATGAGTAGGTTAAATAAGTAAGGAATGGTGTTCTATAACATCAAATTCCAAGAAAAAGTAAAATCGTAATCCAAAATATCGATTAAAAATGAAGAACGAACGAAGAACACGAAGAACACGCGAAGAACGCGAAGAACGTTGTTGATGGACAAATTTAAAACCATCGTAGTATAATTGTTGTTGATGGACAAGTTTAAAACCATCGCGTATAAGTTAGTTGCTTATTGCTTGGTTAGGAACGTTAGAAACGTTCATGAAGAACGGATTAAAATTGAGCTATAACGAAGTTATGGCGAAAATTTCGTAAAAGAAGTTCGATAATTGAAAGTTAGTAAATGAACCCAAATGTGTAGGGTTTCATAAGAATGTAAGAAAATGTTGAAAACGTGAGTCGTGGACTCAAGAACGAACGAGTTCCGAGTTCGGATGACCGAATTACGGACGAACTAACGAAGAACGTTAAAAACGTTAAAATGAACGAAGGTGAAGATTAAGCCAATTTAATGGCAGGTTAATGGATTTAGAACAAAGTTCTATCTATAAGTAATCAAAGTACGTAAGATAAGTAAGAAAATGGCTTTGGAATGACTCCATTCCGAGTTATAACGAAGAAGTTATGAGATTTCAAAGTATGCATCTCAGAACGACCCAAGACTTAGAAAAAAATTTCGGGAAGAAGGTCTTGGCGCCGCGGCGCCAGGCATGCCTAGAATGGTGGCGCGGCAGCGCCAGGCCGGAGAGCCAGACACTGCTAACTCGCGCCGCAGCGCGATTCTTAGTGTAGAGAGTGGCGCCGCAGCGCCAGCCTCGGTAGTTTGATACTGCAGAGTGGAGCCGCAGCGCGAGAGTTGTAAAGGGGATCGGCGCCGCAGCGCCGGTATGGGGAAAAAGCCAGTAATGAGATTTTAAATGCTCAACTACTGGGGATGTGCAAGAAAGAGATACGAACATGTAGTTTTACTAATGTAACACTTAAGTGAGTGTTTTAAACCTTTGATGAAGGTCGAATGAAAAGGTTGAACGAGATTAAAAGAATGTAATTACGGGTTACGGGACCGATAGCCAGGGACCGTAGTCGCAATGAATCGAACGTGAGGGATTGCTATGATGGTGATTCCTTAGACGTTGATGGACGATAATAATGTATAACATTTCGATGTTATGACATGGTAATGAGATATGAATGTAAAGCGTATAGACGCTGTGAATGCAACGTTGTTGCTATGAACGATCGGTCTTAGCATACAACGATCTGTATGGCTTCGACATTAAGAAAGAATAATGAACATGGGGTTCATGGGATGGATAACGATCGAAAGTAATTAAAACCTTGAGTAAAGGTTGAATGAGAGATTAAGAGACGAGCAACGTGAACGTTGAATACGTAAACGATCCTCGTGAATCGTATTCGCGTTTAACGAACGTGCTAAGTATACCCTAGTTGTATGACTTAGACGTTGACAAAGGTAGTAAATAAGATACGAATGTATCAAGAAAGCCGTAGCGAACGGTAAAAAGATTAATGAAAGCTGATTGTGAGTCGGATGAGAATGTTAGAATGAAATGTAAGCGTTGAACACTTTAATCGACGTGAAGGTTGAGTGTACGCAAATATTAAACGGGTAGAACCTACACCCTTTGTATGGTTTGACCGTAAGACAGCAAAGACTATTGATTAAACCTATGATCGGTGAAGAAACTAAATTAAAGACAATAACGTATAACGTTAAGAAGCCGAGTTAATAAGTATAACTTGGACAACGTTCTGAGTTGAGGGAACCGGACGTTGTAAAATATGAATAAGTTCATATGAAATGTTTAACGCTATGGTCTCATAGTATTAACATTGAATGATCGTTCCGAGTATACAAAAGATTGTATGACTTAGACGATGATGAATTAATCCTGAGGTATGGCATTTAGTTGCCAGAAAGCCATAAGGAATAAGAAATTAACTTAACGAACATTATAATTTAATAATTCGTATAAGTTAAAAGAAAGTTAGGTTGTGGTACAATTGTAACCTTTGATGGTTGACATATGGGAGCTGGGCTAAACAATTCCTTCAGAGAGCGAAGGTATATACGAAACTGGCAACCGATCTAACTCACTGTGATGGCAGTGTAGATGAGACGGGAACTTGTTTGTTGGTTGTTTGTGGGAAACCACTCAGAGTACCATATGGACTACTAGCAGAGAAGCGATGTGTACTGAGTCCTAGAGAAGTTCTAAGAAGAAGATAAGAATGTTAATCATCAAAGATGATGAACGTTTTGAGTAAGACATCTCCGTATGTCATGAAGCTGTAGAATGGTAATGAAAGTTGGTCGCGTAAACTTAGATTGTAAGAACGCGAACCTTAAGAAGTAAAGTTAAGTAAACCAATGCGTAAGTCAAGTATATGACTAATTGGTGTATGTGTTATTTCCTTATGTGTTGTAGGGAATGGAATGAGCAGTTCAGCGTAAGCTGTAGCTGTGCGTAAGGCAAGTTTCCTAACTTCATTCATATTTTTAAATGAATGCTAGTTTCTTAAACTTCTCAGATGTTGAACTTGAGAAGTTCTGTCTATATGCGAATGTGTGATATTTGTACAAGGTGATAGAACGTATGAGGCCTTGTGCCACAATGTGAACACTTTGGTGTTTCTATGATATGAACTGTTCTGTGATTGAACTGTTCAATAAAAGAATGTTCTGTTTATACATGAAGCGTTATTGTTAAGTCTGTGCTATTGATTCTAGCCAGACAGAATGTGTATGAAAGAGAGTAGAGAATGAAAGTATCTCAAAGTGGATATAACTGATGTTTTAAAATGATAGGAATCAAGATTATTCCTATTGTTCAAGCTGCTTCATAACCTTTGTTCGGTTATCGAAGTTCCAAAGGAATGTTAAACTCTTGAAGTTGTTTATTCTATTGCTAAGACTTGCTGAGCAATTGAATGCTCACACTTGCTTTAAATGAAAAACATTTTCAGCGAACGATGTTAGAAGAACATAAGGATCCCGCATAGATCAAGCTGTCGGTATCCAGATGAAGTGCCATTCAGAATGTGAATGAGCGAGAAGATCAATTGAAGATTTGTAATGTAGAAAGATGAGAATTAAACTATAGAATAGTTTAATGAACGATTATGTATCCTTGGTGGCGGATAAAAGTCACTCGTGCAAGATGTAAAGAATAATGTAATTATCATTATTTGTAATGAGAAAAGCTATAAGGTTATTAGAACCTGGGATTTGAGAGTGTATGTTGTTATATTTCAGTATATAATGATGTATGTTGGATGAATGATGTACTAGTGACGCACGGAATCCGGGTGTGAAGATGGACCGGATTTCGGGGCGTTACAGTTGGATGATAGCATGTAATAAGTTACTAAAGAATGAACTTAAGCCGAATAAGTTGAAAAAGCAACTTGAACATTAATAAGTTGCTAGAACCATGAAGAACCTATCATATGATGTTTAGTATGTGGAATATAGCATGAGAACTTTGATTGAAGGACTTAAGTTAATAATAAGTCATGTGTATGAAGATTTATAACTCTTAAGTTAAATAAGTAAATAACTTGTGAGGATAAGTCAAAACCTACATTGATTATAAGTTGGAGTAGTAAATAACTTGTAATGATCTTATGTTGATTAAAATCCTTTAAGAACGCTTAGTAATGAAGATTTGCCGAAATTCGCACGATTGGACAATTACCGTCGAATTCTTGAAATTCTCGAAACGGAAGTCGTATTTTGTGTTCGAAGTCAAAAACGTTGGGTTTCGATGGAGAAAAGTCATTTTAGTCATTATAGAGTTTGGACTCGAAAATTACCGTATTACGACTGAAAACGAAGAAACGAGCGTTGAACGTTCACGAACGTTTATCGTTTTCGTTAAAAATGAACTCATAGGTGAATTTTGAGCAAATGAAGTCAAATAGATAAAATTTTTCCATGAACGCGTAGATTATGAAATTTGTGAACCGTAGGCTTTTGAATGGACCAATTCGGACTTAAAACGAAGAATTTATGTGTCCGGGAAGTTCGTAAAAATTTTTAAAACTGCAAAATTTTCTAAGGCACAGAGTCTGCGCCACAACACGACTCTAATCCTAATTTCCCGCACCGCAGCGCTAGGCTGAACCATTGTGCACTGCTAACTCGCACTCAGCGCGAGTCACAAGGCAATCCTTGGCGCCGCGGCGCCAGTCCAAGGAAGTTGATAGTGAAGAAGGATTTCAAGTATGGAAAGGAAAAGGGAACTTAATAGTAATGTATTAAGATGTAATCATAACATGATTAAGACATTGTAAGGTTCTTGTAAGACACTAATGCATATTGATTAAGAGTTAATAATCAATCAAAGATTAGCAGAATGAGAATGACGTAACGAAACCCAGAAACCCTAAATAACGAATCTAAATTAGGAATTACATTGAGATGAAGGGTAAGATATAATAGTAATCATACTTGATTATGTATGACTTAATGTGGTACATGATTATGAATTGTAGAATCATAAAGACTTAAAGTACTGTACGAGTATTAACCAGTAATAAGACGCTAAAGGCAAGTACTCTAACCCTTGTTCCAGTTCGATCTGGGCAAGTCTTTGTGATTCATGTATTCTTCACATGAGTTTGTATTTGAGGAATCTCAAAGCCAATCCTTTCGGCTAGACGTATGCTATGTTAATCTATCAAGTGGTGTTAAGGATATACCGAACTAATATTGTTGTGGTTTTTCAAAGGTAGATTGTGTATGCTCAAATTGTTTTGTCGTCAAACGACAGGCACGTGAGGTTGCCACAACTTAAACGTATACACGTTTAATGATTGTAGTGTTGATCAACATAGAGTACTATGAGCTAATCACTCAGAAGTGCTTGTAAGCTATGTCGGACTTACGAACTTAGTGTCAGGTTGTCCTTTTCAAAAGAACTTATGAATGCTCATATACTTGAGCCATAATTATAATTCCATTAAGTATGGTTGTGTAAAACGTTTTGAAGAATAAGAAGTGCTATTTTGATTTATCGATAGTACTTCGTAACTATTGTTCAGTTATTGAAGATATATGAGTTCTATGTTTCAAGCATGTTATTTATTAGAATTGTAGTACTCGCTAAGCTAGTCATGCTCACTCTTGCTTGAACCATATGAACACAGCTAAGATCGAGCGTACGTGTAACGCCCCGAAATCCGGTCTATCTTCACACCCGAATTCCGTACGTCACTAGTACCTCACGATCCCATCTTCTTCCAAACATACATCATTATATAACTAAATATAACAACATATACTCTCAAATCCCAGGTTCTGGAAACCTTATAACCTTTTTCATTACAAATAATGATAAATACATTATTTATTTCATCTTACAAGAGTGACTTTTAATCCGCCACCAAGGATACATAACAGTTCCTTAAACTAGTCTATAGTTCAATTTCATCTTTCTATATTACAAGTCTTCACTTGATCTTCTCGCTCATTCACACTCTGAAGGGAACTTCATCTGGATACCATCAGCTTGACCTTTACGAGATCCTTAAGTTCGTCTAACATCATTCGCTGAAAATGTTTTTCATATAAAGCAAGTGTGAGCATTCAATTGCCCAGCAAGTCATAACAATTGAACAAACATCTTCAAGAATTCAAACATTCTTTATAACTTCGATAACTGAACAAAGGTTATGAAGCAGCTCGAATAATATGAATAATCACGATTCCTATCATTTTAAAACATTATTCTCATGCACTTTGAAATACTTTTACTCTTCTACCTTTTTCATACTCATCAGGTCTGGCTAGAATCATTTGCACAGACTTAACAATAACGGATCATGTATAAACAGAACATACTTGTATTGAACAGCTCAATCATAGAACAATTCATATCATAGAAACACCGAAGTGTTCACATTGTGGCACAAGGCCTCATACGTTCTACCACCTTGTACAAATATCACACATTCGCACATAGACATAACTTCTCAAGTTCAACATCTGAGAAGCTAAAAAAACTAGCATTCATTTAGAATATGAATGAAGTTAGGAAACTTGCCTTACGCACAGCTACAGCCTACGCTGAACTGCTCATT
The DNA here is from genome assembly GCA_020205505.1 of Panax japonicus. Taxonomy (NCBI): domain Eukaryota; kingdom Viridiplantae; phylum Streptophyta; class Magnoliopsida; order Apiales; family Araliaceae; genus Panax; species Panax japonicus. The sequence continues at coordinate 23,205,423 of CM035113.1, read as the reverse complement.
TCGGTTCCTATGTAGCACATAAGAAAAACAGCACATACACTAATTAGTCATGTATATTTGACTTATGCATTAGCTTAACTTTACTTCTTAGGGTTCACATTCTTGCAACCTAAGTTTACGCGACCACTTTCATTATCGTTCTACAGTTTCATAACATACGGAGATGTCTTACTTTTACGCTCATCCTCTTTGATGTTTTACATTTTATCTTCTTCTTATTACTTCTCTAAGACACAGCACACATCGCTTCTCTTCTAGTAGTCCATATGGTACTCTGAGTGGTTTCCCACAAACAACCAACAAACAAGTTCCCGTCTCATCTACACTGCCCATAACAGTGAGTTAGATCGGTTGCCAGTTTTGTATATACCTTCGCTCACTGAAGGAATTGTTTAGCCCAGCTCCCATATGTCAACCATCAAAGGTTACGATTGTACCACAACCTATACTCATCTTAACTTATCCGCACTATTAAACTATAATATTCGGTGAGTTAATTTCTTATTCCTTTCGGCTTCCTGGCAACTAAATACCACGCCTTAGAATTCACTCTTTATCGTCTAAGTCATACAGTCTTATGTATACTCAGAGCGATCATTCCCTGCAATCCTTAACTCGGCTTTGTTACGTTAAAGGCTATTATCTTTAATTCAACTTCTTTACCGTTCATGGTTCAATCCATTACCTTCATTATCTTATGGTCAAACCATACACGGGGTGTAGGTCCTATCCGTTTAATATTTACGTTCCCTTAACCTTCACGTCGATTAAAGTGTTTAACGCTTACATTTCATTCCAACGTTCTCATCTGACTCACATTCGGCTTCCATTAATCTCATTACCGCTCATTACTACTTTCTTAATACCATTCATTATTCTTCTTTAATGTCGAAGCGATACAGTTCGCTGTATGCTAAGACCACTCGTTCACCATAACAGCGTTGCATACACAGTGTCTAAACGTTCCATACTTATCTCTCACTATCATGACATAACATCGAAATGTTATTCATTACCCTCGTCCCTCAACATCTAAGGAATCACAACCCTAGCAATCCCTCACGTTCGTTCCTCGCGACTACGGTCCCCGGACATCAGTTATGTAACTCGCATTTAAAAAAATTGTTTGTCTTTTAATCACTTTTAATCTTTTCGTTCAACCTTCATTAAAAGTTAATACACTTTTTTTAAGTGTTTCATTAATTGAACTATATGTTCGTATTTCTTTCTTGCACATCCCCCAGAAATTGAGCAGTTAAAATCTCATTTCTGGCATTGCACAGCACCGGCGCTGCGGCGCCATGCTCCTTCCTTAATCTCGCGCTGCGGCGTCACTTAGCAGTGGCCAAGGGACGGGACTCGCGCTGCGGCGCCGGCCTCCAAGGCATAATTCCGCGCCGCGGCGCCAAGCAAAAACCCTAGAAAAATTTTTCTAAGTATTTTACAAGCTTGATACGCTAACTTCACAATCTCATAACTTCTTCGTTATAATTTGAAACGAGGTCATTCCAAAGTCATTCTCTTCCTTATCTTATGTACTTTAATACCCCTCAGACAGAACTTCATTCTAAATCCGTTAATGTACCATTCGATTGGCTTGATTATCACCCTTCGTTTATTTTATAATTTTAACACTCTTTGTTCGTTCATCCGTAATTCCGTCATCCGAACTCGGAATTCGATCGTTCTTGAATCTACGACTCACGTTTTCAACATTTTCTTACATACTTATGAAACCCTACATGTTTGGAATTCATTTACTAACTTTCTAATTCTCGTTTGTCTTTTACGAAATTTTCGCCATAACTTCGTTATAGCTATGTTATAATCCGTTCTTCATGAACGTTTCTATCATTCCTAACCAATCAATATGCATCAAACTTATACGCGATGGTTTTAAACTTGTCCATCAACAACAATTATCCTACGATGGTTTTAAATTTGTCCATCAACAACGTTCTTCGCGTTCTTCGTTCGTTCTTTAATTTTAATCGATATTTGGATTATGATTTCACTTTTTATTGGAATTTGATGTTATAGAAAATTATTCCTTACTTATTTCATCTACTCATTCATATAATCAACTCGGATTGTTCTAATTCATTATGAATCATATACTTCTTTAAGAAATTTATTTACTAAACTTCAAATTCTTATTTCCTTATTTTTCATGATTTTAACCATATGAAATCATCCCTAACATCATCTACCCATTATCCTCATTAAGTTATGTTTTAAACATATATATAACTTAAAGAAAATTTAACATAGAAGTTAGGTTTTAATACCTTTCCTCTTTATTTTTTTTCCGCTAGACAAAACCGACGATTTGCTAGCTTTTCTATTTCACGAACATTTTTGATCCGATCAATCATGCTCATGATCTTCCTTCTCCCTTTCCATCCGAATTCTCTCTCTCTCTCTAATGTAGGATTTTCAAAATCTCATTTAAATGAAATCTAGTTTCCTATTTATAGATTTTCCAAAGTTAGGGCAAAATAGTCATTTCACCACCCTTAACCTCCTTACTATTCATTACCTAACAACTAAGTTAACTTACTCCTTAAGTTTACTTAACAATGAAGTCTACTTAACCTTTAAGTTTGCTTAACTCTTAAGTTTACTTAACACTTAAGTTTACTTAATACTTAAGATTACTTAATACTTAAGTTTTCTATTTCCACCTCCTTAGTTAACCTCCTTACTATTCACGTAGCTTCCCTTGGAAGCTTCGTGGTTCCATCTTTCGGGTTTCATTCGACAGGTTTAAAAACTGCGATTCTCGGAATCCAAATATTTTTGGATATTTCGTCTTTCCTTTACCGATTAACTTTTACGTATTCTTCGGAATTCCGAAAAACTGAAAAACACTTTTTGGCGTTGAGCGTTTTCCTTCACATTTTACCCTAACATAGCTAAACGGATGAAAAGTACCTAGCAGTACTTTTTGTCATTTTTATTTTATCTGATTTCTGCACGTTTTTCGAGAAAAACTTTTATCAGCTTACTTAACTCTTCACGATATATTATCAGCAAATCTTTTGACGGAATGTCATTTTGACATACCGAACTCTCAGAATGGCTTAGGTTATTTCAAACCCTAACCCTTAGGTTTCATCAGGTGAATAGTGCCTATTTAGTCTTTTTCCCTGAAATATTTTTGTTCCCGGAAAATTTTCATTTTCGTCTTGAAAATTCCTACTCGTTCAGTCTAGCTCGTAGCCAAAATCCTCCCGACTTATAATCATCCTAGATTCTAAAACGATTAATAACCACATAGCACATAATATTATTAATAAAAATTCATTTTATTAATAACTAATTCTTTAAACTTAAATTCTGGAAAATCCAAATTTCTGGGTCGTTACACTCTTCCCCTCTTATAAAAATTCCATCCTCGGAATTTCTTAAATCCACACCCTTACCCGGGTCATCACATTCACCCCTTTTTCACAGAATTTCATCCTCGAAATTTTAGCCTACCTTTATTCTCAACTTCTCTTCAACGGAGTTCTTATCTTTCCCTCATTCCTAACCCCCATAATATATCAATAATCATGAAGCAGAAAGAATAACGAGGAATATAAGAATCCCCTTAAAAGATTTCATACTTTTGCTGAGGGGTCAACTTGACCATGAACTCTTACTAGCAGTTTACAATCACCAAGAAGGTAAGCTACATCTTCCATACATAGGCGATCAACCCATTGTATAACCCCATTTCGGGGTGTGTTCACCTCAGACTAAATTATTAGATTCCGCACCAAACAATTTGGATTGGCACAACTTCTCAAGAAAAAGATTGATTTTCTTTTAAACATGACATACCATTTGTCTAGCCGAATCAAGTAGCTTAGACCATAATAATAAATTGGATATCAACGTGAAACATTCGTCTAGTCAACTCAATTGACATCGACTAATACTTTAAATTCTTTTTCAATACATCAAAACGTTTTATGACGTCATGATACCGTACTTTTCACAGTACGTTGAGGACTTCGTCAGTTTGTGACTTCGTCATTATACATCATACCATAGTGGGTTGTTGATCCTAAGATCACATCCAACACCAGGTTCAATTGCATTAATGACTCCATCTTTTTACCATCCTTGCATCAAATGCATTGATGATATAAAATTCATTTTGATATTTCAAATCAATTTCTGTCTAGCCAAAACAATTAGCATAGACATACCAAGAATAGTTCTTTTTTTAAAAAATCTATTGATTCCAAAAGTTGAACCAATTCTTTCATTTTTAAAATGCGAACACATATGCACGACTTCAATAAACTTCGAAATCTAGCGTAGCTAGATGACTTGGAATATCCTATTCTCCACCTTCCTTCATTGTCTTACTGCGACAATACCTAATCTTCTCTAGCTCCTTCAATACTAAGCCTACTGAAAACAACTCATTTTCAGTCTAAACATTCCTATATCTTAGTACAGTCCATCAACTTACCACACATTATGAGTTCAGGAACTTTCCACAATAATACGAGTTTAAAAACCATCCCAGACAGACCATAAGCGTCCATTCGCTGAGAAATTTAAAAATGTACCATATCATTGTGAGTCACGAACATACCATAAGTATGAGTTTCAAGAACTCGCACCTACCTTATCGTTCTCTACCTATCAAGTATATACATGAGAAAAGATTCACTTTCTCGTCATATACATCTTGACAGCGTGACCAATTCCAATGATTATCATTTTAATAAGCTAAGCAGTTGTTACACCAAGCACAAACCTCTGCCCATACAAAGGTTCATACAACTTAGCTATCACATGAGTCCTCAATTGAAATTTTATAACTTCTAAATCTCTCTCTACTTAATACGAATTTTCTTTAATTCATATACTATCCCTCACAACTCAATCTTAGTTCTTCTTCCCGTACTACTTCGTAGTACTATAAATCATTCATCGTTTAACAGCTCATCTGTTACTACGATTCACTATGATCACATGGTGATCTTCTTATCCCTCTCTCTACGATTATAGTCTTAGATACTCTTACCTAAGATTTATAACCTATCAGCTCTGATACCAACCTGTAACGCCCCGAAATCCGGTCTATCTTCACACCCGAATTCCGTACGTCACAAGTACCTCACGATCCCATCTTCTTCCAAACATACATCATTATATAACTAAATATAACAACATATACTCTCAAATCCCAGGTTCTGGAAACCTTATAACCTTTTTCATTACAAATAATGATAAATACATTATTCATTTCATCTTACAAGAGTGACTTTTAATCCGCCACCAAGGATACATAACAGTTCCTTAAACTAGTCTATAGTTTAATTTCATCTTTCTATATTACAAGTCTTCACTTGATCTTCTCGCTCATTCACACTCTGAAGGGAACTTCATCTGGATACCATCAGCTTGACCTTTACGAGATCCTTAAGTTCGTCTAACATCATTCGCTGAAAATGTTTTTCATATAAAGCAAGTGTGAGCATTCAATTGCCCAGCAAGTCATAACAATTGAACAAACATCTTCAAGAATTCAAACATTCTTTATAACTTCGATAACCGAACAAAGGTTATGAAGCAACTCGAATAATAAGAATAATCACGATTCCTATCATTTTAAAACATTATTCTCATGCACTTTGAAATACTTTTACTCTTCTACCTTTTTCATACTCATCAGGTCTGGCTAGAATCATTTGCACAGACTTAACAATAACGGATCATGTATAAACAGAACATACTTGTATTGAACAGCTCAATCATAGAACAATTTATATCATAGAAACACCGAAGTGTTCACATTGTGGCACAAGGCCTCATACGTTCTACCACCTTGTACAAATATCACACATTCGCACATAGACATAACTTCTCAAGTTCAACATCTGAGAAGCTAAAAAAACTAGCATTCATTTAGAATATGAATGAAGTTAGGAAACTTGCCTTACGCACAGCTACAGCCTACGCTGAACTGATCATTTCGGTTCCTATGTAGCACATAAGAAAAACAGCACATACACTAATTAGTCATGTATATTTGACTTATGCATTAGCTTAACTTTACTTCTTAGGGTTCGCATTCTTGCAACCTAAGTTTACGCGACCACTTTCATTATCGTTCTACAGTTTCATAACATACGGAGATGTCTTACTTTTACGCTCATCCTCTTTGATGTTTTACATTTTATCTTCTTCTTATTACTTCTCTAAGACACAGCACACATCGCTTCTCTTCTAGTAGTCCATATGGTACTCTGAGTGGTTTCCCACAAACAACCAACAAACAAGTTCCCGTCTCATCTACACTGCCCATAACAGTGAGTTAGATCGGTTGCCAGTTTTGTATATACCTTCGCTCACTGAAGGAATTGTTTAGCCCAGCTCCCATATGTCAACCATCAAAGGTTATGATTGTACCACAACATATACTCATCTTAACTTATCCGCACTATTAAACTATAATATTCGGTGAGTTAATTTCTTATTCCTTTCGGCTTCCTGGCAACTAAATACCACGCCTTAGAATTCACTCTTTATCGTCTAAGTCATACAGTCTTATGTATACTCAGAGCGATCATTCCCTGCAATCCTTAACTCGGCTTTGTTACGTTAAAGGCTATTATCTTTAATTCAACTTCTTTACCGTTCATGGTTCAATCCATTACCTTCATTATCTTATGGTCAAACCATACACGGGGTGTAGGTCCTATCCGTTTAATATTTACGTTCCCTTAACCTTCACGTCGATTAAAGTGTTTAACGCTTACATTTCATTCCAAAGTTCTCATCTGACTCACATTCGGCTTCCATTAATCTCATTACCGCTCATTACTACTTTCTTAATACCATTCATTATTCTTCTTTAATGTCGAAGCGATACAGTTCGCTGTATGCTAAGACTACTCGTTCACCATAACAGCGTTGCATACACAGTGTCTAAACGTTCCATACTTATCTCTCACTATCATGACATAACATCGAAATGTTATTCATTACCCTCGTCCCTCAACATCTAAGGAATCACAACCCTAGCAATCCCTCACGTTCGTTCCTCGCGACTACGGTCCCCGGACATCGGTTATGTAACTCGCATTTAAAAAAATTGTTTGTCTTTTAATCACTTTTAATCTTTTCGTTCAACCTTCATTAAAAGTTAATACACTTTTTTTAAGTGTTTCATTAATTGAACTATATGTTCGTATTTCTTTCTTGCACATCCCCCAGAAATTGAGCAGTTAAAATCTCATTTCTGGCATTGCACAGCACCGGCGCTGCGGCGCCATGCTCCTTCCTTAATCTCGCGCTGCGGCGTCACTTAGCAGTGGCCAAGGGACGGGACTCGCGCTGCGGCGCCGGCCTCCAAGGCATAATTCCGCGCCGCGGCGCCAAGCAAAAACCCTAGAAAAAGTTTTCTAAGTATTTTACAAGCTTGATACGCTAACTTCACAATCTCATAACTTCTTCGTTATAACTCGGAACGAGGTCATTCCAAAGTCATTCTCTTCCTTATCTTATGTACTTTAATACCCCTCAGACAGAACTTCATTCTAAATCCGTTAATGTACCATTCGATTGGCTTGATCATCACCCTTCGTTTATTTTATAATTTTAACACTCTTTGTTCGTTCATCCGTAATTCCGTCATCCGAACTCGGAATTCGATCGTTCTTGAATCTACGACTCATGTTTTCAACATTTTCTTACATACTTATGAAACCCTACATGTTTGGAATTCATTTACTAACTTTCTAATTCTCGTTTGTCTTTTACGAAATTTTTGCCATAACTTCGTTATAGCTATGTTATAATCCGTTCTTCATGAACGTTTCTATCATTCCTAACCAATCAATATGCATCAAACTTATACGCGATGGTTTTAAACTTGTCCATCAACAACAATTATCCTACGATGGTTTTAAATTTGTCCATCAACAACGTTCTTCTCGTTCTTCGTTCGTTCTTTAATTTTAATCGATATTTGGATTATGATTTCACTTTTTATTGGAATTTGATGTTATAGAACATTATTCCTTACTTATTTCATCTACTCATTCATATAATCAACTCGGATTGTTCTAATTCATTATGAATCATATACTTCTTTAAGAAATTTATTTACTAAACTTCAAATTCTTATTTCCTTATTTTTCATGATTTTAACCATATGAAATCATCCCTAACATCATCTACTCATTATCCTCATTAAGTTATGTTTTAAACATATATATAACTTAAAAAAAATTTAACATAGAAGTTAGGTTTTAATACCTTTCCTCTTTATTTTTCTTCCGCTAGACAAAACCGGCGATTTGCTAGCTTTTCTATTTCACGAACATTTTTGATCCGATCAATCATGCTCATGATCTTCCTTCTCCCTTTCCATCCGAATTCTCTCTCTCTCTAATGTAGGATTTTCAAAATCTCATTTAAATGAAATCTAGCTTCCTATTTATAGATTTTCAAAAGTTAGGGCAAAATAGTCATTTCACCCCCCTTAACCTCCTTACTATTCATTACCTAACAACTAAGTTAACTTACTCCTTAAGTTTACTTAACAATGAAGTCTACTTAACCTTTAAGTTTGCTTAACTCTTAAGTTTACTTAATACTTAAGTTTACTTAACACTTAAGTTTACTTAATACTTAAGATTACTTAATACTTAAGTTTTCTATTTCCACCTCCTTAGTTAACCTCCTTACTATTCACATAGCTTCCCTTGGAAGCTTCGTGGTTCCATCTTTCGGGTTTCGTTCGACAGGTTTAAAAACTGTGATTCTCGGAATCCAAATATTTTTGGATATTTCGTCTTTCCTTTACCGATTAACTTTTACGTATTCTTCGGATTTCCAAAAAACTGAAAAACACTTTTTGGCGTTGAGCGTTTTCCTTCACATTTTACCCTAACATAGCTAAACGGATGAAAAGTACCTAGCAGTACTTTTCGTCATTTTTATTTTATCCGATTTCTGCACGTTTTTCGAGAAAAACTTTTATCGGCTTACTTAACTCTTCACGATATATTATCAGCAAATCTTTTGACGGAATGTCATTTTGACATACCGAACTCTCAGAATGGCTTAGGTTATTTCAAACCCTAACCCTTAGGTTTCATCAGGTGAATAGTGCCTATTTCGTCTTTTTCCCTGAAATATTTTTGTTCCCGGAAAATTTTCATTTTCGTCTTGAAAATTCCTACTCGTTCAGTCTAGCTCGTAGCCAAAATCCTCCCGACTTATAATCATCCTAGATTCTAAAACGATTAATAACCACATAGCACATAATATTATTAATAAAAATTCATTTTATTAATAACTAATTCTTTAAACTTAAATTCTGGAAAATCCAAATTTCTGGGTCGTTACAGTACGGAAGTCTCAGGCAAGGATAAAGGCAAGGCGAAGACGAACCCGTAACATACTTATGTAATAGTATGGGAAGACTGTTTGTAATATATTGATATTATGACAAAAACAACTGAAAGGGTTACAAAGAACCTGGAAAATGTAATATTATTTTGAATATATATATAAGCTATATTAGTCATTTTGAGACTATTTAATGGAATGTATGAATGAATAGTAGTACTGTGAAGCACCATCTATCAGGTTGGAAGAGACCCGAATTTGGGGGCGTCACAAGTTGGTATCAAAGCATTAGGTTATAAAACTTAAGGGGGGAAATTAAAAACCTTAAGTCATAACCTTAAGAGAAGTCAAAGAAGTACAAGAAGAAAATAACCTTATAAAAAAATGCATTATGATCATGTTATGTGTTTTAATTATTTTTCTGACATGTACTAATCAACTTAATTGTTTTGTGTAGATGTCAGGAGTAAATTAGATGTTCGTAGATGGCCAGGCCATTAGTGAAGAGTCGATGAACCAAGTAGAGGTTATACCAAACCCTATAGCAGCAGAGCTAGATGTAGTGATCATTGAGTCAGGAGACTCAGAGGAAGTTGACTTCATGTCAGTATTTGATGGGATGATAGAAGAGGAGGTAGAGACAGTCTCCTTTAACCCAGTGGCTATAACAGCTGAGATAGCTCCTGGGGGGTCGATGATGTCTATGTTCATGTCAGTATTGGATAGAAATATCCATTACTGTCAGGAGGTCAAGGAGCTAAAAGCAGAGCTCCAAATGCTTAAAGAGGACAAGACTGATGTAGAGTCCATGTGGGAGCAGGAACATGACAATAGAGTTTTGGCTTAGGACAAACTCCATGAGCTAAAACAAGAGGTCTTTGAGCTTAGGAGTGAGCTAAAGAACAAGAAACAGAAGATAGGGAGAATGTCCTATATTCATAGGAGTTCTCATGAGGATTTCCAGTTGCAGAAAGCTGGGTATCTGGTAGAGACAGGGCAGACGAGGCATACTATCAGCCGTGATATTATTGTCGGTCTTGCCAAGGCAGATTTTGAGAATGCATTAAGGCAGATATGATCGAGTAGTTGTTAGAGTAGTTAGGTATGTACATATTTGTGTATCTAGTAGTGACATAAAGCCCTCTTTTGTATAATTAAGGGTAGTCTTTTGTAAATCCCAATTTTTGGAAAGCAATAGCGGGAAAGTAATGTATCCAGCTTAGGCTATTTTATGTAACCGATGTAGTATTATACTACGATGAATTAATATAAGTTTTCATTTTCAAAAAATGTTGATTAAGGAATGTTTAAGTTATTGTTTAATTATGGAATAATAACTAACTGACAGGAAATGCATAATAGAGAAATATGTGTTTATTTTGACAGCAAAATGCCGCCAAGAAGAGTACCCCATACCCAAGGTGCGACCACGAATCAACCAGAGGGAGGTCCGGTTAACCCCATGCAAGAATTTTTGAACCTTTTAACCGCAACCTTTAACCAAACTGGGGCTAATATCCCCGTGAATCCTGTTGTAGTACGAGCTACTACATTTAAGGACTTTAAGAGTGTGGATCCGCCGAAGTTCAAAGGAACTACGGACCCTATCGAAGCCCAAATGTGGGTTAGAGAGATTGAGAAGGCATTTGTAATAGCAAATGTCGATGAGGCCCAAAAGGTTGCGTTTGCAACCTACATGATGAAGGGAGAGGCCAACTTTTGGTGGGAGGCCAATCAGGCGAGGGCCGGAATAGATGCTATAACGTGGGTGAGGTTCAAGGAAATATTCTACGAGAACTAATTTCCCACGAGCATGCAGGGAAGGATGGAGATGCGGTTTCTGGAGTTGAAACAAGGGGACATGACACTGCCCCAATATGCTGCCAAGTTCAATGAACTGGCGAGGTTCGCTCCACACCAAGTGGATACTGAGGTGAGAAAGGCGAGATGGTTCGAGCAGGGCTTGAAACCCTGGCTCTATAACCGTATATTGGTATTCCAAAGTACTTCTTTTAGAATCGTTTTAGAGAAGGCAATAATTGCCGAAGGTGGTAGTGAGGCGTTGAGCCAATACCACAAAGAAAAGAAGAATAAGGGAATGGTTAACGGGAGAGTCAAGATTGAGGGAGCAAGTGGAAGTGGCGAGGGTCAGAAGAGGAAGGTATTTAGCTCTGGGAATACCGGAGTGAAGCAAGGAGACCCGAAGAGAAGAATGGAGGCCTGCAAGACCTGTGGGAAGACTCATTTAGGAGTCTGTCTTAAGGGGAAGGCCGTCTGCTACAACTATGGATAAGAGGGGCATAATGTGCCTAATTTTCCATCTCTGAAGAAGAACCATGGATGCTTTGTGTGTGAATCAACTGACCACATGGCAAAGAACTGCCCGAAGAAGGGGACGGACGGGAATAAGGGCGCCAATAGTAGTAGGTTAACTATTTGGGGTCCAGCGCAGCTGGGTAGGCCGATGGCCCGTACCTTTAATATGACCGTTCAAGACGCGATGGCTTCGGGGGACGTAGTTGCAGGTATTATTCCGATCAACGATATCAATGCGTACGTGCTGTTTGATTCGGGTGCTACTTGTTCGTTTATAGCGTGCGATTTTGCTAGACGATTAGGATTACTTCCTGAAAAGTTGCCTATACCTTTAAATATTAAGGTAGCAAATAAAGAGATTATTCCTGTTGAATATGTTCACAAGAGTTGTTGTGTAGATATTCAGGGTTGTGAATTATCGGTAGATTTATTACCAATAAAGTTAGGAGAATTAGATGTAATTCTCAGAATGGATTGGTTGGTAAACCATGGGGTAATTATAGATTGTCAAAAGAAATGCATAAACATTAAAACATTAAACTAATCTCATATAATATTTTATGGGAATAAAAAGCCAGGACGTTCGTGTTGTCTTACCATAACACAAACTAGGAAATTATTGAGGAAGGGATGTGTAAGCTATTTGTGTCATGTGGTTGATACCCAGAGAGTGGGAGCGACCATGGAACAAATACCTATAGTGATTGAGTTCGAGGATGTGACAACCCGAGAAATTAGACAATTTATGAAAATCATAATTGATTGATTTAAGGTTCAATATTAGGACCTAGACAGGAAATAAGTGTATGGAATTGGCAGTTATGTAATGAAATTCCAAGAATTTCAAAAGTTTTGGACAAGACTTGAATTATGTGATAGACTGTAAGTGATAGTCTAGTAATGAGGTATAAGATTATGGTAGATTAAAAATTCTTTTGAAGAATTATCAGGGATAAGTATCGAAGTGAATACTAGTCGGTATATTTGGTTACATATGTGAACCGTAATGATTTGAGATCAAGGATTGATCAGATAAGTTATAACTTTAGAAAACCCTAAAGTTATGTTAATCATATGTTTATTAAGTTAGAAAAATCTAACGAACTGTTAGAAACCCTAACGATATGCTCAGAAACTCTAATTTCAGTATTGAGAATTTAAACCCTAATTTGGGAATCCTAATGCGAAGTATTAAACTCTAAGGGTTAAAAAGTTGTGTGTAAGGAATATGAACATTATGTGATGGTTTATATTTGTTTATTATATTAACAAACAAAAGAAACTAGTGTAACCCTAATTATATATATTAGGAATGAAGGATTTAATAACTTAAGGGTTACGGGAAAAGAGAATTGTGGTATTTAGAATACTTACTAATTCTAGGAGATTTATTTTATATATCTCAAATGATTAATTTTATAACCTAATTATAGCAAGTCTAATTGGGTTAAGAAAATAAGTGTCCATGAGGAAGGATTTGTGTTATAATTGAGTAAGTGAAAACCCTAAGTAAATGAATTAGGTTGGATAAGAATTTAAGGTATTGGACTATGTATATTTTATGGCTCAAAGAATTAAAATTTTTATGTCCAATAGATTAATTTGGTAGCCCAATTTTTAGCCCAATTGTGGAGGAACACTTTAGACTTTTGGTACACTAGATATTACATTAAAAAGTGAAGCAAGACTTGGAGCATTCAATGGCCAAGTGGCCGGCCATATAAGAGAGAAAAGAGGGGGAAATATGTGTCCAATTTTGATTAAGCCAACACTTTGGTATTTCTTGCAAGCAACATCTTGGTGGTTTAATGAGAGAAAGAAAGAGAGAATAGGTGGAAATATGTTGGTAGATTTTGTATAGATATACCAAATCTATCCATTGATATTTTTTTTCTTCCAACACTTAAAACATCTTTCTCTTTCATCTTATTACTAGTTGTCTAAACTAAAGAAAGAGAGAAGAGGAGAAAGAGAGGAATGGGAGAGAGAAAGAGGGAGCCGTATGGTTTGGTAGAGGAGGAGAAGGAGAGAAGATTTTGATGTTTCATTCCATCCAAGCTCCATGATTAAACTAAGAAGAAGGAGAAGAAGAAAAGCTAAGGTATAGCAAAAATGTCTACTTATGTAGTCTATTTCCTTTATATTTTAATTTGAGTTTTGACAACTTGAAGTTGTGATCTTGAGGCTTAAAACCTTAGATATATGTATATATAAGTGTTTAATATGTATATCCAACTCTTTTGTGGATCAAAAGTTAGATCTAAAGTGTGGAATGGAAGCTAGATTTTTCAAAAGATAGAAAACATGATTTTTTCTCTTAGCTTTGATTTTGTTTGAAGCTTGTTTGATGAAATAAGAAACTTTGTTTCTAAACTCAAAAACCATGTATATACATGTTAATGAGTGTTTTGTGTTTGGTATTACCCATATTGGGTGTTGATTTGGTTGGAATTAAAAGGAATAGAAAAATGGGATTTTCCGGAAAAGTTAAACTTTTAAAAAGTGTGATCAAGATTTTGGATCTTTGAAATATATGATGGATATTTATGATTTATGTTCTTTGGATGCTAGATATATGTGTTAAGGGTAAAATCCCTTTGGAATTACTCAAATAGGTTGAATATTGAACAAGTAATGGGATTTCTCCCAAACTACACAAAGATAAGAAAACTGTTAAAAGGACAGTTTTGTAACAGCCACTTCCGGGCTGAATTCCGGGAGCTTAACATGTCCAAATATGGATTGTGATAGATGAAAACTGTAGTTCGGAACGATACGAATCCAACAAAATTTACGGATCATTAATCAGAGTTATAGATTTCATTTTATTTAAGTTTTGGTGAAGGACTCTAAAACTGTTTTACGTCAAAAAGTTTCTGCCCAAAATTTTCCGGGGGATGTTTCGGACATTTATTTAATTAGAAAAATTCTAGACTTTTGTGAAATGAAAATATATGGTATTATGTAGCTCGTGTCCAAAAAAGAGCTGATTCCGAGTTAAAACGACCAAGTTATGACCGTTCTAATTTTTGTGATTTTCCGACGGAAATCGCTATAACCGGAGTTCTACAACTCCGATTGCCACGAAATTTAAAATAGAGCATCACGTTCACATATATAAGGTTATGTCAAAAGATGGTCATTACTGGAGTTAAGCACGAGGTAGCTAATTTCTTAAGCTACACACTAGAAATGATTTTTAAATAAATACTAAAGGAAGTTAGAAAATTATGGAAAAATACTTTTTATGCATGAAATATGTGTATTTATGTTTGACAAAAGGATAGTAGAATATTACACTGATTTGGTATTTTTGTGATACGGATATAGAATACAGCTTGCTGGATTAGGTAAATTGTGATTCCAGCTTACTGGATTGAAATACAGTTTGATGAATTGAAAATATGTTAAATCCAGTTTGCTGGATTGTAGTTTAGATTGCTGGATTTGGAATCCAGGTTGCTGAGTTGGCAATTTAGTTGCTAGATTTAGAATCCAGGTTGCTGGACGAGTATTTAACTTACTAAGTGTTAGCGAATAACTTATGAAATGAAAAAGCGAGTGTTAAATCATATAAATGTGATTCTAAGTAATTGTTAAGTGCTTAGGCAGAGTTTAATTGAACTTAAACTCGATATTTATTCCGACTAGACCGTCAGAATGTTAAAATTGTGTCGGTTTCAACTCAAACTTAATAGTTTAACTGATACTAAGTCTTATGTGAATTATAGACTGATATGGTTATGTGGTAATGTGTTTAGGTTATTCTGTGGATATATATATATATATATATATAACAGTATTATACTTGTAACACCCCGAAATCCGGTCTATCTTCACACCCGGATTCCGTGCGTCACTAGTACATCATTCATCCAATATACATCATTATATACTGAAATATAACAACATACATTCTCAAATCCCAGGTTCTAATAACCTTATAGCTTTTCTCATTACAAATAATGATAATTACATTATTCTTTACATCTTGCACGAGTGACTTTTATCCGCCACCAAGGATTCATAATCGTTCATTAAACTATTCTATAGTTTAATTCTCATCTTTCTACATTACAAATCTTCACTTGATCTTCTCGCTCATTCACATTCTGAATGGCACTTCATCTGGATACCGACAGCTTGATCTATACGGGATCCTTATGTTCTTCTAACATCGTTCGCTGAAAATGTTTTTCATTTAAAGCAAGTGTGAGCATTCAATTGCTCAGCAAGTCTTAGCAGTTGAATAAACAACATCAAGAGTTTAACATTTCTTTGGAACTTCGATAACCGAACAAAGGTTATGAATTAGCTTGAACAATAGGAATAATCTCGATTCCTATCATTTTAAAACATCAGTTATATCCTCTTTGAAATACTTTCATTCTTTACTCTCTTTCATACACATTCTTTCTGGCTAGAATCAATAGCACAGACTTAACAATAACGCTTCATGTATAAACAGAACATTCTTTTATTGAACAGTTCAATCACGGAACAGTTCATATCATAGAAACACCAAAGTGTTCACATTGTGGCACAAGGCCTCATACGTTCTATCACCTTGTACAAATATCACACATTCGCACATAGACAGAACTTCTCAAGTTCAACATCTGAGAAGTTTCAGAAACTAGCATTCATTTAAAATATGAATGAAGTTAGGAAACTTGCCTTACGCACAGCTACAGCTTACGCTGAACTGCTCATTCCATTCCCTACAACACATAAGGAAATAACACGTACACCAATTAGTCATATACTTGACTTACGCATTGGTTTACTTAACTTTACTTCTTAAGGTTCGCGTTCTTGCAATCTAAGTTTACGCGACCAACTTTCATTACCATTCTACAGCTTCATGACATACGGAGATGTCTTACTCAAAACGTTCATCATCTTTGATGATTAACATTCTTATCTTCTTCTTATAACTTCTCTAGGACTCAGCACACATCGCTTCTCTGCTGGTAGTCCATATGGTACTCTGAGTGGTTTCCCACAAACAACCAACAAACAAGTTCCCGTCTCATCTACACCGCTATCACAGTGAGTTAGATCGGTTGCCAGTTTCGTATATACCTTCGCTCTCTGAAGGAATTGTTTAGCCCAGCTCCCATATGTCAACCATCAAAGGTTACGATTGTACCACAACCTAACTTTCTGTTAACTTATACGAACTATTAAATATAATGTTCGTTAAGTCAATTTCTAATTCCTTATGGCTTTCTGGCAAGTAATTGCCATACCTCAGGATTCATTCTTATCCGATTCACATTTGGCTTTCATTAATATCATTACCGTTCGATACGGCTTTCTTGATACCATTCATATCTTACTTACTACATTCATCAACGTCTAAGTCATACAACTAGGGTATACTTAGCACGTTCGTCAAACGCGAATACGATTCACGAGGATCGTTTACGTATTCAACGTTCACGTTGCTCGTCTCTTAATCTCTCATTCAACCTTTACTCAAGGTTTTAATCACTTTCGATCGTTATCCATCCCACGAACCCCATGTTCATTATTCTTTCTTAATGTCGAAGCCATACTGATCGTTGTATGCTAAGACCGATCGTTCATTGCAACAACGTTGCATTCACAGCGTCAATACGCTTTACATTCATATCTCATTACCATGTCATAACATTGAAATGTTATACATTACTATCATCCATCAACGTCTAAGGAATCACCATCATAGCAATCCCTCACGTTCGATTCATTGCGACTACGGTCCTCGGCTATCGGTCCCGTAACCCATAATTACATTCTTTTAATCTCGTTCAATCTTTTCATTCGACCTTCATCAAAGGTTTAAAACACTCACTTAAGTGTTACATTAGTAAAACTACATGTTCGTATCTCTTTCTTGCACATCCCTAGTAGTTGAGAATTTAAAATCTCATTACTGGCTTTTTCCCTGTACCGGCGCTGCGGCGCCGATCCCCTTTACAACTCTCACGCTGCGGCTCCACTCTGCAGTATCAAACTACCGAGGATGGCGCTGCGGCGCCACTCTCTACACTAAGACTCGCGCTGCGGCGCGAGTTAGCAGTGTCTGGCTCTCCGGCCTGGCGCTGCCGCGCCACCATTCTAGGCATGCCTGGCGCCGCGGCGCCAAGACCTTCTTCCCGAAAATTTTTCTAAGTCTTTGGTCGTTCTGAGATGCGTACTTCGAAATCTCATAACTTCTTCGTTATAACTCGGAATGGAGTCGTTCCAAAGCCATTTTCTTACTTATCTTACGTACTTTGATTACTCATGGATAGAACTTTGTTCTGAATCCATTAACCTGCCATTCAATTGGCTTAATCTTCACCCTTCGTTCATTTTAACGTTTTTAACATTCTTCGTTCGTTCGTCCGTAATTCGATCATCCGAACTCGGAACTCGTTCATTCTTGAGTCCACGACTCACGTTTTCAACATTTTCTTACATTCTTATGAAACCCTACACATTTGGGTTCATTTACTAACTTTCAAATTATCGAACTTCTTTTACGAAATTTTCGCCATAACTTCGTTATAGCTCAATTTTAATCCGTTCTTCATGAACGTTTCTAACGTTCCTAACCAAGCAATAAGCAACTAACTTATACGCGATGGTTTTAAACTTGTCCATCAACAACAATTATACTACGATGGTTTTAAATTTGTCCATCAACAACGTTCTTCGCGTTCTTCGCGTGTTCTTCGTGTTCTTCGTTCGTTCTTCATTTTTAATCGATATTTTGGATTACGATTTTACTTTTTCTTGGAATTTGATGTTATAGAACACCATTCCTTACCTATTTAACCTACTCATTCATAATATTCATTCGGATCGCTCAAAATCCTTACGAATTTTATACTTCCTTAAGAAATTTATAAACTAAATTTCTTATTTCTTATTTCTTCTTTTTCTTACAATTTCAACCATATGAAATCATTCTCAATATGTTTTACTCCTTATTCTCATTAAGCTATGTTTTTGACATAGAAAACTTAAAGAAAATATTAGAAGAAATTAGGGTTCGGATTACCGTTCTTCTTTAAATTCCTTTCGTCGGACAAAGTTTGCTCACGAGCCAACTTTTCCTTTTTCTTCTCCCTTTCATCTTCCATCCGAACTCTCTCTCTTTCTTTCAAATGTGTAGGATTTTCAATAATCCAAACAAATGAAATTAAGCTTCCTATTTATAGATTTTCAAGGTTAGGGGCAAAATAGTCATTTCGCCCCTAAAATCACTATTCACACCTCCTTACTATTCATTACTTAAGGACTAAGTTAACTTAGCCCTCAAGTTTGCTTAGCCCTTAAGTTTCGTAGTTCAGTCTTACGGTTTTCGTCCGACAGTTTTAAAAACTGCTATTCTCGGAATCCAAATATTTTTGGATATTTCATCTTTGGCCATAACTGAAATATTATTAAATATTCCATCACGTCTCAACATTTTACGTAATCTATAACTTCTCGGAATTTCAAAATAAATCTCCGAGCAGAAACGGATGAATAGTGCCTATTTCGTCTTTTTCCCCGAAATATTTTGTCTCCGGAAAAATTTTATTTTCGTCTTGAAAATTCCTACTCGTTCAGTCTAGCTCGTAGCCAGAATCCTCCCGATTAATAATCATTCTAGGTTATAGAACGATTAATAAACACATAACACATAATAGTATTAATAAAAATTCATTTTATTAATAACTAATTCTTTAAATCTTAATTTCTGGACAATCCGGATTTCCGGGTTGTCACATCCTTTCCCCCTTATAAAAATTCCGTCCTCGGAATTTCTTTAAACCATACCCATACCCGGGTCATCACATTCACCCCTTCTTCATAGAATTTCGTCCTCGAAATTTTAACTTAATCTTCTTTTCAACTTATCTTCAAAGAAGTTCTTATCTTTCTTTCATTCCCTACCCTTCATAACTTATCAAGAATCATGAAGTGAAAGGAATAATGAGGAATATAAAGATTCCTTTAAAACATTTCATTCTTTTGCTGAGGGGTCAAATTGACCATGAACTCTTACTAGGTTAAACAGCCTTTCGCCGTAAACCTTTCTTACATGGTAAGTTTACAATCACAAAGAAGGTAAACTACCTCTTCCATACGTAGGTGATCAACCTAACGTATAACCCCATTTCAGGGTATGTTCACCTCAGACTTACTCATCAGATTCCTCACCAAAACAATTTGGTTTGGCATAACGTTTCAAAGAAAGCTCGATTTTCTTTTAATCATAAAATACCATTCGTCTTAGCCAAATCAAGTAGCTTAGACCATACCAATAAATTGGACATCAACTTGAAACATTCGTCTCGTCAACTAAATTGACATCGACTACTTCTTTAAATTCTTTTATAATACATCAAAATGTTTCATGACGTCATGATACCGCACTCTTCATAGTACGTTGAGGACTTCGTCAGTTTATGACTTCATCATTATGCATCATACCATAGCAGGTTGTTGATCCTCTGATCAAATTCCCCACCAAGTTTAATTGCATTAATAAATCCATCCTTTTACCATCCTTGCATCAAATGCACTGATGATATAAAATTCATTTTGATATTTCAAATCAATTTCTGTCTAGCCGAAACAACTAGCATAGACATATCAAGAATAGTTCTTTTAAAATCCATTGGTTTCAAAAATTGAACCAATTCATTCATTTTCAAAACGCGCAATTCAGCACGATTTCAAGAAATTTCGAAATCTAGCATAGCTAGATGACTTGGAATATCCTATTATTTCGTATTCCTTCATTGTCTTACTTGCGACAATACATAATCTTCTCTAGCACCTTCAATGCTAAGTCTACTGAAAATAACTCGTTTTCAGTCTACACATTCCTATACCTTAGTATAGTTCATCCACTTACCACACTTTATGTGTTTAGGAACTTTCCACAACCATATGTGTTTAAGAACTTATCTTCGCAATATGTAATCCAAGAACAAATCAAGGACTATCCATATGCTTAGGGCTCAGAAACATAGCATATAACTATGAGTCACAAACTTTTCATAAGTATGAGTTTCAAGAACCCGCACCTATCTTATCATTCTCTACCTATCAAGTATATACATAAGAAAAGATTCACCTTCTCGTCACATATATCTTGATAGCGCGACCAATTTCAATGATTATCACTATAAGAAACTGAGTAGTTGTTACACCAAGCACAAACCTCTGTCCATACAAGGATTCATACAACTCAGCCATCACATGAGTCCTCAATTGAAATCTTAAAACTTCTAACTTTCTCTTTACTTAATACAAATTTTCTTTAACTTGTATACTATCCTTTACCACTCAATTTGAGTTCTTCTTCCCGTACTACTTCGTAGTACCAATCATTCATAGCATTAGCTATAAATCATCCATCGTTTAACAGATCATCTGTTACTACGATTTACTATGATCACGTAGTGATCTTCTTATCCTTCTCTTTACGGTTATAGTCTTAGGTACTCATACCTAAGATTTATAACCTATCAGCTCTGATACCAACTTGTAACGCCCCGAAATCCGGTCTATCTTCACACCCGGATTCCGTGCGTCACTAGTACATCATTCATCCAATATACATCATTATATACTGAAATATAACAACATACATTCTCAAATCCCAGGTTCTAATAACCTTATAGCTTTTCTCATTACAAATAATGATAATTACATTATTCTTTACATCTTGCACGAGTGACTTTTATCCGCCACCAAGGATACATAATCGTTCATTAAACTATTCTATAGTTTAATTCTCATCTTTCTACATTACAAATCTTCACTTGATCTTCTCGCTCATTCACATTCTGAATGGCACTTCATCTGGATACCGACAGCTTGATCTATACGGGATCCTTATGTTCTTCTAACATCGTTCGCTGAAAATGTTTTTCATTTAAAGCAAGTGTGAGCATTCAATTGCTCAGCAAGTCTTAGCAGTTGAATAAACAACATCAAGAGTTTAACATTTCTTTGGAACTTCGATAACCGAACAAAGGTTATGAATTAGCTTGAACAATAGGAATAATCTCGATTCCTATCATTTTAAAACATCAGTTATATCCTCTTTGAAATACTTTCATTCTTTATTCTCTTTCATACACATTCTGTCTGGCTAGAATCAATAGCACAGACTTAACAATAACGCTTCATGTATAAACAGAACATTCTTTTATTGAACAGTTCAATCACGGAACAGTTCATATCATAGAAACACCAAAGTGTTCACATTGTGGCACAAGGCCTCATACGTTCTATCACCTTGTACAAATATCACACATTCGCACATAGACAGAACTTCTCAAGTTCAACATCTGAGAAGTTTCAGAAACTAGCATTCATTTAAAATATGAATGAAGTTAGGAAACTTGCCTTACGCACAGCTACAGCTTACGCTGAACTGCTCATTCCATTCCCTACAACACATAAGGAAATAACACGTACACCAATTAGTCATATACTTGACTTACGCATTGGTTTACTTAACTTTACTTCTTAAGGTTCGCGTTCTTGCAATCTAAGTTTACGCGACCAACTTTCATTACCATTCTACAGCTTCATGACATACGGAGATGTCTTACTCAAAACGTTCATCATCTTTGATGATTAACATTCTTATCTTCTTCTTATAACTTCTCTAGGACTCAGCACACATCGCTTCTCTGCTGGTAGTCCATATGGTACTCTGAGTGGTTTCCCACAAACAACCAACAAACAAGTTCCCGTCTCATCTACACCGCTATCACAGTGAGTTAGATCGGTTGCCAGTTTCGTATATACCTTCGCTCTCTGAAGGAATTGTTTAGCCCAGCTCCCATATGTCAACCATCAAAGGTTACGATTGTACCACAACCTAACTTTCTGTTAACTTATACGAACTATTAAATATAATGTTCGTTAAGTCAATTTCTAATTCCTTATGGCTTTCTGGCAAGTAATTGCCATACCTCAGGATTCATTCTTATCCGATTCACATTCGGCTTTCATTAATATCATTACCGTTCGATACGGCTTTCTTGATACCACTCGTATCTTACTTACTACATTCATCAACGTCTAAGTCATACAACTAGGGTATACTTAGCACGTTCGTCAAACGCGAATACGATTCACGAGGATCGTTTACGTATTCAACGTTCACGTTGCTCGTCTCTTAATCTCTCATTCAACCTTTACTCAAGGTTTTAATCACTTTCGATCGTTATCCATCCCACGAACCCCATGTTCATTATTCTTTCTTAATGTCGAAGCCATACTGATCGTTGTATGCTAAGACCGATCGTTCATTGCAACAACGTTGCATTCACAGCGTCAATACGCTTTACATTCATATCTCATTACCATGTCATAACATTGAAATGTTATACATTACTATCATCCATCAACGTCTAAGGAATCACCATCATAGCAATCCCTCACGTTCGATTCATTGCGACTACGGTCCTCGGCTATCGGTCCCGTAACCCATAATTACATTCTTTTAATCTCGTTCAATCTTTTCATTCGACCTTCATCAAAGGTTTAAAACACTCACTTAAGTGTTACATTAGTAAAACTACATGTTCGTATCTCTTTCTTGCACATCCCTAGTAGTTGAGAATTTAAAATCTCATTACTGGCTTTTTCCCTGTACCGGCGCTGCGGCGCCGATCCCCTTTACAACTCTCACGCTGCGGCTCCACTCTGCAGTATCAAACTACCGAGGATGGCGCTGCGGCGCCACTCTCTACACTAAGACTCGCGCTGCGGCGCGAGTTAGCAGTGTCTGGCTCTCCGGCCTGGCGCTGCCGCGCCACCATTCTAGGCATGCCTGGCGCCGCGGCGCCAAGACCTTCTTCCCGAAAATTTTTCTAAGTCTTTGGTCGTTCTGAGATGCGTACTTCGAAATCTCATAACTTCTTCGTTATAACTCGGAATGGAGTCGTTCCAAAGCCATTTTCTTACTTATCTTACGTACTTTGATTACTCATGGATAGAACTTTGTTCTGAATCCATTAACCTGCCATTCAATTGGCTTAATCTTCACCCTTCGTTCATTTTAACGTTTTTAACATTCTTCGTTCGTTCGTCCGTAATTCGATCATCCGAACTCGGAACTCGTTCATTCTTGAATCCACGACTCACGTTTTCAACATTTTCTTACATTCTTATGAAACCCTACACATTTGGGTTCATTTACTAACTTTCAAATTATCGAACTTCTTTTACGAAATTTTCGCCATAACTTCGTTATAGCTCAATTTTAATCCGTTCTTCATGAACGTTTCTAACGTTCCTAACCAAGCAATAAGCAACTAACTTATACGCGATGGTTTTAAACTTGTCCATCAACAACAATTATACTACGATGGTTTTAAATTTGTCCATCAACAACGTTCTTCGCGTTCTTCGCGTGTTCTTCGTGTTCTTCGTTCGTTCTTCATTTTTAATCGATATTTTGGATTACGATTTTACTTTTTCTTGGAATTTGATGTTATAGAACACCATTCCTTACCTATTTAACCTACTCATTCATAATATTCATTCGGATCGCTCAAAATCCTTACGAATTTTATACTTCCTTAAGAAATTTATAAACTAAATTTCTTATTTCTTATTTCTTCTTTTTCTTACAATTTCAACCATATGAAATCATTCTCAATATGTGTTACTCCTTATTCTCATTAAGCTATGTTTTTGACATAGAAAACTTAAAGAAAATATTAGAAGAAATTAGGGTTCGGATTACCGTTCTTCTTTAAATTCCTTTCGTCGGACAAAGTTTGCTCACGAGCCAACTTTTCCTTTTTCTTCTCCCTTTCATCTTCCATCCGAACTCTCTCTCTTTCTTTCAAATGTGTAGGATTTTCAATAATCCAAACAAATGAAATTAAGCTTCCTATTTATAGATTTTCAAGGTTAGGGGCAAAATAGTCATTTCGCCCCTAAAATCACTATTCACACCTCCTTACTATTCATTACTTAAGGACTAAGTTAACTTAGCCCTCAAGTTTGCTTAGCCCTTAAGTTTCGTAGTTCAGTCTTACGGTTTTCGTCCGACAGTTTTAAAAACTGCTATTCTCGGAATCCAAATATTTTTGGATATTTCATCTTTGGCCATAACTGAAATATTATTAAATATTCCATCACGTCTCAACATTTTACGTAATCTATAACTTCTCGGAATTTCAAAATAAATCTCCGAGCAAAAACGGATGAATAGTGCCTATTTCGTCTTTTTCCCCGAAATATTTTGTCTCCGGAAAAATTTTATTTTCGTCTTGAAAATTCCTACTCGTTCAGTCTAGCTCGTAGCCAGAATCCTCCCGATTAATAATCATTCTAGGTTATAGAACGATTAATAAACACATAACACATAATAGTATTAATAAAAATTCATTTTATTAATAACTAATTCTTTAAATCTTAATTTCTGGACAATCCGGATTTCCGGGTTGTCACAATACTGTGATGATATTATTCTAATTATTGAAGATCTATATTATTAATATTAGGTCTTCGGGTAAAGCGTTAAAAATTGCGTTGCGGTAATCAACAGTTCAGGCAAGTTTCTTTTACTTAACTCTAATAAGAGTATTTTATTCAAGCTTATGGTTAATCATTGCTGATTGCCATGAAAATTGTACTCTGTACATCTTGCATGTATAAGTCAGGTATGAAAGGCTGATCACCTTCATTACTTGTTGGTTCAGAAATGTTTGTTCATATAAAATACTTGTTCAGTCAAAAATTTGTTCGTGCTAGTTCTCAATTATATTGATGAATTATAGCAAGCTCATTATTCATACTCTTAAATCATGATATATCGTTATATTGTTGTATATAAACTTGCTGGACAACTTTCATGATCACCCTTGCTATATCATGATAAAACATTGCAGATAAGGCGAATGCGTTCGGATACAGAAAAAGGTTAAAGCCAAGTTCAGCTTGGGATATAAAGTGCGGCTAGTTTGTAATATCGTATTTTGATAAATATGTTGTATGATAGAAAGTTTATGAAATGTGTATTAAGTTAAGGTTACTCGACCTAGGGGAATAGTGTGTAATGTAATGTATAAACAATTTATGTTTATATCTTCCGCAATAGTGATAGAAATAGTATACCGGATCCGAGGTGATTTGGGACCTGGATTCGGGGATGTTACAGTTGGTATTAGAGCTGTTGGTTATGAAGCTTAGGTAGGAATACCTGAGACCAATAACCGCAGTGATTAGGATAAGACTAACTCACATAGAGTTAGTTGGTCGGTAAGATTCAAAGACGAATCTCAGTAAGTTGTTAAGATACAGAGTTCCCTAACTCTGATAATAAAGTTGAACAGTAATGGTGAATAGATCGAGTCTAAAGGACTAAAAGTGCAGGGATAGAAGATCGTAAAACAAAACGATCAAGGCATAGAAATAAATCGTAATATATACGATAAGATCACCCCGTGATCTAATAAGGTTATGATATGGGAAAAGAATCAATTTGATGATTGGAAAGTTACAACAAGATGCTGTGTGTAAGTTGTACTATGAAATGGTACTATGAAAACTCATGAAAGAGTTATGGATTATGAATACGGATTAAATAAAATTTGTGTTGAAAAAGGGGGTTAAGATTAGGTGGGGATTTCAATTGAGGACTCGTGTCAGCCGCTGAGTTGTATGATTCCTTGTATGGGCGGGGAATTTGTACTTGGTTTTAGAATCACTTAGCTTCCTGGTCGATGTAGTGGTTAGGTTGATCAATTCTTTGTATGGGCGGGGAATTTTTCACTTAGCTTCCTATATTGATTAGTGGCCGAGTTTGGTTTGACAACCACTTAGTTTCTGGCATTGATAATCATTGAAATGTTTGTATCACGCTATTTGCTATATGCGTGTTAAGAGGGTGATTCCTTTCTCATGTGTATAACATATAGATAGGTCATAGGTAGAGAATATAGGTTTAAGTACGAGTTCTTAAAACTCATACTTATGTGACATTCTTGACGCATAGTTATATGAAATGTTTATGAACCCCTCAGCGAATGGACGCCAAAGGTCTGTCTAGGAAAGTTCTTAAACTCATATGATTGTGGTAATTTATGGACTCATAAGTGTGGTTTTATGAACTGGGTATAGTTATGTGTGAATGGAGTATTGAGGATTATAGGAACAGATAGAATGTTTAAGCATATGATCATTAGTGTAGAATTAGGTTTTCCTAAACCCCTATCTATGCTAGATTTCAAATTTTTGACTTCAAGCTAAATACGCACTATGTGCCTTTTAAAAAAAAATTGTTTTTATTTATCACATATGTACCATGTAACCTGGTGCAGAGATGATAAAAAATGATGGAGTCATCAATGCAGTATTACTTAGTGTGAGTTTGACTTAAAGTCACTATTCCACTATGGTATGATGTAGCATGATAAAATCATCAAATGACGGAATACTCAACGAACTGTAAATACAGTGCGGCATCATGACGTCATTCTCAAAAATATTTTCAAAAACTCCAAGTGTTTATTGAAAGAAATTTCCTGAACCAAATTATTTTGGTGCTGAATCCTATGATAAGACTGAGGTGAACTATGTTGTTTGGATAAATAATCCAATCTAATAGCGTAAATATTCACTAAAAATAATTATTACGTTATGCATGACGTAAGTGTACGATAGGCTAATCACCTAAAGTACTAGTAATGGTAGTTTACCTTCTTTGTGATTGTAAACAGACCAAGTAATGTTTTGTTTTGCGGTATAAATACCGTCAAATCTATGTGTTCATGGTCTATATGACCCCTCAGCACAATTTGAACCCTTTTACTCTTGTGAGTGGTGTATTGGGTAGCATGTGATATGTGTGAATGGTGTAAGGTGCACGGTGTAAGGTGTAAGGTGAATTTCGGGGACGAAATTCTTATAAGGAGGGGTGAATGTGACAACCCGAGAAATTAGACAATTTATGAAAATCATAATTGATTGATTTAAGGTTTAATATTAGGACCTAGACAGGAAATAAGGGTATGGAATTGGCAGTTATGTAATGAAATTCCAAGAATTTCAAAAGTTTTGGACAAGACTTGAATTATGTGATAGACTGTAAGTGATAGTCTAGTAATGAGGTATAAGATTATCGTAGATTTAAAATTCTTTTGAAGAATTATCAGGGATAAGTATCGAAGTGAATACTAATCGGTATATTTGGTTACATATGTGAACCGTAATGATTTGAGATCAAGGATTGATCAGATAAGTTATAACTTTAGAAAACCCTAAAGTTATGTTAATCATATGTTTATTAAGTTAGAAAAATCTAACGAACTGTTAGAAACCCTAACGATATTCTCAGAAACTCTAATTTCAGTATCGAGAATTTAAACCCTAATTTGGGAATCCTAATGCGAAGTATTAAACCCTAAGGGTTAAAAAGTTGTGTGTAAGGAATATGAACATTATGTGATGGTTTATATTTTTTTATTATATAAACAAACAAAAGAAACTAGTGTAACCCTAATTATATATATTAGGAATGAAGGATTTAAAAACTTAAGGGTTATGGGAAAAGAGAATTGTGGTATTTAGAATACTTACTAATTCTAGGAGATTTATTTTATATATCTCAAATGATTAATTTTATAACCTAATTATAGCAAGTCTAATTGGGTTAAGAAAATAAGTGTCCATGAGGAAGGATTTATGTTATAATTGAGGAAGTGAAAACCCTAAGTAAATGAATTGGGTTGGATAAGAATTTAAGGTATTGGACTATGTATATTTTATAGCTCAAAGAATAAAAATTTTTATGTCCAATAGATTAATTTGGTAGCCCAATTTTTAGCCCAATTGTGGAGGAACACTTTAGACTTTTGGTACACTAGATATTACATTAAAAAGTGAAGTAAGACTTGGAGCATTCAATGGCCAAGTGGCCGGCCATATAAGAGAGAAAAGAGGGGGAATGAATGTGTATTAATTGCTAACTTTAGTTGGTGACCAACTTCCCTACTAACTCCTTCTATGTGTCCAATTTCGATTAAGCCAACACTTTGGTATTTCTTGCAAGCAACATCTTGGTGGTTTAATGAGAGAAGGAAAGAGAGAATTGGTGGAAATATGTTGGTAGATTTTGTATAGATATACCAAATCTATCCATTGATATTTTTTTTCTTCCAACACTTAAAACATCTTTCTCTTTCATCTTATTACTAGTTGTCTAAACTAAAGAAAGAGAGAAGAGGAGAAAGAGAGGAATGGGAGAGAGAAAGAAGGAGCCGTATGGTTTGGTAGAGGAGGAGAAGGAGAGAAGATTTTGATGTTTCATTCCATCCAAGCTCCATGATTAAACTAAGAAGAAGGAGAAGAAGAAAAGCTAAGGTATAGCAAAAATGTCTACTTATGTAGTCTATTTCCTTTATGTTTTAATTTGAGTTTTGACAACTTGAAGTTGTGATCTTGAGGCTTAAAACCTTAGATATATGTATATATAAGTGTTTAATATGTAGATCAAACTCTTTTGTAGATCAAAAGTTAGATCTAAAGTGTGGAATGGAAGCTAGGTTTTTCAAAAGATAGAAAACCTGATTTTTTCTCTTAGCTTTGATTTTGTTTGAAGCTTGTTTGATGAAATTAGCAACTTTGTTTCTAAAGTCAAAAACCTTGTATATACATGTTAATGAGTGTTTTGTGTTTGGTATTACCCATATTGGGTGTTGATTTGGTTGGAATTAAAAGGAATAGAAAAATGTAATTTTCCGGAAAAGATAAACTTTTAAAAAGTGTGATCAAGCTTTTGGATCTTTGAAATATATGATGGATATTTATGATTTATGTTCTTGGGATGCTAGATATATGTGTTAAGGGTAAAATCCCTTTGAATTACTCAAATAGGTTGAATATTGAACAAGTTATGGGATTTCTCCCAAACTACACAAAGATAAGAAAACTGTTAAAAGGACAGTTTTGTAACAGCCATTTCCGGGCAAAATTCCGGGAGCTTAACATGTCCAAATATGGATTGTGATAGATGAAAATTGTAGATCGGAAAGATACGAATCCAACAAAATTGACGGATCATTAATCAGAGTTATAGATTTCATTTTATTTATGTTTTGGTGAAGGACTCTAAAACTGTTTTACGTCAAAAAGTTTCTGCCCAAAATTTTCCGGGGCTGTTTTGGACATTTATTTAATGAGAAAAATTCTAGCCTTTTGGGAAATGAATATATATGGTATTATGTAGCTCGTGTCCAAAAATGAGCTGATTCCGAGTTAAAACGACCAAGTTATGATCGTTCTAATTTTTGTAATTTTTCGACGGAAATCGCTATAACTGGAGTTCTACAACTCCGATTGCCACGAAATTTAAAATAGAGCATCACGTTAACATATATAAGGTTATGTCAAAAGATGGGCATTACTGGAGTTAAGCACGAGGTAGCTAATTTCTTAAGCTACGCACTAGAAATGATTTTTAAATAAATACTAAAGGAAGTTAGAAAATTATGGAAAAATACTTTTTATGCATGAAATATGTGTATATATGTTTGACCAAAGGATAGTAGAATAATACACTGATTTGGTATTTTCGTGATACGGATATAGAATACAGCTTGCTGGATTAGGTAAATTGTGATTCCAGTTTACTGGATTGAAATACAGTTTGATGAATTGAAAATATGTTAAATTCAGTTTGCTGGATTGTAGTTTAGATGGCTGGATTTGGAATCCAGATTGCTGAGTTGGCAATTTAGTTGCTAGATTTAGAATCCAGGTTGCTGGACGAGTATTTAACTTACTAAGTGTTAACGAATAACTTATGAAATGAAAAAACGAGTGTTAAATCATATAAATGTGATTCTAAGTAATTGTTAAGTGCTTAGGCAGAGTTTAATTGAATTTAAACTCGATATTTATTCCGACTAGACCGTCGGAATGTTAAAATTGTGTCGGTTTCAACTCAAACTTAATAGTTTAACTGATACTAAGTCTTATGTGAATTATAGACTGATATGGTTATGTGGTAATGTGTTTAGGTTATTCTGTGGATATATATATATATAACAGTATTATACTGTGATGATATTATTCTAATTATTGAAGATCTATATTATTAATATTAGGTCTTCGGGTAAAGCGTTAAAAATTGCGTTGCGGTAATCAACGGTTCAGGCAAGTTTCTTTTACTTAACTCTAATAAGAGTATTTTATTCAAGCTTATGGTTAATCATTGCTGATTGCCATGAAAATTGTACTCTGTACATCTTGCATGTATAAGTCAGGTATGAAAGGCTGATCACATTCATTACCAGTTGGTTCAGAAATGTTTGTTCGTGTAAAATACTTGTTCAGTCAAAAATTTGTTCGTGCTAGTTCTCAATTATATTGATGAATTATAGCAAGCTCATTATTCATGCTCTTCAATCATGATATATCGTTATATTGTTGTATATAAACTTGCTGGGCAACTTTCATGCTCACCCTTGCTATATCATGAAAAAACATTGCAGATAAGGCGAATGCGTTCGGATACAGAAAAAGGTTAAAGCCAAGTTCAGCTTGGGATATAAAGTGCGGCTAGTTTGTAATAGCGTATTTTGATAAATATGTTGTTTGATAGAAAGTTTATGAAATGTGTATTAAGTTAAGGTTACTCGACCTTGAGGAATAGTGTGTAATGTAATGTATAAACAATTTATGTTTATATCTTCCGCAATAGTGATAGAAATAGTATACCGGATCCGAGGTGATTTGGGACCTGGATTCGGGGATGTTACAGAGGATGTATTTCCAAGTGAGTTACCGGGTCTTCCGCCGGATAGGGAGACCGAGTTCATAATAGATATTATGCCAGGAGCGACACCAGTTTCCAAGGCACCGTATCGTATGGCGCCAGTGGAGATGAAGGAGTTGATGGTACAGCTGCAAGAACTGTTGGATCGGAAGTACATTCAGCCGAGTGTGTTGCCGTGGGGAGCACCGGTACTGTTTGTTAAGAAGAAGGATGGATCATTAAGACTTTGTATCGACTATAGAGAGTTGAACAAGTTAACAATAAAGAATAAATAACAATTTCCCTGGATCGATGATCTCTTTGATCAGTTGAAAGGGGCTAAGTATTTTTCTAAAATAGATTTGCGGACGGGGTATCATCAGCTGAAGGTTAGGAAGGAGGATGTGCCAAAAATAGCATTCAGGACTCGTTATGGTCATTAAGAGTTTTTAGTGATGTCGTTTGGGTTGACAAATGCATCAGCTGCATTCATGGATATGATGAACAGAGTGTTCAAACAATATTTGGACAAGTTCGTATTGGGGTTTATTGATGATATTCTAGTCTATTCTAAGACGCCAGAAGATCATGCTGAACTCCTTAGATTAGTGTTGGAGACATTAAGGAAGGAGAAGTTGTATGCAAAATTCACGAAGTGTGAATTTTGGTTAGAGAAGGTGCAGTTTTTAGGTCATGTCATTGACCAGGAGGGGATTTCAGTAGATCCAGCGAAGGTGGAAGCCGTGATGAATTGGGAATAACCGAAAATGCCAACTGAGGTGCGGAGTTTCCTTGGGTTAGCGGGTTACTATCGGAGATTCATCCAGGATTTTTCGAAAATAGCTACGCCATTGACTAACTTGACCAGGAAGACGGTGAAGTACGTATGGACTGATAAGTGTGAAGACAGTTTTCATGAATTGAAGAAAAGATTGAGTGAAACACCTATTTTATCATTACCCGATGACACAGGAAATTTTGTAGTTTATAGCGATGCTTCGTATAGAGGACTTGGTTACGTGCTCATGCACCATGGCAAGGTCATTGCGTATGCATCTAGGCAATTGAAGGATTATGAGAAAGTTTTTCCTACTCATGATCTCGAACTGGCTGCAATAGTTTTTGCTCTAAAGATATGGAGACATTATCTTTATGGAGAAAAATGTGAGATATACACGGACCACAAAAGTCTAAAATATATCTTCACGCAGAAGGAGTTGAATATAAGGCAGAGAAGATGGCTGGAGTTGATAAAGGATTACGACTGTGAAATCCTGTAGTTGCCGACGCCTTAAGTAGGAAGGGTCGGGAAAAATTGTCTTTGTTAACGGCTCAAACTGAGTTAATAATAGAGATGGCTAGAATGGAGTTGGAAGTGAAGATGTCAAGTGAAGCGGGATAAATGTTGTTTGTGACGGAGATGCAATCTACCATCGTAGAGAGAGTTAAGGAGGTTCAACTCAAATCTGATGAGTGTAATCGGATGAGAGAGCGGCTGATCAATGAAAACGATATTAAGTATTGTAGCGCCCCCAAATCCGGGTATCTTACAACCCGACAGATGGTGCTATACTGTACAAACATTCATACATTCATTCAATTGAAAGTCTCAAAGAATGAAAATAACTTATATATATTTAATTCAATATTTACATTTCCCAAGTTCTAAACCCATTACAAAGGTTCTTTTGTCATAATATTCATTACATTACAACAATAGACCTATACTATTACATGACAGCTTAATAATCTGCCTTAGCTTTTCCTTTATCCTTATTCGATCTTTCAGGACGTTCAGTCTTAGCTGCATTCATATGATTCAAGCAAGAGTGAGCATGACTAGCTCAGCAAGTATAACAATTTCAATGACAACATGCTTGTTACATATGAATCATATATCTTCGATAACTGAACAATAGCTATGAAGTACTTATTGATGATTCAAAAATAGCAATTGATCTTTACTTTCAAAATGTTTCACAACGAATAAATTCAGTAAAACATTTACTCCGGTCAAAGACCTTAAGCATTCATTCTTTCTTTGAAAAGGACAACCCGGACCTAAGTCCGTAAGCCCGATATTACTTACGAGCACTTCTAGGTGATCAGCCTATTGTACTCTGTATTGATCAATACTACATCCATTAAACGTATGTACGTTTAACCATTTGGCAACCTCGCGTGCCTGTCGTTTTACCGACAAAACATTTGTTTAACAATTCATTCATCTTTGAAAACTATAAGTAGTTGGCAAAAGATACTTGCATTTGATAACAGATGAACAGATTATCAATAATCCACTCAATATGTTAAGTCTAGCCAAAGAAACTGGCTTTAACTTCATTATACTTTAATTCATGCGAAAAGATACATGAACATCATAAACTTGTTCAGATTGAACTGAAACAAGAGTTAGAATACTTGCCTTTAGCGTCTGCTACTGTGTATTTTACTTTACGTTCAAGTCTTTCAAGTCTCTACAATACATGATCACATAATGCCTTAAGTTAGGTCACATATAATCAAGTATGTATCTGAATATATCTTACCTTTCATTTCAATCTAATTATAGATTAAATTTCATTCTTATGCATTTCCGATTTATCGTTCGCTTTATATTCATTTGACTTGGTATATTAACCATTCTTCATTACTTTTAAGTCTTAACAATGTCCCAACATTGTTACTTTAAGTTGGTTGAGGTAGGTTTAGTTCAATCTACTACCATCCCCATCCTTTCTCTTCATTTTTATTCTTCACTGTCCAAGCTCTGTGTCTGGCGCCGTGGCGCGGGCATTACACTTACATCTCGCGCTGCGGCGCGAGTTAGCAGTACCTGAGCCCCAGATGTGGCGCTGCGGCGCGACCAAATGGCCTAGGGTTGGCGCCGCGGCGCCAACTCTGTGCACCAGAAAATTTTTCTAACTTTTAATTTTTGTGAACTTCCCGGACGCATAACTTCTTCGTTTTAAGTCCGAATTGGCTCGTTCAAAAGCCTACGGTTCACAAATTACGTAATCTACGCTTTCATGCATGAATTTTATCTATTTGACTTCGTTTGCTAAAAATTCACCTATTGGTTCATTTTTAACAAAAACGATCAACGTTCGTGAACGTTAAACGCTCGTTTCTTTGTTCTAAGTCAGAATTCGTCCATTTTTGAGTCTACAACTCTTAAATGACAAACATGACTTGTCTCCATTGGAAAATAACATTTCCGAACTCAAACTCAAAATTTGACTTCCATACCGGGAATTTACGAATTCGACGATTATCGTCTAATCGTACGATTTCCGGCAAATCTTCCTTCTTATGATATGTTCAATATTACAAATGAATTTCATTCATAATGTTAACATCTTAACATGCTAATTCCAACAACTTATAGTTCAAGTTGGATTTTACCTTATTTCTTTCATAAGCTTTTAACTCGTCAATTTATAAACTACTTATAAACTTATCATTTTAGACCTTATGATCATCAAAGTTTCTCCTTTATCATCCATATATGTTATTAGCATATAGCTTTGCTCATGTAGAATAGATACATATAATCATACAATTTCTTTTACTTCCATTAATAAACTCACTTCAAGTTTTTAATACCTTCACATAAGTTTATAACTTGTGCTAGCTTAAATGACTTATTACCAACTTATTTGGCTTAAGTTCATTACTTACACATTCTTCTTCTTAACATTCATATTCCTTAATTTATCTTTGCTTATCAACCTATCATGAATAGAGATAGAAGATAATTGGAGAAGAAGTCTTACTTTAGAAATTCTTGATAAGTAATCTTCTTCTTGACTTATAGAAGTAGCTTATTTGCAACTTAATCTTCCTAACAATTAAGCACTTTGAGAGAGTGTGGATTGTTTGAACAACTAACAATTGACCAACCTTCATTCTCTATTTATAGAATTCCCAAGGTTAGGGCAAATTGGACAATAAACCAATCCCACCTCCTTATGCACCTCCTTACTATTCATTACTTGGCTAACACAAAATCTATCTTTTGCTTGGTCATTACTCTTTTAACTTGGTTACCACTTAACTTGGTCACCACTTTTAATACTTGGTTACCACACATTAACCACATTAATATGGTTTTGTTACATGGATCATACAACTATTGGGCTTCTAGCTTGGTCTTAGTTATCTTAACCTTTGGGCTTTGCATTAATAAATATTAACTTGTTTATTAATCATCATTGGGCCTTCACATTTAATTTACTTGGGCTTGTACCAATTGTTAACCAATCTTCCAAGTCCATTAACATTACTTAATACATATACATAATGTTTATGTATTATTCTCGTATTATAATTCGTATATAACTTTGGTATATACGATATTTCATTCTGCTTATAAACTCGTATAATACTTCATATTATACTCGTTTTCTTTCCTCGTATAATGCTCGCGTATCATACGATTAATACTTTCTTATTAATACTTCGCTTTCCTTAATATTCTTAAATTAAGTCCGCAAGCGAAATATTACATTTTCCATAACTAGATTATTATTACATAATCCGTCTTACTTTAATATTCTACCATTATGTATTTCTCGGAAATTCAAAAATAAATCCCGAGCAAATACCGATGAATAGTGTTTTTCGGAAAATTTCTCGGAAAACTTTTATTTTCGTTTTGGAAATTCAAACACTTTAAATCTTTCACGTAATTCAAATACTACGACATTCCAACATCAATAGGTTATAGAACGAAAACCATCAGGATATCCACATAATATAATTTTATTATTATTTAATTTAATAAAATCATTTTTACATAAGATCCGAATTTCTCGGTCGTTACATTCTTCCCCCCTTATAAAGATTTTGTCCCCAGAATCTCATCTTTCTTTACTCAAATAAATGAGGAAAATTTTTCTTCATCTTTTCTTCTAACTCCCACGTTGCTTCTTCGGCATCGTGGTTCTTCCATAATACCTTTACTGATGGTATTACTTTGTTCCTCAGAACTTGTTCCTTTCTATCGATGATTTGAATCGGCGATTCTTCATATGTTAAATCCTTTTCGATATGAATTGGCTCATACTTGATTACGTGCTTATAGTCCGGCTTATACGGACGTAATACAGATACGTGAAACACGTTATGTATTCTTTCCAGGTCTGGAGGTAATGCTATCTTATAAGCTACCTCTCCCACCCGGTTTAATATTTCAAAAGGTCCTATAAACCTTGGACTTAACTTTCCTTTCTTTCCAAAGCGTATCTTTCCTTTCCAGGGAGATACCTTCAGAAACACATACGAACCTACTTCAAACTCTCGAATTAATCGATGTGAGTCCGCATACTTCTTCTGTCTGTCTTGAGCCGTGACGAGACGCATCCGAATTAACCTTACTATATCCGCTGTTTGCTGCACCAATTCTGGTCCTAGCATACGGCGTTCTCCCACCTCATCCCAACACAATGGTGTTCTGCATCTTCTTCCATACAGAGCTTCATAAGGCGGCATACCTATGCTTGCATGATAACTGTTGTTATAAGCAAATTCTACCAATGGTAGGTGATCATCCCAACTACCCTTAAAATCCATGACGCAAGACCTCAGCATGTCTTCTAACGTCTGAATTGTTCTCTCGCTCTGCCCATCAGTTTGTGGATGATAAGCTGTGCTTAACTTTAACTGTGTCCCCAGCTGTTCTTGCAAACTTCTCCAGAAGTTTGATGTGAATCGCGGATCACGATCTGACACAATCGATATCGGTACTCCATGTCTGGAAATAACTTCCTTGACATAAAGTTTAGCTAACTGGTCTAAGTTATACTTGACCCTAATTGGTAAGAAGTGAGCCGATTTCGTCAATCGGTCGACTATTACCCAAATAGAATCGTACCCTTTTGACGTTGTTGGAAGTCCTACCACGAAATCCATCGAGATATGCTCCCATTTCCATTCTGGAATCTCCAATGGTTGTAGCAAGCCACTGGGTCGTTGATGTTCAGCCTTAACTTTTTGACAAGTCAAACACCTACTTACATACTCTGCTATTTCCCTTTTCATGTTTAGCCACCAAAAACTCTGTCGAAGGTCTTGATACATCTTAGTGCTACCAGGATGTATCGAGTACCTTGAACTATGAGCTTCTTGTAATACTTGCTCCTTTAATTCCGTCTCATTCGGAATCCAAATTCTTCCTTCAAATCTTAATAATCCTTCATTATCAAGACTATACTTATCATCTCCTTTATCGGATAACCGCTTCTTCATTTGGTTACACTCATCAGTCTTGAGTTGTACCTCCTTGACCCTCTCTAAAATAGTAGATTGACTCTCCGTGGTAAAAAGTATCTTCCCCGATTCACTCGGCATCTTCACTTCTATTTCCATCCTTGTCATTTCTGTTATTAACTCCTTTTGAGCCGTTAACATAGACAACTTTTCCCGACCCTTCCTACTTAAGGCGTCGGCAACTACATTGGCTTTCCCAGGGTGATACAGGATTTCACAGTCATAATCCTTTATCAACTCCAGCCATCTCCTCTGTCTCATATTCAACTCCTTCTGAGTGAAGATATACTTTAGACTCTTAGGGTCTGTATATATCTCACATTTCTCCCCATAAAGATAATGCCTCCATATCTTTAGGGCAAATACTACCGCGGCCAGTTCCAGATCATGAGTAGGGTAAACTTTCTCATAATCCTTCAACTGCCGTGATGCATACGCAATGACTTTGCCATGCTGCATGAGCACGCAACCAAGCCCTCTATGCGAAGCATCACTATATACTACAAAATTTCCTGTGTCATCAGGCAATGACAAAACAGGTGCTTTACTTAGTCTTTTCTTCAGTTCTTGAAAACTGTCTTCACATTTATCCGTCCATACGTATTTCATCGTCTTCCTTGTTAAATTAGTTAACGGGGTAGCTATCTTCGAAAAATCTTGGATAAATCTTCGATAGTAACCCGCTAACCCTAGGAAACTCCTCACCTCAGTCGGCGTTTTCGGTTGATCCCAGTTCATCACTGCTTCTACCTTTGCTGGATCCACTGAAATCCCTTCCTGATCAATGACATGACCTAAAAACTGTACTTTCTCCAGCCAAAATTCACACTTAGTGAATTTCGCATATAACTTCTCCTTTCTTAGTGTTTCCAACACTAATCTTAAGTGTTCAGCATGATCTTCTGGCGTCTTTGAATAGACTAGAATATCATCAATAAACACCACCACGAACTTGTCCAAATATGATTTGAACACTCTGTTCATCATGTCCATAAATGCAGCTGGTGCATTCGTCAACCCAAATGACATTACCAGAAACTCGTAATGACCATAGCGAGTCCTGAATGCCGTCTTTGGTATATCCTCCTTTCTCACTTTCAACTGGTGATACCCCGTCCGCAAATCTATTTTAGAAAAATACTTTGCCCCTTTCAACTGATCAAAGAGATCATCAATCCTGGGCAATGGGTATTTATTCTTTATCGTTAATTTGTTCAACTCTCGATAGTCGATACAAAGTCTTAACGATCCATCTTTCTTCTTGACAAACAACACTGGTGCACCCCACGAGGAAACACTTGGTTGAATGTACTTCCTATCCAACAGTTCCTGTAATTGAACCATTAGCTCTTTCATTTCCACCGGCGCCATACGGTACGGTGCCCTTGACACTGGTGCCGTTCCTGGCACAATGTCTATTACAAATTCGATCTCTCTATCCGGTGATAAACCCGGTAACTCACTTGGAAATACATCCAAGAATTCACTTACTATAGGTATTTGTTCCATGGTTGTTCCCACTCGCTGGGTATCAACAACATGGCACAAGTAACCTACACATCCTTTTCTTAAGAGTTTTCTAGTTTGTGTCATCGTAAGACAACATGATCTCCCCGGTGATTTATTACCGTAGAATACTACAGGAGGTTGCTTCAACGTCCTGATACTCACACGTTTCTTTTGGCAATCTATAATTGCTCCATGGTTAATCAACCAATCCATTCCGAGAATTACATCAAATTCTCCCAACCTTATCGGTATTAAATCTACCGATAACTTACATCCACGTATATCTACGCAACAACTCCTATGAATACTATCCACAGAAATTATCTCTTCATTTGTTACCTTAATGATCACAGGTATAGGCAATTTTTCGGGAAATAATTCTAATCGTCTAGCAAAATCGCATGCTACAAAAGAACAAGTAGCACCCGAATCAAATAGCACATATGCATTAATGTTATTGATTGGGATAATACCTGCAACTACGTCCCCGGATGCCACCGCATCTTGGACTGTCATATTAAAAGTGCGGGCCATTGGTCTACCGGGCTGAGCTGGACCACTAATAGCTAATTTTCCACTATTAGTGCCCTTATTTCCTTCCATACCCTTCTTCGGACAATTCTTTGCTATGTGGTCAGTTGATCCACATACAAAACATCCGTGATTTTTCTTCGGATTTGGACAGTTAGGCGAAATGTGCCCGTCTTGTCCACAATTATAACATACGGCCTTTCCTTTGAGACAGACTCCCAAGTGAGTCTTCCCGCAGGTTTTACAGGCCTCCATCCTTCTTTTTAAATCGCCTTGTTTCACTCCGGTATTCCCAGAGTTAAAACTCTTTCTTTTCTGACCGTTGCCACTACCACTGGCTCCTTCGGTCTTAATTCCCCCATCAACTCTTCCTTTATTTTTCTTATCTTTATGGTACTGGCTTAACGCCTCATTCCCACCTTCGGCTATTATTGCCTTTTCTAATATGGTTCCAAAGGAAGTACTTTGGAACACAGAGATTCGGCTATAGAGCCAGGGTTTTAAGCCCTGCTCGAATCTTCTAGCCTTTCTCACTTCAGTGTCCACTTGATGTGGAGCAAATCGTGCCAGTTCATTAAACTTGGCAGCATACTGGGGAACTGTTATATCCCCTTGTTTCAATTCCAGAAACCTCATTTCCATTCTCCCTTGCATACTCGTGGGAAAATAATTCTCGAAGAAAATCTCCTTAAACCTTTCCCACGTTAGGTTTCCTATATCGGCCCTAGCCTGGTTTGCCTCCCACCAGAAGTTGGCCTCTCCTTTCATCAAATAGGTTGCAAAGGCAACCTTTTGACCCTCCTCCACATTTGTAATTACAAATGCTTTCTCGATTTCTTTCACCCAAGTTTGGGCTTCTATAGGGTCCGTAGTTCCCTTGAACTCCGGCGGACCTACACTTTTAAAGTCCTTAAAAGTAGTAGCTCGTACTACTCCAGGAATTACGGGTACATTAGCCCCTGTTCTATTAAATGCAGCCGTTAAAAGATTAACGAACTCTTGCATTGGATTAACTGGACCACCTTCCGGTTGGTTAACATTAGCTTCTTGATTTCGTTGTCCCCTTCTTGGCGGCATTTCGCTGTTAAGAAAACAACACATCATTATTACTTTCTTCTTGTGAGTTAGTTATTATTTGTGATAAAACAATAACTAATACTCATTACCCAATATGTTCCATAAAAGAGGCTTATATTGATTAATAACTTGTAGTATAACACTACATTGTCTACATCATTCAGCCCTAGCTGATTACATTACCATCCCGCAATTACTTTCCAAAAATTGGGATTTACAAAAGACTACCCTTGTTTATACAAAAGAGGGTTTTACGTCACTACTAGATACATAATATTTACATATCTATTCTACTCTAGCTATTGCTAGATTACATCTGCCGTAAGGCATTCTCAAAATCTTTGCTGGCCAGTCCGGCAATAACATCCCGACTAATGGTATGTCGTGTCTGTCCCGCCTCTACCGGATACCCAGCCACTTGCTGCTGGAAATCCACATGAGAACTCCTATGTATATAGGACATCCTCTCCAATCTCCTCTGTTTAGTTTTTAGCTCTTGCTTGAGCTCAAAGACTTCACATTTAAGCTCTCGGACCTTGTCCTTAGCTAAAACACGATCATCGTGTTCCTCCTCCCACATTCCCTCCATGCTAAGCTTATCTTCACGGACAGCTTGGAGTTCCTCTTTCAACTCCTTTACCTCCTGGCAATAATGGACATTCCTATCCAATACCGCCATAAACAATGTTTTCATCGAATCCCCCGTAGACACCTCCTCTGCAGGTGGAACTTGGTCAAAGGACATAACGTCCACCTCCTCCTCTAGCATGCCATCGAAAATAGACATATAGTCTAAATTGTCCGAGTCTCCAGACTCTATTACTACCACTTCTGGCTCTATCTCAACGGGATTTGGTAGTATCTCCACCCGATTAACCGAATCCTCACTTACTACATGTATATTTCTATACATATCATTTTCTCCTGACATCTACAATAAAACAATACAGTTTGATTAGTATATGTCAGTAACATAAATAAAAACACATAACATACTATAATGCATTTTTATAAGGTTATCTTTCCTCTTTTACTTCTTTATTAAGGTTATGACTTAAGGTTCTAATTCCTTTTAAGTTTTATAACCTAGGCTTTGATACCAACTTGTAGCGCCCCCAAATCCGGGTATCTTACAACCCGACAGATGGTGCTATACTGTACAAACATTCATACATTCATTCAATTGAAAGTCTCAAAGAATGAAAATAACTTATATATATTTAATTCAATATTTACATTTCCCAAGTTCTAAACCCATTACAAAGGTTCTTTTGTCATAATATTCATTACATTACAACAATAGACCTATACTATTACATGACAGCTTAATAATCTGCCTTAGCTTTTCCTTTATCCTTATTCGATCTTTCAGGACGTTCAGTCTTAGCTGCATTCATATGATTCAAGCAAGAGTGAGCATGACTAGCTCAGCAAGTATAACAATTTCAATGACAACATGCTTGTTACATATGAATCATATATCTTCGATAACTGAACAATAGCTATGAAGTACTTATTGATGATTCAAAAATAGCAATTCATCTTTACTTTCAAAATGTTTCACAACGAATAAATTCAGTAAAACATTTACTCCGGTCAAAGACCTTAAGCATTCATTCTTTCTTTGAAAAGGACAACCCGGACCTAAGTCCGTAAGCCCGATATTACTTACGAGCACTTCTAGGTGATCAGCCTATTGTACTCTGTATTGATCAATACTACATCCATTAAACGTATGTACGTTTAACCATTTGGCAACCTCGCGTGCCTGTCGTTTTACCGACAAAACATTTGTTTAACAATTCATTCATCTTTGAAAACTATAAGTAGTTGGCAAAAGATACTTGCATTTGATAACAGATGAATAGATTATCAATAATGCACTCAATATGTTAAGTCTAGCCAAAGAAACTGGCTTTAACTTCATTATACTTTAATTCATGCGAAAAGATACATGAACATCATAAACTTGTTCAGATTGAACTGAAACAAGAGTTAGAATACTTGCCTTTAGCGTCTGCTACTGTGTATTTTACTTTACGTTCAAGTCTTTCAAGTCTCTACAATACATGATCACATAATGCCTTAAGTTAGGTCACATATAATCAAGTATGTATCTGAATATATCTTACCTTTCATTTCAATCTAATTATAGATTAAATTTCATTCTTATGCATTTCCGATTTATCGTTCGCTTTATATTCATTTGACTTGGTATATTAACCATTCTTCATTACTTTTAAGTCTTAACAATGTCCCAACATTGTTACTTTAAGTTGGTTGAGGTAGATTTAGTTCAATCTACTACCATCCCCATCCTTTCTCTTCATTTTTATTCTTCACTGTCCAAGCTCTGTGTCTGGCGCCGCGGCGCGGGCATTACACTTACATCTCGCGCTGCGGCGCGAGTTAGCAGTACCTGAGCCCCAGATGTGGCGCTGCGGCGCGACCAAATGGCCTAGGGTTGGCGCCGCGGCGCCAACTCTGTGCACCAGAAAATTTTTCTAACTTTTAATTTTTGTGAACTTCCCGGACGCATAACTTCTTCGTTTTAAGTCCGAATTGGCTCGTTCAAAAGCCTACGGTTCACAAATTACGTAATCTACGCTTTCATGTATGAATTTTATCTATTTGACTTCGTTTGCTAAAAATTCACCTATTGGTTCATTTTTAACAAAAACGATCAACGTTCGTGAACGTTAAACGCTCGTTTCTTTGTTCTAAGTCAGAATTCGTCCATTTTTGAGTCTACAACTCTTAAATGACAAACATGACTTGTCTCC
Source organism: Panax japonicus (assembly GCA_020205505.1). Lineage (NCBI taxonomy): Eukaryota > Viridiplantae > Streptophyta > Magnoliopsida > Apiales > Araliaceae > Panax > Panax japonicus. Next base: position 23,161,812 of record CM035113.1, on the reverse strand, counting down.
ATTGGAAAATAACATTTCCGAACTCAAACTCAAAATTTGACTTCCATACCGGGAATTTACGAATTCGACGATTATCGTCTAATCGTACGATTTCCGGCAAATCTTCCTTCTTATGATATGTTCAATATTACAAATGAATTTCATTCATAATGTTAACATCTTAACATGCTAATTCCAACAACTTATAGTTCAAGTTGGATTTTACCTTATTTCTTTCATAAGCTTTTAACTCGTCAATTTATAAACTACTTATAAACTTATCATTTTAGACCTTATGATCATCAAAGTTTCTCCTTTATCATCCATATATGTTATTAGCATATAGCTTTGCTCATGTAGAATAGATACATATAATCATACAATTTCTTTTACTTCCATTAATAAACTCACTTCAAGTTTTAATACCTTCACATAAGTTTATAACTTGTGCTAGCTTAAATGACTTATTACCAACTTATTTGGCTTAAGTTCATTACTTACACATTCTTCTTCTTAACATTCATATTCCTTAATTTATCTTTGCTTATCAACCTATCATGAATAGAGATAGAAGATAATTGGAGAAGAAGTCTTACTTTAGAAATTCTTGATAAGTAATCTTCTTCTTGACTTATGGAAGTAGCTTATTTGCAACTTAATCTTCCTAACAATTAAGCACTTTGAGAGAGTGTGGATTGTTTGAACAACTAACAATTGACCAACCTTCATTCTCTATTTATAGAATTCCCAAGGTTAGGGCAAATTGGACAATAAACCAATCCCACCTCCTTATGCACCTCCTTACTATTCATTACTTGGCTAACACAAAATCTATCTTTTGCTTGGTCATTACTCTTTTAACTTGGTTACCACTTAACTTGGTCACCACTTTTAATACTTGGTTACCACACATTAACCACATTAATATGGTTTTGTTACATGGATCATACAACTATTGGGCTTCTAGCTTGGTCTTAGTTATCTTAACCTTTGGGCTTTGCATTAATAAATATTAACTTGTTTATTAATCATCATTGGGCCTTCACATTTAATTTACTTGGGCTTGTACCAATTGTTAACCAATCTTCCAAGTCCATTAACATTACTTAATACATATACATAATGTTTATGTATTATTCTCGTATTATAATTCGTATATAACTTTGGTATATACGATATTTCATTCTGCTTACAAACTCGTATAATACTTCATATTATACTCGTTTTCTTTCCTCGTATAATGCTCGCGTATCATACGATTAATACTTTCTTATTAATACTTCGCTTTCCTTAATATTCTTAAATTAAGTCCGCAAGCGAAATATTACATTTTCCATAACTAGATTATTATTACATAATCCGTCTTACTTTAATATTCTACCATTATGTATTTCTCGGAAATTCAAAAATAAATCCCGAGCAAATACCGATGAATAGTGTTTTTCGGAAAATTTCTCGGAAAACTTTTATTTTCGTTTTGGAAATTCAAACACTTTAAATCTTTCACGTAATTCAAATACTACGACATTCCAACATCAATAGGTTATAGAACGAAAACCATCAGGATATCCACATAATATAATTTTATTATTATTTAATTTAATAAAATCATTTTTACATAAGATCCGAATTTCTCGGTCGTTACAAGTATAGTCTTGATAACGAGGGGATATTGAGATTTGAAGGAAGAATTTGGGCTCCAAATGAGACAACATTAAAGGAGCAGGTTCTATAAGAGGCTCATAGTTCAAGGTTTTCGATTCATTCTGGTAGTACTAAGATGTATCAAGATCTTCGACAGAGTTTCTGGTGGCCGAATATGAAGAAAGAGATTGCCGAGTACGTTAGTAGGTGCTGGACTTGTTAGAGAGTTAAGGCTGAACATCAATGACCAAGTGGCTTGTTACAGTCATTAGAAGTTTCGGAGTGGAAGTGGGAGAATATCACGATGGATTTTGTGGTTGGACTTCCGAGTACACAGAAGGGGTATGATGCGATTTGGGTAATAGTGGACCGATTAACGAAGTCGGCTGGCTTTTTGCCAATTAGGGTTAAGTATAACTTAGACCAATTAGCTAAACTTTATATTAAGGAAATAATCTCTAGACATGGAGTGCCAGTATCGATTGTGTCAGATCGTGATCCACGATTCACGTCGAACTTTTGGAGAATTCTACAAGAGCAGTTAGGAACGCAGTTGAAGCTGAGTACAGCGTATCATCCACAGACGGATGGACAGAGCGAGAGGACAATTCAGACGTTAGAAGATATGTTAAGATCTTGCATCATGGATTTCAAGGGTAATTGGGATGATCATCTACCATTAGTGGAGTTTGCGTATAACAATAGTTATCATGCAAGCATAGGTATGCCGCCATACGAAGCTTTGTATGGGAGGAAATGCAGAACGCCACTGTATTGGGATGAGGTAGGAGAACACCGGATGTTGGAACCAGAATTGGTACAACAGACATCGAATATTGTTAAGAAGATTCAGATGCGTCTTCTAGCAGCTCAAGACAGACAGAAGAAGTTTACGGATCCGCATAGAGAGAATCGAGAGTTTGAAGTAGGTTCGTATGTATTTCTGAAAGTATCTCCCTGGAAAGGAAAGATACGTTTTGGAAAGAAGGGAAAGTTAAGTCCGAGGTTTATAGGACCTTTCGAGTTATTGAAATGGGTAAGTGAGGTAGCTTACATGTTAGCATTACCTCCAGACCTAGAATTAATACATAATGTTCTTCACTTATCCGTGTTACATCCTTATAAGCCGGATTATAAGCACGTGATAGAATATGAGCCTATTAATGTCGAAAATAACTTAACGTACGAGGAAACGCCGGTTTAAATTGTCGATAGAAAAGAACAAGTTCTGCGGAATAAAGTCATACCTTCGGTGAAGGTGATATGGAAGAACCACGATGCAAAAGAAGCAACGTGGGAGTTAGAAGAAATGATGAAAAAGAATTACCCGCATTTATTTGTGTAATTTTTTTTATATAGCGAGATTATGGGGACATAATCCTTATAATGGGGGGAGAGTGTAACGCCCCGAAAAATCAAACATTTTGTAATTATTTTTAATAATGAATAAAATAATATTATTTATTATTATTGTGTATTGAGAAGATGAATGTTGTTCTATAACCTAGAAACATCGGAACGTCATAGTATTTTAACTACGTGAAAGAATTAAAGTGTTTTAATTTCTAAAACAAAAATAAAAGTTTTTCGAGAAATTTTCCAAAAAATACTATTCATCGATTTCCGCTCGCATCGATTTCCGCTCAGATTATTTTTGAATTTCTGAGAAATATGTAATGTTATAATATCGAGGTGATATCGATTATGTAATAATAATCTAAGTATGGGAAACGTAATATTTTTCATTCAGACTTAAATTGGGAACATTTGGTTATTAAGCGTTAAAAGAAGAAAGTTGTGATCGTATAATGTGTATACATTATATGAAGTAAAGAATGAAAGAATAATAATACGTATTGTACTATTATGTATGAAGAATGAAATAACGTATATTATGAAATAATATACGAGTTAGTATACAAAGATTATACGTGGGGTATAATGGTTAAGTTGTTAAGATTAAGTTAATGGACTTGTAGGATTGTTAGTTATTGGTAGAAGTCCAATGTAAGTATTAATCAAGCCCAAGTGTTTGATTGATCATAAGCCCAAAATTTTTGTAGCATAAGCCTATTAAGAGAGAAAGCTAGGTTAATTATCAAGCCCAAAGTAAAGCCTTGACCCATGGGTCAAACCATGTGTGAAATGGGTAAGTGTGATGGGCAAGGATTTTGTGTGATGCCCAAGAACTTTATGTAGCTAGCAAGAAGACTTGAAGGTTAAGTAAGGAATAGTAAGGAGGTGGAAATGAGGTGGTGGGAGGTTTAAAGTCTAAAATTCCCTCACTTTCCCAAGCCTATAAATACCAAGCTCATTTCTTGTGATGGTTGATCATTTTCATCCAAATTTTCTCTCAAACATAAAGCTACTTATTGGTTAGGGAGAATAAGTCACTTAAGCACTTATAAGCCACTTCAACCATTGATATCTTTCCAAAGCAAATAGAAGTCTTCAAGGGTAAGAATCCTCTCTTATATCTTCATCTCTTCTATAATAGGAATGATAGAGAAGGGGGAGGGTTGGATGATAGCATGTAATAAGTTACTAAAGAATGAACTTAAGCCGAATAAGTTGAAAACGCAACTTGAATATTAATAAGTTGCTAGAATCATGAAGAACCTATCATAGGATGTTTAGTATGTGGAATATAGCATGAGAACTTTGATTGAAGGACTTAAGTTAATAATAAGTCATGAGCATGAAGATTTCTAATTCTTAAGTTAAATAAGTTAATAACTTATGAGAATAAGTCAAAACCTAATTTGATTATAAGTTGGAGTAGTAAATAACTTGTAATGATCTTATGTTGATTAAAATCCATTAAGATCGCTTAGTAATGAAGATTTGCCGGAATTCGCACGATTGGACGATTACCGTCGAATTTGTGAAATTCTCGGAATGGAAGTCGTATTTTGTGTTCGAAGTTGGAAACGTTTGTTTTCAATGGAGACAAGTCTTTTTAGTCATTATAGAGTTGCGGACTCAAAAATTACCGGATTCCGACTGAAAACGAAGAAACGAGCGTTGAACGTTCACGAACGTTTATCATTTTCGTTAAAAATGAACTCATAGGTGACTTTTGAGCAAACGAAGTCAAATAGATAAAAAATTTTCATGAACGCGTAGATTATGAAATTTGTGAACCGTAGGCTTTTGAACGGACCAATTCGGACTTAAAACGAAGAAGTTATGCAATCAGGAAGTTCGTAAAAATTTTTAAAACTGCAAAATTTTCTAAGGCACAGAGTCCGCGCCGTAGCGCGACACTAAGCCTAATTTCCCATGCTACAGCGTGAGGTTGAACCATTGTGGACTGATAACTTGCGCTGCAGCGCGAGTCACAAGGCAATCCTTGGCGCTGCGGCGCCAGTCCAAGGAAGTTGATAGTGAAGAAGGATTTCAAGTATGGAAGGAAAGGGAACTTAATAGTAATGCATTAAGATGTAATCATAACATGATTAAGACATTGTAAGGTACTTGTAAGACACTAATGCATGTTGATAAAGAGTTAATAATCAATCGAAGATTAGCGGAATGAGAATGACGTAACAAAAGCCGGAAACCCTAAATAACGAATCTAAATTAGGAATTACATTGAAATAAAGGGTAAGATATAATAGTAATCATACTTGATTGTGTATGACTTAATGTGGTACGTGATTATGAATTTTAGAATCATAAAGACTTAAAGTATTGTACGAGTATTAACTAGTAATCAGACGCTAAAGGCAAGTACTCTAACCCTTGTTCCAGTTCGATCTGGGCAAGTCTTTGTGATTCATGTATTCTTCACATGAGTTTGTATTTGAGGAATGTCAAAGCCAATCCTTTCGGCTAGACGTATGCTATGTTATTCTATCAAGTGGTGTTAAGGATTTACCGAACTAATACTGTTGTGGTTTTTCAAAGGTAGATTGTGTATGCTCAAATTGTTTTGTCATCAAACGACAGGCACGTGAGGTTGCCACAACTTAAGCGTATACACGTTTAATGAATGTAGTGTTGATCAACATAGAGTACTATGAGCTGATCACTCAGAAGTGCTTGTAAGCTATGCCAGACTTACGGACTTAGTGTTGGGTTGTCCTTTTCAAAAATACTTATGAATGCTCATATACTTGAGCCATAATTATTATTCCATTAGGTATGGCTTTGTAAAACGTTTTGAAGAAAAAGAAGTGCTATTTTGATTTATCGATAGTACTTCGTAACTATTGTTCAGTTATTGAGGATATATGAGTTCTATGTTTCAAGCATGTTGTTTATTAGAATTGTAGTACTTGCTGAGCTAGTCATGCTCACTCTTGCTTGAACCATATGAACACAGCTAAGATCGAGCGTACAGAAGTCTCAGGCAAGGATAAAGGAAATGCGAAGACGAACCCGTAGCATACTTATGTAATAGTATGGGAAGACTATTTGTAATATATTGATATTATGACAAGAACAACTGAAAGGGTTACAAAGAACCTGGGAAATGTAATATTATTTTGAATATATATATATATATATAAGCTATATTAGTCCTTTTGAGACTATTCAATGAAATGTATGAATGAATAGTAGTACCGTGTAGCACCATCTGTCGGGTTGGAAGAGACCCGGAGTTGGGGGCGTCACATCGGAGCGCGCCTAAAATGGCCTAGGAATAGCGTGGGGCGCGCCGGTCGGTGAGGGGACAGTTGTTTTGGGTTATTTGGTGTCCAATTTGATCTAGAATAGAATTCTTAGTTGCCTAACTTGCTAGGGTATCCATTAGAACTATAAATACATGATGAGAGGCATAAAAGAGAGGATATATATAGGCTAGTTTTGGAGGATTCCATTAGAATATATTAGAGTAATATAGATCAAAACACTAATTCTTGTTAGATTTGGAGATTGAAACAACTTGGAGGCCATTGAAGATTCAAAGTAGGAGCAAGGAGGGAGCTTCAAATCTACAGACAATAGATTATATCTTCTCATCTTCTTTTATCTTTGAATTTAATGATTATTCAATTGTGGATTCTTAAGTTTAATTCAATAATAATGAACTAATTCTTTGTTTGAGATTACAATGGATCGTATTGTGTAGTTTATTTTGATATGCTTGTTTATCAATTATTATGTTCTATTGTGAGGATTGTCTATTGTGATTTGGACTTAATTGCTTAATTGCCTAGCTAACAATTACTATGATAATCTATATGAACTCGAGAGATGAAGTATTGATTTAGATCTTATCATGATAGCATGAGTTTGTGATTTCTACATAGATGGAATTCATGATTCGTGTTTAGGATAGAGATATGCATTTACGTCATATGTAATCTTATAGAGAACTTGTGCTTTAAATCCTTTTTAATTGTAATTCACATAGAGATATAGTGGATTAGTTAATTAGGGTGTCTTGCTTAATTCTATCATATGTGGATTTAAGTGAGTATGGGTATTATGCATCGAGAGATGGTTTTGTCTGCTTTAGTGTTCTTGATTAACAATTCATGATAGAGAATAATTGATGAGAAGTGTGTTAACTTAAATGAAGCAATAAGTGATGTTGTGATCTTAAATCTCCGTAATCTTAATTTAACTAATGGAATTTAATAGTAGTTTAATTATAAATTGAAATTCATTCATTTAAATAAGATTTAGTTGGTTATGGGTTAGTACTTGGTAATTTTTATTAAACAATTCCTCGTGGGAACAATACTCCACTTTCACTTTATTACTTGTTGACCACGTATACTTGCGTGTTGTGCGTAATTAAATTTTACTCATCAAGTTTTTGGCGCCGTTACCGGGGAATTATGTGACACCCCCAAAATTAGGTATACATCACCCATCTTGAGTCGCCAGATACATGGTACAGAATTCAAATACAACTTAATAATACAACTATCGTGTACAATACGGCAAAACATAAACTTTCAGTTTGAATACAATTATTGTCTACTAGAGAGTATAAAAACTCAAAAGGAGTCCTCATTACAATTATTATCACACTATTTCACAGAATAGTGAGGACTACTAATGCAAACATCTAGGACCATCACTCTGTTCCCCGACTAGTCCCTGCTACGTTCTCGTTTCCTGAAAAGAACAGTAAAAGAAAGGGTGAGCTCAACTAGCCCAGAATAATTTATCGTTAGCCTTCAACAGTGTTAAACTGATAAAATATAATAACTATCAAGTTTAACTGCAACGGAACAAGCAGTCCATTAGAAGAGTCAAGTAGGGAATAAAATCTACTATCTTCTATGATTTAAAAGGTTTTTATCACTTTTATCACTGAGACTCAGCTTAATAAATAATCCACATCATCGAATCACCACTGCACTATAGTCAAGGATATTCTTTAGTATCACGACCACGAATTATCCATGCACTACGGCTAAAGATAATCATGTTTTCATCAACGGTCCTGATCATGCCATAAAACAATTCATCTTTACACTACGGCCAAAGAGAATCCATAGCCATAATCATACCAAAAACTGTCCATCAATGCACTACGGGCCAGTGAGGACTTTTTCCACATCATTTGTAACATTATGGTTATGATTATACCGAATAATCCCTGGTCATAATCATACCAAGTCCATCTATGCACTACAGGCCACGGATGACTTTCAACATAATATAAGCATGAAGATGATGACAATGATATAAGAATTCAATAAAACAAATTCAAGAATTAATTTATCCAGGAACTAATAACGTCCACATTGTCAACATGATACTTCTTTGTAGAATAAAATTCAAGAATGCTCAGAAGAATATTTCCATAAAAAGATACTGGATGAAGAGCAAATATCAAGGATATTCCACTAATTTCATGGAGTATAGAAGTCAAAGTTTTAACCAACTGAGTATAATAAAGAATGGAATAACAAAAGAAATCACCATGCATGCGATAGACCGCACAGGCAGGATATTCCAACAGAATAATAAATAACGGAACAAGGTCTGGCGTAAAATGCACAGACAGGATATTCCAACAGAATAATAAAGAATGAAATAACAGAAGTTCTCTTCATGAATACAAAAGAAATAATACCCCTTACCGTAAAAAAAACTGAATATAAGAGTAGGGAAGTAGCAAAATACTTTTCTATAGTTTCTCTATAATTTCTCTCTCTAGAGTTTCAGTGAATTCGTAAGAAATAATGAAGGAATGAGCTTCTATTTATAGAAAATGGACTGCATAGTAACTAACTCATGAACGGTCCAGATTGATTTACTTTAATCTGACGGTCCATATTTAAAGTAAAATCTTTTAAATAAAATATAATATATTCTATTTATAATCTAATAAAACGAATAACTTTATAAAAGATTTTACTATGCAAACACTATACAGGCACTATGCAAACACTATGCATAATAAAATATAATATATTCTAATTATTGTCTAATAAAATAGATAACTTTATAAAAGTATTTTGTTTTCTATAAAAAGATTTTACTATTAGCCTAATAAAAAGAATAACTTTATAAAAGTATTTTGTTTTATATAAAAAACTTTTCTGTTTTATTACATTAATAATACCAATAAAATAAAACTGAGTGACTTATCACATAAGCATCAATAATCAGTACCGTGTGCTACTATGCAACCACGCGTATTACTGTACTTTTACTATCGAATAGTTCAACAGTATTAATGGTAAAACTTCCGCTGTTATTTTCAATAAAATATTTTTGTCGTTTTCTCAATCCAACAATAATTTCGTTGTGGGGTCCACCAATGATTGTATCGTTGTACGAATATTCCCTGTTAAAATGAATATTCACCGAACAATCGAATATTATATACAACTTGCGTACTTTGCAAAATTTATAAATATTACCCACAACTATAACATTATATCAAATCAACACCATAATTTTAAAAAAAATTATTTCGAGAAAATTAAATCTTTATTCATAAAATCTGGGGTCTCACAAATTAGTTAATATATTTTTGTCAATATTAGCTTCAATCAAATTAGTCTTAATTTAAACATATTTTTTTTCGTTCTTTCCTTTTTATTTAATTCTCTTCCTATTTTTCTTTCTTTTCAGGTACCATGGCGGAATTTAATTATCAATGGCCGTATATAAGAATAACTCAGCCAAGGGGAGCGGGGATTGATGGTCTCAATGCATTTTCTGCATTATCAGCGCAACTTGAGATACTTTTGAGGAGGTTGGACGTTGTTGCAACCCAACGTAATCGAAGGATAGCAGTTAATTGCAATTATTGTGCTGGTAATCATATGAGTCATCAATGCACCGTTAGTTTGAGGTCAGGACACCACGGTGGTGAATATCTCAACGATTATACATATGCTAATTATCATCAAGTTTGGGGGTATCACCCGAATTCGTCATGGAGCTATACTTATGTAGACCAATACTACGCTCCAAATCTAACATACACACCGGAATTTTTATGTCCACCTCCATTGCCACAAGAAGAAAAGCCAAATTCGAGGGATGCATGTAATATTGTAGGGCATAGCAAACCTAGAAGAGATGAGGATTAGCCAAGAGTTGTCAACCCAAAATTTTAATAATCGGATGGAACAACTCGTCACTACCTCAACCAATGGTCCTCAATACATGACTTTCGAGACTGAGACAAATAATTCAAGGTCGGAGGAATCATTGTCCAAGTTCATAGCATCAAATGAGGAGATGAGGATTAATCAAGAGCGGTCAATTCAGAATCAATAGATATCAATTCAAAATCTACAGAACCAGATGGATCAAATGCTCAAAGCCTTGAACAACTGTCCTTAAAATAATTGGTGTTATAACGAGGATTCCGAGATTGATGAAGTTCCCGAACCAAATCTACAACTAGATGAGACACGAGATGTTGAAAAAGAGGAGACAAGTGGGGATGAACTAACTATGAGTACTAACGAGGATGAGCTGATATTATTAATGCCTCAAGTGCCTTCTCCACCAAAGTTCAAAGATCCGGTTATATTTGCAAAACCTTATCCGCTAGGTAGTCATGTCGTCGGCAATACTCCTTATGACGTAAAATCGATTACAAATTCGAAGCCATGGTGCGATGAGCTGGAGAAGATAGAAGAAGAGATTGTTGTGTCTACCAAGCTTCAATGCCAGAATCTATTCGTAGACGTAATGGAGAAAACACGTAGATGTTGGACGTTCTTGAATGTGATCTTATCTAAACAAAGCATGCTAGGTGACTTTAATGCAATGGCCAACACAAAAGGGAACCTACCAAAAGTTACATTGTTTCCGATGGATGGAGGGTTCCTCAACTTTTGAAGAGGAATTGGATAGCATTGACCAGACAAAGTCGAGCTTACGACATTAAAACTAGCGCTACTTGGGAGGTAACCCAAGCTCTAAACCTCTTCTTCCTTATTTATTCTTTATATTTTAGTTTTTAGTCTAGCTCAAATATTTAGTTTTCAAAGAATAATGACTCCATAATGGTATGCTCGCAGGTAAGGCAAGAAAAAGAAAGTCACCAAGCTTCTGACCTCCTAGCACGGGCCGCGCTACCCAACGCTCAGACACAGCACAGGGAACGCCACTACCCCAATAACTTTACTGACATTCCAGTGTGGGACGTGCCAATTCGCTGATCCCACAGCGCAGGGCGCGCTATATTTGACACCCCCAAATCCTGGTACTTTATTACCTCAAGATTTGGTGTTCACTTAATCAAAACATTCATATCTAACTACCCAATCATAATAAAATTGAATAATAAAACCTGCCCATACAGGATTACATTAATAAAATATTATCTCCCAGTTTTCTAACCTTTAATTACAATCATTCAAATACGGAAATTAAATAAATGCTTTATTACATCAATCAAATTAAAGTATGATAAACAACTGTCAACATATTACAAGTCTTAAAAACTTGTTCATCTTCCCCTTGCCCTTACTGGTGTTAGGTACATCTACCTTCTCATCCTTAGCTGTAATGGTTATATAAGAAAGAGTGAGCAAACAAAGCTCACTTGAAATAAGAATGAATAACTTTACAATATTTACCAAATAATAGGCTCAATAGAACTGAATGATATGTTCTATTACCATTCTGAAATATACTACTGATGGTCTAATTACCACAAACCATGTACACAGGTATAAGTAATCTTTTAACTTTAATTTTAACAGTCATATGACTATAAGGACTCCACGTACTCAGGGGGATCAATCCTTCGTACAATGTATTGTGCACAAACATATCAACGCTAAGCGTAAAACCCATAACAATAGGGTTGTTCATCTCAGTATTTAGATTACAAGTCCGCACCAAAGTAAGTTTAGTTTGGATACGTTTAAAGGTAATTTGGAATTCAACGAACATCAACTAAATATTAGTTGAATAAAAAGTAACAATACTATGTTATGGAATAACCATAACTGAATAAACATTGCATTCTAAGTTAATGCTTTAGGAATAATCTAATAGCATAAGTATTGAATAATTTACATACCTTTCTTTGAACAACACTAAGCTAAGGTTAAAATCTTAGAATTGGATACTAAGCATGCATAACGAATAGCAATTTAAATAATAACAACTATTCAACAACCGTATATCGGATTAAATAAACTTGTATGCTATTGGACAAGTTAAGTACAAGAATAACTTACTTAACACAAACCCAAGGTTTAGAGAACTTGCATCATCATGAACAAACTAGATACAAGAGCTTGCGAAATTACAATTGGAAGTAAACTTGCATGACAATAATTAAACTAGCTCCACGAAAGTGTAGAGTTAGAAAGCTTGTTCAATTGTAAAAGTAGAATTAGAAAACTTGCACAATTTAAAAGAGAAGTTTAGAAACTTTCATAATTATGAAAGTAGAGTAAGAGAACTTGCCTCGAGCGTAAGCTATAATATCAAACTCACGTTCACCAACACATAGGTTTAGAACCACAATACCTATTAAATATGCTAATATACCATAACATGTACATTTCTAACTAAACTTATCTATTTAGCACAAGTCTTATGCTACTATACAAACATCAGAAATTTCAAGTGTGTTAACCATCACAACACCTGTTTACTATTCATTACGCTTAATAATACACAACATGTCATTTTTTATAGTTTACCAACTTTTACAACGTTCGAATTACTAACCACATTTCACTATGTTGATGTAACCTTGCCATTACTCATTTGACATGTTAACACAACCCTAACCCATGTTATGTTGCTATTCCAAGTCTGCAGTAGCTGCAGACATCAGTACCTCAAACCAGGGTATGGCTTAGCTGCGCCATACAAAGGCTTGGGACCGGCTCAGCTACGTTGTTTTTTGCCTTGGCACCGGCGCAGCTGCGCCGGTGCACAGACAGACGCAGACACGGCATGAACAGTAACCATTTTTAGCCCAACTAACATTAATTTCAGCCACCAAACAGTGAAATTCACACGTAAAATAAATATACAACTATCATAAACATGTTTGCTAACATTTACAACCAATTAGAACAATTTAACACTAACTAAAACTATTTTAATTTCTCAATTTTCAAGTTTTTATACAAAAACACCATTTTTGACATCTCTTCCCAAAAATTCACATTGTAATCTCTATACTTGGCCAAATGGCTTCATTCAAATTACGTTATGCTCATTTCTTAATGAACTACCATATACAAGCGTCAATTTACAGTTTAACATAAGAATTAACCATCTAAATCGGTACTTACCAGAGCCATACAAAGAATACATATACTGTCAAAATTTTCTACTGTCAAAATGAAATTAGCATACAAATTTCTTATTTTGAACATAACTCTAGCATCATTATCATGTATCATCACAATTACCAAGTATCTATCCACAATTCACAAATTTTGATTTCACAGAACACAAACAAAGCTATGTCGTAACTTCATATATACACACACACACACACACACACATATATATATATATATATATATATATATATATAACAAAGTTTAGATAAAATACCATTAAATAGCTTGGTAATCCTTGCTAACTCTTGTAATCCTTGCTAAAATTGCCAGAAATTGCTTAAGTTCTCTCACAATTCTCTCAACTCTCTGAACTCTCAGTGTTCTGCTCTCTTAGGCTTAGCCAATATAGACACATAATACGTAAAAGAAAAATTGACACCTTAATACGCATACTAATTATATTAACAGTTACAACCTAACGTATATAATATAAATATATTATATTTATTATTTTATTTGTTTTATTTATATTATTTATTTTATTTAATTTTAAAAATTAGATATCCAAAAGCCATAAGACTTGTTTGGCAAAACCCCTTTAAATTTAAAGAATTAATATACTTGAACCTTGTTTGGATAAAACTAAATTAAAACTACTTTAATTTATTTTAATAACTCCTTATAATATAGTTATTTGTCACACTTTATTTAGTCAAGCTTTCATATCTAATTTAATTAATCCAAATAACAATTAATTAAATAAATCATTTAATCACATAACTTAATACAAATAATTAATCAACAAATTGAAATATCAATATCACAATAATTTCCATAACTCATTAATTATTTACTTAACAAATAATTAACGGTCATTGAAGCGGTGACAACAAACGTGGAGGGAATCAACATGCCAGAAATGGTAACCACTTCGGTGGTAATCATAGCCAAGACAATAAAAATGGACATTTTAAGAAAAGGAGATTCAACAATGATAGAAAGACGTCAGCACCAGTACCCGTTGTTAAGGAAGGAAAACGACCACCTATCATATGCTTCAAATGCGGAGGGGAAGGACACATCAGTTCAAACTGCGTGATGCCATCCAAAGCATGTTATAATTGTGGAAGAGAAGGTCAGTTAACTCGATTTTATCGTTCATCGAAGACAAATTCAGCTAGGATGGATGCACCAAAGGCCGTCCCAGAAAAGTCAAAGTCGGTAGTGCAAGGGAGAGCATTTGTTGTGACCTCTTAGAAAGCAAGGAACCCGAACGAGGTTATCATGGGTAAGCTTATCATAAACTCTAGTGAAGCCTATACCTTATTTGATACCGGTTCTACCCATTCTTTTATTTCTCCTACTTGCGCTCAACGTTTAAATTTGTCTCCAGAGAAATTAGACTTTGACTTATCTGTTAAAACTCCATTAGGAGAAACCTTCATTACATCCACTGTTTATAAGTCTTGTTTTATTCAAATCGGTAACCGCACGTTACCTGTCGATCTTATCTCCTTAAAAATACTTGTATTTGATGTGATTCTAGGGATTGATTGGTTAACTACTCATCATGCTAAAATTGATTGTTTTTATAAGGTTGTTCGCTTTCATATTCCTAATAAACCTATTATGCGAATTCAAGCGACCAAACCATTAAAATCAATCACGGTCATCTCAAGCCATAAAGCTATTCGTTTATTGAAAAACGGATGTCAAGCTTTCTTAGCTCATGTCACGTATTTAAACAAAAATACGTCAGATTTGAAGGATATTTCTATTGTTAATAAATTTCCTGACGTATTCCCTGATAAACTTCCTGGCCTACCCCTAGAGCGTGAAGTTAAATTTTTTATCTACCTTGAACCTGGTACAAAACCCATTTCCAAAGCCCCATATCGAATGGCTCCTATTGAACTTCAGGAGTTAAAGACCCAATTGCAGGAATTGTTAGACATTAGTTTCATTCGTCCTAGTACATCTCCTTGGGGTGTCCTGCTCGATTCGTGAAGAAGAAAGATGGGAGTATGCGACTTTGTATTAATTATTGGGAGTTGAATTGTAGCGCCCCCAAATCCGAGTATCTTACCACCCGACAGATGGTGCTATACTGTACAAACATTCATACATTCATTCAATTGAAAGTCTCAAAGAATGAAAGTAACTTATATATATATTTAATTCAATATTTACATTTCCCAAGTTCTAAACCCATTACTAAGGTTCTCTTGTCATAATATTCATTACATTACAACAATAGACCTATACTATTACATGACAGCTTAATAATCTGCCTTAGCTTTTCCTTTATCCTTATTCGATCTTTCAGGACGTTCAGTCTTAGCTGCATTCATATGATTCAAGCAAGAGTGAGCATGACTAGCTCAGCAAGTATAACAATTTCAATAACAACATGCTTGTTACATATGAATCATATATCTCCGATAACTGAACAATAGCTATGAAGTACTATTGATGATTCAAAAATAGCAATTCATCTTTACTTTCAAAATGTTTCACAACGAATAAATTCAGTAAAACATTTACTCCGGTCAAAGACCTTGAGCATTCATTCTTTCTTTGAAAAGGACAACCCGGACCTAAGTCCGTAAGCCCGATATTACTTACGAGCACTTCTAGGTGATCAGCCTATTGTACTTTGTATTGATCAATACTACATCCATTAAACGTATGTACGTTTAACCATTTGGCAACCTCGCGTGCCTGTCGTTTTACCGACAAAACATTTGTTTAACAATTCAGTCTTCTTTTGAAAACTATAAGTAGTTGACAAAAGATACTAGCATTCGATAACAGATGAACAGATTATCAATAATCCACTCAATGTGTTAAGTCTAGCCAAAGAAACTGGCTTTAACTTCATTATACTTTAATTCATGCGAAAGGATACATGAACATCATAAACTTGTTCAGATTGAACTGAAACAAGAGTTAGAATACTTGCCTTTAGCGTCTGCTACTGTGTATTTTACTTTACGTTCAAGTCTTTCAAGTCTCTACAATACATGATCACATAATGCCTTAAATTAGGTCACATATAATCAAGTATGTATCTGAATATATCTTACCTTTCATTTCAATCTAATTATAGATTAAATTTCATTCTTATGCATTCCGAATTATCGTTCGCTTTACATTCATTTGACTTGGTATATTAACCATTCTTCATTACTTTTAAATCTTAACAATGTCCCAACATTGTTACTTTAAGTTGGTTGAGGTAGGTTTAGTTCAATCTCCTACCATCCCCATCCTTTCTCTTCATTTTTATTCTTTACTGTCCAAACTCTGTGTCTGGCGCCGCGGCGCGGGCATTACACTTACATCTTGCGCTGCGGCGCGAGTTAGCAGTACCTGAGCCCCAGATGTGGCACTGCGGCGCGACAAAATGGCTTAGGGTTGGCGCCGCGGCGCCAACTCTGTGCACCAGAAAATTTTTCTAACTTTTAATTTTTTGTGAACTTCCCGGACGCATAACTTCTTCGTTTTAAGTCAGAATTGGCTCGTTCAAAAGCCTACGGTTCACAAATTACGTAATCTACACTTTCATGCATGAATTTTATCTATTTGACTTCGTTTGCTAAAAATTCACCTATTGGTTCATTTTTAACGAAAACGATAAACGTTTGTGAACGTTAAACGCTCGTTTCTTCGTTCTAAGTCAGAATTCATCCATTTTTGAGTCTACAACTCTTAAATGACAAACATGACTTGTCTCCATTGGAAAATAACATTTCCGAACTCAAACTCAAAATTTGACTTCCATTCCGGGAATTTACGAATTCGACGATTATCGTCTAATCGTACGATTTCCGGCAAATCTTCCTTCTTATGATATGTTCAATATTACAAATGAATTCCATTCATAATGTTAACATCTTAACATGCTAATTCCAACCACTTATAGTTCAAGTTGGATTTTACCTTATTTCTTTCATGAGCTTATAACTTGTCAATTTATAAACTACTTATAAACTTATCATTTTAGACCTTATGATCATCAAAGTTTCTCCTTTATCATCCATATATGTTATTAGCATATAGCTTTGCTCATGTAGAATAGATACATATAATCATACAATTTCTTTTACTTCCATTAATAAACTCATTTCAAGTTCTTAATACCTTCACATAAGTTTATAACTTGTGCTAGCTTAAATGACTTATTACCAACTTATTTGTCTTAAGTTCATTACTTACACATTCTTCTTCTTAACATTCATATTCATTAATTTATCTTTGCTTATCAACCTATCATGAATAGAGATAGAAGATAATTGGAGAAGAAGTCTTACTTTAGAAGTTCTTGATAAGTAATCTTCTTCTTGACTTATGGAAGTAGCTTATTTGCAACTTAATCTTCCTAACAATTAAGCACTTTGAGAGAGTGTGGATTGTTTGAACAACTAACAATTGACCAACCTTCATTCTCTATTTATAGAATTCCCAAGGTTAGGGCAAATTGGACAATAAACCAATCCCACCTCCTTATGCACCTCCTTACTATTCATTACTTGCTAACATAAAAATCTGTCTTTTGCTTGGTCATTACTCTTTTAACTTGGTTACCACTTAACTTGGTCACCACTTTTAATACTTGGTTACCACACATTAACCACATTAATATGGTTTTGTTACATGGATCATACAACTATTGGGCTTCTAGCTTGGACTTAGTTATCTTAACCTTTGAGCTTTGCATTAATAAACATTAACTTGTTTATTAATCATCATTGGGCCTTAACATTTAATTTACTTGGGCTTGTACCAATTGTTAACCAATCTTCCAAGTCCATTAACATTACTTAATACATATACATAATGTTTATGTATTATTCTCGTATTACAATTCGTATATAACTTTGGTATATACGATATTTCATTCTGCTTACAAACTCGTATAATACTTCATATTATACTCGTTTTCTTTCCTCGTATAATGCTCGCGTATCATACGGTTAATACTTTCTTATTAATACTTCGCTTTCCTTAATATTCTTAAATTAAGTCCGCAAGCGAAATATTACATTTTCCATAACTAGATTATTATTACATAATCCGTCTTACTTTAATATTCTACCATTACGTATTTCTCGGAAATTCAAAAATAAATCCCGAGCAAATACCGATGAATAGTGTTTTTCGGAAAATTTCTCGGAAAACTTTTATTTTCGTCTTGGAAATTCAAACACTTTAAATCTTTCACGTAATTCAAATACTACGACATTCCAACATCAATAGGTTATAGAACGAAAACCATCAGGATATCCACATAATATAATTTTATTATTATTTAATTTAATAAAATCATTTTTACATAAGATCCGAATTTCTCGGTCGTTACATTCTTCCCCCCTTATAAAGATTCTGTCCCCAGAATCTCATCTTTCTTTACTCAAATAAATGAGGAAAATTTTTCTTCATCTTTTCTTCTAACTCCCACGTTGCTTCTTCGGCATCGTGGTTCTTCCATAATACCTTTACTGATGGTATTACTTTGTTCCTCAGAACTTGTTCCTTTCTATCGATGATTTGAATCGGCGATTCTTCATATGTTAAATCCTTTTCGATATGAATCGGCTCATACTTGATTACGTGCTTATAGTCCGGCTTATACGGACGTAATACAGATACGTGAAACACGTTATGTATTCTTTCCAGGTCTGGAGGTAATGCTATTTTATAAGCTACCTCTCCCACCCGGTTTAATATTTCAAAAGGTCCTATAAACCTTGGACTTAACTTTCCTTTCTTTCCAAAGCGTATCTTTCCTTTCCAGGGAGATACCTTCAGAAACACATACGAACCTACTTCAAACTCTCGAATTAATCGATGTGAGTCCGCATACTTCTTCTGTCTGTCTTGAGCCGTGACAAGACGCATCCGAATTAACCTTACTATATCCGCTGTTTGCTGCACCAATTCTGGTCCTAGCATACGGCGTTCTCCCACCTCATCCCAAAACAATGGTGTTCTGCATCTTCTCCCATACAGAGCTTCATAAGGCGGCATACCTATGCTTGCATGATAACTGTTGTTATAAGCAAATTCTACCAATGGTAGGTGATCATCCCAACTACCCTTAAAATCCATGACGCAAGACCTCAGCATGTCTTCTAACGTCTGAATTGTTCTCTCGCTCTGCCCATCAGTTTGTGGATGATAAGCTGTGCTTAACTTTAACTGTGTTCCCAGCTGTTCTTGCAAACTTCTCCAGAAGTTCGATGTGAATCGCGGATCACGATCTGACACAATCGATATCGGTACTCCATGTCTGGAAATAACTTCCTTGACATAAAGTTTAGCTAACTGGTCTAAGTTATACTTGACCCTAATTGGTAAGAAGTGAGCCGATTTCGTCAATCGGTCGACTATTACCCAAATAGAATCTTACCCTTTTGACGTTGTTGGAAGTCCTACCACGAAATCCATCGAGATATGCTCCCATTTCCATTCTGGAATCTCCAATGGTTGTAGCAAGCCACTGGGTCGTTGATGTTCGGCCTTAACTTTTTGACAAGTCAAACACCTACTTACATACTCTGCTATTTCCCTTTTTATGTTTGGCCACCAAAAATTCTGTCGAAGGTCTTGATACATCTTAGTGCTACCAGGATGTATCGAGTACCTTGAACTATGAGCTTCTTGTAACACTTGCTCCTTTAATTCCGTCTCATTCGGAATCCAAATTCTTCCTTCAAATCTTAATAATCCTTCATTATCAAGACTATACTTATCATCTCCTTTATCGGATAACCGCTTCTTCATTTGGTTACACTCATCAGTCTTGAGTTGTACCTCCTTGACCCTCTCTACAATGGTAGATTGTCTCTCCATTGTAAAAAGTATCTGTTCCGATTCACTCGGCATCTTCACTTCTATTTCCATCCTAGCCATCTCTGTTATTAACTCATTTTGAGCCATTAACATAGACAACTTTTCCCGACCCTTCCTACTTAAGGCGTCGGCAACTACATTGGCTTTCCCAGGGTGATACAGGATTTCACAGTCATAATCCTTTATCAACTCCAGCCATCTCCTCTGTCTCATATTTAACTCCTTCTGAGTGAAGATATACTTTAGACTCTTATGGTCTGTATATATCTCACATTTCTCCCCATAAAGATAATGCCTCCATATCTTTAGGGCAAATACTACCGCGGCCAGTTCCAGATCATGAGTAGGGTAAACTTTCTCATAATCCTTCAACTGCCGTGATGCATACGCAATGACTTTGCCATGCTGCATGAGCACGCAACCAAGCCCTCTATGCGAAGCATCACTATATACTACAAAATTTCCTGTGTCATCTGGCAATGACAAAACAGGTGCTTTACTTAATCTTTTCTTCAGTTCTTGAAAACTGTCTTCACATTTATCCGTCCATACGTATTTCACCGTCTTCCTTGTTAAATTAGTCAACGGGGTAGCTATCTTCGAAAAATCTTGGATAAATCTTCGATAGTAACCCGCTAACCCTAGGAAACTCCTCACCTCAGTCGGTGTTTTCGGTTGTTCCCAGTTCATCACTGCTTCTACCTTTGCTGGATCCACTGAAATCCCTTCCTGATCAATGACATGACCTAAAAACTGTACTTTCTCCAGCCAAAATTCACACTTAGTGAATTTCGCATATAACTTCTCCTTTCTTAGTGTTTCCAACACTAATCTTAAGTGTTCAGCATGATCTTCTGGCGTCTTTGAATAGACTAGAATATCATCAATAAACACCACCACGAA
This sequence comes from Panax japonicus, assembly GCA_020205505.1. Taxonomy (NCBI): domain Eukaryota; kingdom Viridiplantae; phylum Streptophyta; class Magnoliopsida; order Apiales; family Araliaceae; genus Panax; species Panax japonicus. Next base: position 23,140,738 of record CM035113.1, on the reverse strand, counting down.
CTTGTCCAAATATGATTTGAACACTCTGTTCATCATGTCCATAAATGCAGCTGGTGCATTCGTCAACCCAAATGACATTACCAGAAACTCGTAATGACCATAGCGAGTCCTGAATGCCGTCTTTGGTATATCCTCCTTCCTCACTTTCAACTGGTGATACCCCGTCCGTAAATCTATTTTAGAAAAATACTTTGCCCCTTTTAACTGATCAAAGAGATCATCAATCCTGGGCAATGGGTATTTATTCTTTATCGTTAATTTGTTCAACTCTCGATAGTCGATACAAAGTCTTAACGATCCATCTTTCTTCTTGACAAACAACACTGGTGCACCCCACGGGGAAACACTTGGTTGAATGTACTTCCTATCCAACAGTTCCTGTAATTGAACCATTAGCTCTTTCATTTCCACCGGCGCCATACAGTACGGTGCCCTTGACACTGGTGCCGTTCCTGGCACAATGTCTATTACAAATTCGATCTCTCTATCCGGTGGTAAACCCGGTAACTCACTTGGAAATACATCCAAGAATTCACTTATTATAGGTATTTGTTCCATGGTTGTTCCCACTCGCTGGGTATCAACAACATGGCACAAGTAACCTACACATCCTTTTCTTAAGAGTTTTCTAGTTTGTGTCATCGTAAGACAACATGATCTCCCCGGTGATTTATTACCGTAGAATACTACATGAGGTTGCTTCAACGTCCTGATACTCACACGTTTCTTTTGGCAATCTATAATTGCTCCATGGTTAATCAACCAATCCATTCCGAGAATTACATCAAATTCTCCCAACCTTATCGGTATTAAATCTACCGATAACTTACATCCACGTATATCTACGCAACAACTCCTTTGAATACTATCCACAGAAATTATCTCTTCATTTGCTACCTTAATGATCACAGGTATAGGCAATTTTTCGGGAAATAATTCTAATCGTCTAGCAAAATCGCATGCTACAAAAGAACAAGTAGCACCCGAATCAAATAGCACATATGCATTAATGTTATTGATTGGGATAATACCTGCAACTACGTCCCCGGATGCCACCGCATCTTGGACTGTCATATTAAAAGTGCGGGCCATTGGTCTACCCGGCTGAGCTGGACCACTAATAGCTAACTTTCCACTATTAGTGCCCTTATTTCCTTCCATACCCTTCTTCGGGCAATTCTTTGCTATGTGGTCAGTTGATCCACATACAAAACATCCGTGATTTTTCTTCGGATTTGGACAGTTAGGCAAAATGTGCCCGTCTTGTCCACAATTATAACATACGGCCTTTCCTTTGAGACAGACTCCCAAGTGAGTCTTCCCACAGGTTTTACAGGCCTCCATCCTCCTTTTTAAATCGCCTTGTTTCACTCCGGTATTCCCAGAGTTAAAACTCTTTCTTTTCTGACCGTTGCCACTACCACTGGCTCCTTCGGTCTTAATTCCCCCATCAACTCTTCCTTTATTTTTCTTATCTTTATGGTACTGGCTTAAAGCCTCATTCCCACCTTCGGCTATTATTGCCTTTTCTAATATGGTTCCAAAGGAAGTACTTTGGAACACAGAGATTCGGCTATAGAGCCAGGGTTTTAAGCCTTGCTCGAATCTTCTAGCCTTTCTCACTTCAGTGTCCACTTGATGTGGAGCAAATCGTGCCAGTTCATTAAACTTGGCAGCATACTGGGGAACTGTCATATCCCCTTGTTTCAATTCCAGAAACCTCATTTCCATTCTCCCTTGCATACTCGTGGGAAAATAATTCTCGAAGAAAATCTCCTTAAACCTTTCCCACGTTAGGTTTCCTATATCGGCCCTAGCCTGGTTTGCCTCCCACCAGAAGTTGGCCTCTCCTTTCATCAAATAGGTTGCAAAGGCAACCTTTTGACCCTCCTCCACATTTGTAATTACAAATGCTTTCTCGATTTCTTTCACCCAAGTTTGGGCTTCTATAGGGTCCGTAGTTCCCTTGAACTCCGGCGGACCTACACTTTTAAAGTCCTTAAAAGTAGTAGCTCGTACTACTCCAGGAATTACGGGTACATTAGCCCCTGTTCTATTAAATGCAGCCGTTAAAAGATTAACGAACTCTTGCATTGGATTAACTGGACCACCTTCCGGTTGGTTAACATTAGCTTCTTGATTTCGTTGTCCCCTTCTTGGCGGCATTTCGCTGTTAAGAAAACAACACATCATTATTACTTTCTTCTTGTGAGTTAGTTATTATTTGTGATAAAACAATAACTAATACTCATTACTTAATATGTTCCATAAAAGAGGCTTATATTGATTAATAACTTGTAGTATAACACTACATTGTTTACATCATTCAGCCCTAGCTGATTACATTACCATCCCGCAATTACTTTCCAAAAATTGGGATTTACAAAAGACTACCCTTGTTTATACAAAAGAGGGTTTTACGTCACTACTAGATACATAATATTTACATATCTATTCTACTCTAGCTATTGCTAGATTACATCTGCCGTAAGGCATTCTCAAAATCTTTGCTGGCCAGTCTGGCAATAACATCCCGACTAATGGTATGTCGTGTCTGTCCCGCCTCTACCGGATACCCAGCCACTTGCTGCTGGAAATCCACATGAGAACTCCTATGTATATAGGACATCCTCTCCAATCTCCTATGTTTAGTCTTTAGCTCTTGCTTGAGCTCAAAGACTTCACATTTCAGCTCTCGGACCTTGTCCTTAGCTAAAACACGATCATCGTGTTCCTCCTCCCACATTCCCTCCATGCTAAGCTTATCTTCACGGACAGCTTGGAGTTCCTCTTTCAACTCCTTTACCTCCTGGCAATAATGGACATTCCTATCCAATACCGCCATAAACAATGTTTTCATCGAATCCCCCGTAGACACCTCCTCTGCAGGTGGAACTTGGTCAAAGGACATAACGTCCACCTCCTCCTCTAGAATGCCATCGAAAATAGACATATAGTCTAAATTGTCCGAGTCTCCAGACTCTATTACTACCACTTCTGGCTCTATCTCAACGGAATTTGGTAATATCTCCACCCGATTAACCGAATCCTCACTTACTACATGTATATTTCTATACATATCAGTTTCTCCTGACATCTACAATAAAACAATACAGTTTGATTAGTATATGTCAGTAACATAAATAAAAACACATAACATACTATAATGCATTTTATAAGGTTATCTTTCCACTTTTACTTCTTTACTAAGGTTATGACTTAAGGTTCTAATTCCCTTTAAGTTTTATAACCTAGGCTCTGATACCAACTTGTAGCGCCCCCAAATCCGGGTATCTTACCACCCGACAGATGGTGCTATACTGTACAAACATTCATACATTCATTCAATTGAAAGTCTCAAAGAATAAAAGTAACTTATATATATATTTAATTCAATATTTACATTTCCCAAGTTCTAAACCCATTACAAAGGTTCTCTTGTCATAATATTCATTACATTACAACAATAGACCTATACTATTACATGACAGCTTAATAATCTGCCTTAGCTTTTCCTTTATCCTTATTCGATCTTTCAGGACGTTCAGTCTTAGCTGCATTCATATGATTCAAGCAAGAGTGAGCATGACTAGCTCAGCAAGTATAACAATTTCAATAACAACATGCTTGTTACATATGAATCATATATCTCCGATAACTGAACAATAGCTATGAAGTACTATTGATGATTCAAAAATAGCAATTCATCTTTACTTTCAAAATGTTTCACAACGAATAAATTCAGTAAAACATTTACTCCGGTCAAAGACCTTGAGCATTCATTCTTTCTTTGAAAAGGACAACCCGGACCTAAGTCCGTAAGCCCGATATTACTTACGAGCACTTCTAGGTGATCAGCCTATTGTACTCTGTATTGATCAATACTACATCCATTAAACGTATGTACGTTTAACCATTTGGCAACCTCGCGTGCCTGTCGTTTTACCGACAAAACATTTGTTTAACAATTCAGTCTTCTTTTGAAAACTATAAGTAGTTGACAAAAGATACTAGCATTCGATAACAGATGAACAAATTATCAATAATCCACTCAATGTGTTAAGTCTAGCCAAAGAAACTGGCTTTAACTTCATTATACTTTAATTCATGCGAAAGGATACATGAACATCATAAACTTGTTCAGATTGAACTGAAACAAGAGTTAGAATACTTGCCTTTAGCGTCTGCTACTGTGTATTTTACTTTACGTTCAAGTCTTTCAAGTCTCTACAATACATGATCACATAATGCCTTAAATTAGGTCACATATAATCAAGTATGTATCTGAATATATCTTACCTTTCATTTCAATCTAATTATAGATTAAATTTCATTCTTATGCATTCCGAATTATCGTTCGCTTTACATTCATTTGACTTGGTATATTAACCATTCTTCATTACTTTTAAATCTTAACAATGTCCCAACATTGTTACTTTAAGTTGGTTGAGGTAGGTTTAGTTCAATCTCCTACCATCCCCATCATTTCTCTTCATTTTTATTCTTTACTGTCCAAACTCTGTGTCTGGCGCCGCGGCGCGGGCATTACACTTACATCTCGCGCTACGGCGCGAGTTAGCAGTACCTGAACCCCAGATGTGGCGCTGCGGCGCGACAAAATGGCTTAGGGTTGGCGCCGCGGCGCCAACTCTGTGCACCAGAAAATTTTTCTAACTTTTAATTTTTGTTAACTTCCCGGATGCATAACTTCTTCGTTTTAAGTCCGAATTGGCTCGTTCAAAAGCCTACGGTTCACAAATTACGTAATATACACTTTCATGCTTGAATTTTATCTATTTGACTTCGTTTGCTAAAAATTCACCTATTGGTTCATTTTTAACGAAAACGATAAACGTTTGTGAACGTTAAACGCTCGTTTCTTCGTTCTAAGTCAGAATTCGTCCATTTTTGAGTCTACAACTCTTAAATGACAAACATGACTTGTCTCCATTGGAAAATAACATTTCCGAACTCAAACTCAAAATTTGACTTCCATTCCGGGAATTTACGAATTCGACGATTATCGTCTAATCGTACGATTTCCGGCAAATCTTCCTTCTTATGATATGTTCAATATTACAAATGAATTCCATTCATAATGTTAACATCTTAACATGCTAATTCCAACCACTTATAGTTCAAGTTGGATTTTACCTTATTTCTTTCATGAGCTTATAACTTGTCAATTTATAAACTACTTATAAACTTATCATTTTAGACCTTATGATCATCAAAGTTTCTCCTTTATCATCCATATATGTTATTAGCATATAGCTTTGCTCATGTAGAATAGATACATATAATCATACAATTTCTTTTACTTCCATTAATAAACTCATTTCAAGTTCTTAATACCTTCACATAAGTTTATAACTTGTGCTAGCTTAAATGACTTATTACCAACTTATTTGGCTTAAGTTCATTACTTACACATTCTTCTTCTTAACATTCATATTCATTAATTTATCTTTGCTTATCAACCTATCATGAATAGAGATAGAAGATAATTGGAGAAGAAGTCTTACTTTAGAAGTTCTTGATAAGTAATCTTCTTCTTGACTTATGGAAGTAGCTTATTTGCAACTTAATCTTCCTAACAATTAAGCACTTTGAGAGAGTGTGGATTGTTTGAACAACTAACAATTGACCAACCTTCATTCTCTATTTATAGAATTCCCAAGGTTAGGGCAAATTGGACAATAAACCAATCCCACGTCCTTATGCACCTCCTTACTATTCATTACTTGCTAACATAAAAATCTGTCTTTTGCTTGGTCATTACTCTTTTAACTTGGTTACCACTTAACTTGGTCACCACTTTTAATACTTGGTTACCACACATTAACCACATTAATATGGTTTTGTTACATGGATCATACAACTATTGGGCTTCTAGCTTGGACTTAGTTATCTTAACCTTTGAGCTTTGCATTAATAAACATTAACTTGTTTATTAATCATCATTGGGCCTTAACATTTAATTTACTTGGGCTTGTACCAATTGTTAACCAATCTTCCAAGTCCATTAACATTACTTAATACATATACATAATGTTTATGTATTATTCTCGTATTACAATTCGTATATAACTTTGGTATATACGATATTTCATTCTGCTTACAAACTCGTATAATACTTCATATTATACTCGTTTTCTTTCCTCGTATAATGCTCGCGTATCATACGGTTAATACTTTCTTATTAATACTTCGCTTTCCTTAATATTCTTAAATTAAGTCCGCAAGCGAAATATTACATTTTCCATAACTAGATTATTATTACATAATCCGTCTTACTTTAATATTCTACCATTACGTATTTCTCGGAAATTCAAAAATAAATCCCGAGCAAATACCGATGAATAGTGTTTTTCGGAAAATTTCTCGGAAAACTTTTATTTTCGTCTTGGAAATTCAAACACTTTAAATCTTTCACGTAATTCAAATACTACGACATTCCAACATCAATAGGTTATAGAACGAAAACCATCAGGATATCCACATAAAATAATTTTATTATTATTTAATTTAATAAAATCATTTTTACATAAGATTCGAATTTCTCGGTCGTTACATGAATCATGTCACCATCAAAAATAGGTACCCATTGCCACGTATTGATGACCTGTTTGATCAGTTACAAGGAGCACAATTTTTTTCAATGATCGATCTTCGTTCTGGATATCATTAGCTGAAGGTTAAAACTAAGGATATTCCAAAGACTCCCTTCAGAACTCGGTACGGGCATTATGAATTCTTAGTCATGTCTTTTGGATTGACTAATGCTCCTGCTGTCTTCATGGATATGATGAACCAAGTATTCAAGGAATATTTGGATCATTTTGTGGTCGTCTTTATTGATGACATCCTCATATATTCCAAAAATTGTAAAGATCATGAGCAACACTTGAGGCTGATACTCCAAAAGCTTCGTGAAAACAAGCTATATGCCAAGTTGAAGAAATGAGAGTTCTGGCTTGAGGAAGTTGCATTCCTTGGGCACGTGATATCAAGTCATGGAATATCTGTTGACCCGGCAAAGATTAAAGCTATTCAAAGTTGGGAACAACCTAAATCAGTGACCGAAGTACGTAGCTTTCTCGGATTAGCTTGTTATTATCGGAGATTCGTGGAAGGATTTTCTCGAATCGCTACTCCATTAACTCAGCTAACTCGAAAAGATACAAAGTTCGGTTGGAATGAGGAATGTGAGAAGAGTTTTCAAGAATTCAAGAGGAGACTCATTTCAGCACCTGTTCTGACAATACCATCTGGCTCGGAGGGATTTTTCATCTACAGTGATGCTTCAGGCAAAGGGTTAGGATGTGTTCTCGTGCAACATGGAAAAGTCATAGCCTATGCCTCACGACAAATCAAAGAATATGAGATGAATTACCCTACTCATGATCTAGAGTTGGCAGCTGTCGTTTTTGCGCTTAAGATTTGGTGGCATTACCTGTATGGAGAGAAGGTGGAGATCTACACGGATCATAAAAGCCTCAAATATTTCTTCACCCAAAAGGAACTCAACATGCGACAACGACGCTGGCTTGAACTATTGAAAGATTATGATCATACCAGCCAATACCATCCTGGAAAAGCGAACGTGGTAGCTGACGCACTGAGTAGAAGATCATATTCGGGTACGAGTGCAATATTGTCAACGCAAAGGCCAATTTTGTATGACTTGCAAAGGATGGAGTTAGAGATAAAGACTCCAGGGACCCACATGATGATGGCAAATATACGAGTAGAACCGACTTTAATCGATAAAGTTAAAGCTTCTCAACCTACAAACTTGGAGCTAATGCGTATGAAGAAGAAAGTGGAAGAAGGTGCTATGCAGGAAGCAAGAATCGATGAAGAAGGAATACTTCGAGTCAACTCCAGACTTTGTGTTCCTAACGACCCTGATTTAAAGTATAAAATCATAATGGAGGCGTACAACACGCCGTTTGCAATCCATCCTGGGAGTACCAAAATGTATCGTGATCTTCGACATACATTTTGGTGGAGCAATATGAAGAGAGAGATGGCAGAGTTTATCTCAAGGTGTTTAACTTGTCAACGAGTCAAGGCGGAGCATCAAGTACCAAAAGGTCTATTGCAACCACTTGTAATTCTAGAATGGAAGTGGGAGCACATTACTATGGATTTCGTTACTGGTCTTCCCAAGGCTTCTCAAGGCATAGATGCAATTTGGGTCATTATTGATAGATTGACCAAGTCTACTAATTTCTTACCAATACAAAAAACTTATACACTTGAATGTCTTGCTAGTATGTACATAAACGAGCTTGTAAGACTGCATGGTATGCCAATATCCATAGTTTCTGATCGAGACCCAAGATTCACTTCAAGATTTTTGGTTAGTTTGCAAAAAGCTATGGGCACAGATTTACGTTTTAGCTCGACATATCATCCTCAGACGGCGGGGAGTCGGAGAGGACTATTCAAACTCTTGAAGATTTATTAAGACTCTGTGTCCTTGACTTCAAGGGAAGTTGGGACAAGTTCTTACCATTGGTGGAGTTTTCCAACAACAACAGTTATCAAACAATTATTGGCATAGCTCCATTTGAGGCGTTATATGGAAGAAAGTGTCGTTCTCTAGTATGTTGGGATGAGGTGGGTGAAGCAACGTTGTTGGGACCAGAATTGGTACGTATGACTACGGAAAGGATTCAAATGATCGGACAACGTATAAAAACCACACAAGATCGACAAAAGAGTTATGTTGATCTTCATCGAAAGAACGTAGAATTCGATATTGGAGATCTTTTGTTGTTACGTGTTGCTCCATGGAAAGGAGTTACAAGATTTGGAAAGAGAGGAAAGCTCAATCCTCAATTCATTGGCTCATTTTTAATCCTCGATCGAGTAGGAACTGTGGCCTATAGACTTGCGTTACCGCCAAGTATATCTCGTGTTCATAACGTTTTTCATATATCCATATTACGTAATTATGTGAAAGACCCGAACCACATTATTAAGTTAGAACCGGATGAAATAGAGGAAGATTTAACGTATGAAGAGGTTCCTGTTAAAATCTTGGATAAGAATGAACATATTCTATGCTCCAAGGTTATATCACAAGTCAAAGTTTTGTGGAGAAACCACAATGTTGAGGAAATGACCTGGGAGTTAGAATCTGAAATAAAATCAAAGTATCCTCACATCTTCGACATACTAGGTACACACCCTAATTTCGAGGACAAAATTTCATAAGAAGGGGAGGTTGTAAGACCCCAACTTTTTGAATAAAGATTAAATTTTCTCAAAATATATTTTTGAATATTATGGTGTGGATTTGATATAATGTTATAGTTGTGGGTAATATTTATAAATTTTGCAAAGTACGCAAGTTGTTATATAATATTGAATTGGTCGGGGAATATTCGTTTTAACAGGGAATATTCATACAACGGCACAATCATTGGTGGACCCCCACAATGGAATTATTATCGGATTGAAAAAATGACAAAAATACTTTATAAAAATAACGACGGAAGTTTTACCGTTAACTGTTGAACTACCCGGTAGTAAAAGTATAGTAATACGCGTGGTTGCATAGTAGCACACGGTATTGATTATTGATGCTTACGTGAGAAGTCACTCAATTATACTCAATTATTGCTACAGTAATTATTGCATCATATCTCTCATATTATTGATTCGATTATTGTCATAGTATCATCTGCATAATATGTTATTTTATTAAATCAATAATTGAGATGATAAAGTTATTCGTATTATTAAATTGCAATATTTACAATGTCTAGAAGTTCTTTCAAGGAGAGGTTTGGTCACCTAATTGTGCGCCAATAGGGAGAAATCCTTATTGAAAAGCCTCGTCTTTCCTGGGAACGACCTGGTTGAAAAATATTGTGAGTTATAATAGTAATGATGAATTTTATTAAAATTGAAGTTGTGTTCGGAGTTGAATTTGGAGACGCGGACGTGATATTTGAGTCAGGAACGATGAAATTAGTAAAAATAGTCTATAAACACAAAATTTTTCAGAATTCACTATTTGGTCAAAAATTCAACAGTTGACTTTTTTGGTAAAAGTCAAACTTCGAAGTTTCAAAATTTATATTTTTGATAAAAATGGTTTCATTGTGTTGGAATTATTTGTGTTATTGAAAATCGACAATTATTTCGATAATAATTGATGTCTAGAGGTTATATTAACCAATTGGGTATTTAACCGGATAAATGAGCAATTGCTTGCTATTATTTCACATGATTATAACTATTTGTTCACATGTGTATACTATTGTATCACATTATTTACTATTAGGGGATGTGGTGCAAGTTTGATAATACTTCCATAACTAAATTAAAAATAAAGGAAAAGTTGGAGGTATTGTACTGTAATTTTTCGAGCCCCAAAACGTGCAATTATCGAAACTATATTTTTCTATAAATAGAAGCTCATTCTTCCTTCATTTCTCACCAATTCACAAAAGCTTTAGAGCGATTATTATAGAGAGAAATTATAGAAAGAAGAAGAGAAGTCTGCTACCTCACTATTCCAGTATCCAATTTTTCTAAGGTAGGGAGTATTATTTCTTTCTTATCCATGACGAGAACTTCTGTTATTCCATTCTTTATTATTCTTTAGGAATAACCTGTATACGCGGGCTACCCTATACTCTGTGAAATTCTTCTATTATTCCATTTTTTATCATTTTGTTGGAACATCCTATTTGTGTGTTTACGTCGGACCTGGTTCCATTATTTATCATTCTGTTGGAACATCCTGTCTGTGCGTTCTACACCGGACCTGGTTCCGTCTTTATTATTCTGTTGGAATATCTTGTCTGTGCGTTTTAAGCCGGCCCTGATTCCATTTTTATTATTTTGTTGGAATATTATGTCTGTGCTTTTTACGCCGGACCTGATTCCGTCTTTATTATTTTGTTGGAATATCCTGTCTGTGCGTTTTACGCCGGACCTAATTCCGTTATTTATTATTGTGTTGGAATAACCTGCCTGTGCGGTATATCGCATGCCTGGTGATTTCTTTTGTTATTCTATTCCTAATTATACTCAGCTGGTTAAAGTTTTGACTTCTATACTCCATAAAATTAGTGGAATATCCTTGATATTTTCGCTTCATCCAGTATCTTTTCATGGAAATATTCTTCTAAGCATTCTTGAATTTTACTCTACAAAGAAGTATCATGTTGACAATTTGGACGTTATTAGTTCCTGGATAAAATAATTCTTGAACTTTTTTTTTATTGAATCCTTATATCATTGTCATCATCCTCGTGTTTATATTTTGTTGAAAGTCATCTGTGGCCTATAGTGCATAGATGGACTTGGTATGATTATGACCAGAGATTATTAGGTGTAATCATGACCGTAATGTTACAAATGATGTGGTAAAAGTCCTCATTGGCCCGTAGTGCATTGATGGACAGTTGTTGGCATGATCATACCCATTATTGAATACACAAAAATTCTTGGCCCGTAGTGCATGGATAATTGTGGTCGTGATACTAAAGAATATCCTTGGTCATAGTGCAGGGGTGATTCGATGATGTGGATTATTTATTAAGCTGAGTCCCAGCGATAAAAGTGATGGAAAACCTTTTAAATCATAAAAGATAGTAGATTTTATTCTCTACTTGACTCTTTTAATGGATTGCTTGTTCCGCTGCAGTTAAACTTGATGGTTGTTATATTATATCAGTTTAACACTGTTGAAGGCTAACGATAATATATTCTGCATTATCTTAGTCATAATATTTCCTACTGGGCTAGTTGAGCTCACCCTTTTACTTTTATTGTTCACTTCAGGAAATGAGAACGTAGCAGAGACTAGTCGGGGAACGGAGTGACGGACCAGATGATAGCATTAGTAGTCCACACTATTCAGTGAAATAGTGGAAAATAAATGTAATAAAATTGAATTTGAGTTTGTATATTGTCTAGACAAAAATATTTGTATTAAAACTCACAGCTTATATTTTGTTGTACTTTACACGACAATTGTATAATTAAGTTGTATTTGTATTCTGTACCATGTATTTGACGACTCAGAATAGGTGATGTATACCTATTTTGGGGGCGTCACATATATAGCATTTAGTACATCTTGCATAAGTCCAGCTGTTTGATATTTATAGTTTATTTTGGCAAATGATGAGATTGGAATTGGGTAGACAAATATAGTACTGACTATCAGAGCTTTGATGTGATTTCTTGTTAGAAATTGAGTCTTTTTCTGTTTAAAACTGGTAAAATAAGGATAGCAGAGTAAAAATAACTTATTGATTGATTGAGTTTAAATTGATACACAATGGGACTCTAAAGGATAATGCTAGTTTAAATAAGAGAATGACAAGGATAGGCAGTGAATGCGAAGAATTAGGTAAGAACCTAAGTTTGGGGGAAAAAGTGGGGTATTTAAGCTTCTAAGAAAAGAAAAAAAAAAGAAAAGATATTGAGTTGAATAAATTGAGTCATGTGGTGGGTCGAGAAGAAACGTGAAATGCACTCCCCATAAACACAGGCGTGAGATGGAGAGTAAAAAGCAACCACTATAAAAAAAGAATAAAAAAGAATAAAGAAATAAATAAAATGGGAAATAAGAGCAAAAAGCCCCCGTAGATGAAAAATGAAGCATAAGTATCCCATGTTGACCCTCGATATTGGTAATTATTTAATTTTAGTTGGATCTAGCTTGTTTTTAGATTTCTTAACTTTACAATGTATGATGCCTTCGAAGAAACTTATTATGTGTTAAATTTAATTTTATATCAGTTAACATTATTGTGGAGCACACACGCACTAAGATTTGATGATTGATTGGGAAGTTAATGATTTGTTTTGATATGGTGTATTATCATGTTAATTGATTTCTCTAAGGTCGGTTGAATAGAATTGTTTCTGTCATTACTGCTGGATTCGTAGGCATGTAGATTAGTTGCATTGCATATCATTATTATTTTGTGTTTTTGCTTGAGGACAAGCAACTGTTTAAGTTTGGGGGTATTTGATAAGTAAGTTTTATACATACTTATTCGGTATCTATTACTTGAATTAGTTGCTTAAACCTATGTTTTGTAGTTACTTTACATGCATTGTGTATTCACTTCATACATTTTATGTTATTTTGCAGGCTATGGCATGAGGAAGTAAGGAAAAGCAATTCAGAAATCTTTTGGACTAAAATATGCAAACAAGTGCAAGAAGGGAAGATTGCAGAGCTTTTAACACCAAGTTAGATGCATGTTCTTAGCTTGGAACTTGGATTTTATTGTAAATCTACTTCTTAGCTTTCCGAAAGATCTTGAATCATCCCAATCGGAGTTCGGATGCGAGAGTTATAGCCTTTTTATCAACAAAGATCAAAGTTAAGAGTTGTCATGCTTGCCATTTACATAGCATCTAATTCAAGCTCTATTTCCGCCTTGATCCGGACAGAATCTGTCATTCCTTATAGCATCAAAGTTGTAGATCTCGTCGATATCTTTGATTTGATAGGTGGCAGACCCCGTAACTCCTAGCGGAACAGTGTGGGGTGTGCCAGTCGGCAAGGGGACAGCTGTTTTGGGATATTTGGTGTCTAATTAGATCTAGAATAGAATTCTTAGTTGCCTAACTTGCTAGGGTATCAATTAGAACTATAAATACATGATGAGAAACATAAAAGAGAGGATATATATATATATATATATATATATATATATATATATATATATATATATATATATATATATATATAGTCTAGTTTTGGAGGATTCCATTAGAATATATTAGAGTAAATTAGATCAAAACACTAGTTCTTGTTAGATTTAGAGATTGAAGCAACTTGGAGGCCATTGAAGATTCAAAGTAGAAGCAAGGAGGGAGCTTCTAATCTACAGACAATAGATTATATCTTCTCATCTTCTTTTATCTTTGTCTTTTAATGATTATTCAATTGAGGATTCTTAGTTTTAATTCAATAATAATGAACTAGTTTTTTGTTTGAGATTACAATGGATAGTATTGTGTAATTTATTTTGATATGCTTCTTTATCAATTATTATGTTCTATTGTGATGATTGTCTATTGTGATTTGGCCTTAATTGCTTAATTTCCTATCTAACAATTACCGTGATAATCTATATGAACTCCAGAGATGAAGTATTGATTTAGATCTTATCATGATAGCATGTGTTTGTGATTTATTCATAGATGGAATTCATGATTCGTGTTTAGGATAGAGATATGCATGTACGCCATATGTAATCTTATATAGAACTTGTTCTTTAAATCCTTTTTAATTGTAATTCAAATAGAGATATAGTAGATTAGTTCATTAGGGTGTCTTGCTTAATTCTATCATCTGTGGATTTAAGTGAGTATGGGTATTATGCATCGAGAGATGGTTTTTTCTGCTTTAGTGTTCTTGATTAACAATTCATGATAGAGAATAATTGATGAGAAGTGTGTTAACTTAAATGAAGCAATAAGTGAAGTTGCGATCTTTAATCTCCGTAATCTTAATTTAACTAGTGGAATTTAATAGTAATTTAATTATAAATTGAAATTCATTCATTTAAATAAGATTGAGTTGGTTACGGGTTAGTACTTGGTGATTTTTATTAAACAATTCCTCGTGGGAATGATACTCTACTTTCACTTTATTACTTGTTGACCACGTATACTTGCGTGTTGTGCGTAATTAGATTTTACCCAACAAGTTTTTGAGCGAGAGGAAAGGAAGAGAGTGGCGCCGCAACGCCGGTGTAGGGAAAAAGCAATAGAAGGGCTTTTAACTGCTCAGCTCTTGGGGAAACGTAAGGGAAGATAAAGAACATAATGTTCAACTAATGTCACAATAAATCAAGTGATTTAAACCTTTATTAAAGGTTGAACGGAAAGATTTAAAAGATTAAAAGACATAGAAGTTAAGCGGTAGATTACGGAACCGATATCCAGGGATCGTAGTTACGATAAACGAACGTGGAGGATTGCTATGGTTGTGATTCCTTAGACATTGAGCGACGAGGGAAATGAATAACCTTTTGATTTTAGGTCATGATAATGAGAGATAAGTGTGAAACGTATAGACGCTGTGTACGCAACGTTTTTGTGATAAACGAGCGGTCTTAGCATACAACGAACGGTATGGCTTCGACATTAAGAATGACTAATGAACATGGGGTTCAAGTAATGGATAACAAAAGTATTAAGTAAGATACAAATGGTATTAAGAAGGCCATAATGAACGGTAATAAGATTAATAAAAGTTGACGGTGAGTCGTATAAGAATGAATCCTGAGGTATGGCATTTAGTTGCCAGAAAGCCATAAGGAATAAGAAATTAACTTAACGAACAATATAGTTAATGGTTCGGGTAATTTACAATATGTTTAGGTTGTGACACAATCGTAATCTATGATGGTTGACATATGCGAGCTGGGCTAAACAATTCCTTCAGAGAGCGAAGGTATATACGAAACTGGCAACCGATCTAACTCACTGTGAATCCTGAGGTATGGCATTTAGTTGCCAGAAAACCATAAGGAATACGAAATTAACTTAACGAACAATATAGTTAATGGTTCGGGTAAGTTACAATATGTTTAGGTTGTGATACAATCGTAACCATTGATGGTTGACATATGCGAGTTGGGCTAAACAATTCCTTCAGAGAGCGAATGTATATACGAAACTGGCAACCGATCTAACTCACTGTGATGGCAGTGTAGATGAGACAGGAACTTGTTTGTTGGTTGTTTGTGGGAAACCACTCAGAGTACCATATGGACTACTAGTAGAGAAGTGATGTGTGCTGAGTCCTAGAAAAGTTATAAGAAGAAGATAAGAATGCAAATCATCAAAGATGATGAACGTTTTGAGTAAGACATCTTCGTATGTCATGAAGCCGTAAACTGGTAAAGGAAGTTAGTTGCGTAAACTTATATTGCAAGAACGTGAACCCTAAGAAGTAAAGTTAAGTAAACCAATGCGTAAGTTCAGTATATGACTAATTGGTGTTTATCTTTTCTCCTTATGTGTTATATAGGAATTGTAATGAGCAGTTCAGCGTAAGCTGTAGCTGTGCTTAAGGCAAGTTTCCTAACTTCATTCATATTCTAAATGAATGTTAGTTTCTTAAACTTCTTAGATGTTAAACTTGAGAAGTCTTGTCTATGTACATATGTGCGATGTATGTACAAGGTTGTAGTATGTATGAGGCATTGTGCCACAATATGAACACTTCAGTGTTTCTATGAGATGAACTATTCTGTGATTAAATTGTTCACTAAGGGAATGCTCTGTTTATACATGATATGTTATTGTTAAGTCTATACTAATGATTCTAGCCAGACACAATGTGTATGAAAAGGATAGAAGAATGAAAGTATTTCAAAGTGAAAGTGAATATTATTTTAAAATGATAGGAATCGAGATTATTCCTATTATTCAAGCTGCTTCATAACCTTTATTCAGTTATAGAAGTTCTGAAGAAATGTTTAAACTCTTGAAGTTGTTTGTTCAACCGTAATGGCTTGTTGGGCAATTGAACGCTCACACTTGCTTTAAATTAAAAACATTTTCAGTGATCGATGTTAGAAGAACTTAAGGATCCCGTAGTGATCAAGCTGACGGTATCCAGATGAAGTGCCATTCAGAATGTGAATGAGCGAGAAGATCAAGTGAAGACTTGTAATGTAGAAAGAGGAAATTGAACTATAGACTAGTGTAATGAACTGTTATGTATCATTGGTGGCGGATAAAAGTCACTCTTGTAAGATGAAATGAATAATGTAATTATCATTAATTATAATGAAAGAGGTTATAAGGTTTTAGAACATGTGTTTTGAGAAAGTATGTTGTTATATTTTAGTATATAATGTTGTATGTTGGATGAATGATGTACTTGTGACGTACGGAATCTGGGTGTGAAGATAGACTGAATTTCAGGGCGTTATACACTCCAGTTGTTAGCTGCCATTTTCTCTATCAATTCATACTCCTCCTCATAATTCCTTATAATAAAAGCTCCACCTGAAGCTGCATCAATATTGGTCCTGAGATTCCCAGGTAATCCATTGTAAAATGTGTTCATCTGCAACCACTTAGGCAATCCGTGATGTGGGAATTCTTTGAGCAACTATTTGTATCTCTCCTATGCCTCGTACAATGATTCCCAATGTTTCTGTTCAAACATACAAATCTCGTTTCTCATCTTTGCAGTCTTTGCTAGCGGGAAAAATTTAGCTAGGAACTTTTGAGCTAGGTCATCCCAAGTAGTTATTGACCCCGATGGCAGAGAGTGTAACCAACTCTTTGCCTTGTCCCACAGAGTGAATGGGAACAAACGAAGTCTGACTGCGTCATCCGACACCCCATTATATTTGAAACTATCGTATATCTCCAAAAAGTTCATCAAATGTTCATTCAGATCATCATTTGCATGCCCCCCAAACTGAACCAAGTTTTCGATCATCTGAATAGTCCCAGGCTTAATCTCAAATGCGTTCGCAGCTATAGCAGGCCTGGTGATACTCGACTGTAGCTCAGTCACTTTGGGAGTAGCAAAGGCCCTCAACGCTTTCTGGTCGTCGGTAGCCATTGCTTCTTCTTTTTTAGAGTTTTCATAAACCAACTTCAAAAACCTGAAATAAGACGAACAAAACAAAAAGAAAAAAATATTTAAGTAAAACTGGACTAATTAAACTGATGTCACAAAATATTAAAATCTATACTAATAATCCCTAGTAATGGCGCCAAAAACTTGTTGGGTAATTTCTAACTACGCACAACACGCAAGTATACATGGTCAACAAATAATATAATAATAAGTGAAGTATCGTTCCCATAGAGAAATTGGTATGAATTTTAACCTCACAATTACCAATTTCCTATTAATCCTAATTTTATTAAACTATCCAAAATAATGATTCAAGTTATTAAATACTAAAATTATTAAAAATACTAAAATCGCAAAACAATCACAACTCTCAAAAACTGAATTTCTAAACAAATATTGGAGAATTAGGCTTACAACTTCACCCTAAGCTTCACTCTGATTATTATCCTTAATTACAGTTCAATTTACTATCCCAGTTTATTAATCAAGAACATGAAATTAGAATTAGCCACCTCTCGATGCACTAAACCCGTATTAACTTAAATCCACAATTTAGATTAAATTAAGTTAAACAACGTAATTAACTAACTCACTATATATCTATGTGAATTATAATCAAAGAAGGTTTAAGTTTAAGTTCTCTATTCGATTACATGCGATGTCAAGCATGTCTCTACCCTAACATTCATCAAGATTCCATTCATTCACAGAATTCAAGAACACATACTATATTAACTAAGTCTAGACTCGTATTTCCTCTCTCGAATCAATACAAGTCCACAAAGAATTGTTGATCAGGAAATTCATAAATTCAAGCTCAAATTAATATAGAGAAACTGAGGATTAGCTTATTAAACTGAAAATCAAAGATTACATAACCATTGTTCCACTTAAAGATCCATCATAAGCCTAAAAAGTACTTAGTTCATCATCAATGAAATAAAAACTGAATAAATCAAAGATATCATCCTTCAAATTTCAAATATAAATTAAAAGAAAATAATAAACTCAGAACACCCTTCTCTTTAGTCCAATTCGCAATTGATACAAAAATCCTTCAATTATCTTCTCTCCAATGCTTGCTCCAAAAATTTGTCTTCTATCTCTGTTAATTGCCTTGCATTCTTCTCCATCTTCTGTTGTTTGATGTCCAATATATCTCTAAGACATGCATTCTTATTGCAATCCCACGCCATTAAGAGTCCAAAAGCATTCCAATTACTTCAACTTACGTTCTTGCAGCATTTGAAACCAACTAAACCACTATTACGTCCCGTACCCCCGCCCCGACGGGGGTATTAGCTTGAAAAGAGCCCGTCCCGGCGGGCATGCACACAGTCATGTGAGTTTGAGACCCCCCGCACCGGCGGGAGTTGACGAGTGGGATTTATACCCGCGAATCGGATACTTTATAACATAAATAGTTGTCTGTTCTCATATATTTTATATTATTGTAGTGTTATTGTGCGTAATTGATGCAATGCAGGGCTTATCAGGTGTTTTCTAGCATTCAGGGCAAAACAATCATTTTATATACACTGGCGCCACAGCGTCTGTAGCATCCCCGAATCCGGGTCCCAAATCACCGCAGATCTGGTATACTATTTTTATAACTATTTGCGGAAGATATAAACATAAATTGTATATACATTAAACTTACACATAATCCCCAAGGTCGAGTAACCTTAACTGATTACACAATTCATAAGTTATTTAACACAGAATATTATTATCAACTATTCTATTACAAAATAGCTGCATATATTGCCCCAAGCTGAACTTGGCATTATCATTTTCCTGTATCCGAACGCATTCGCTTTATCTGCAATGTTTTATCATGATATAACAAGGGTGAGCATGAAAGTTGCCCAACAAGTTTATATATAACAATATAACGATATATCATGATAGAAGAGTATGAATAATGAGCTTGCTATAATTCATCAATGTAATTGAGAACTAGCACAAACAAACTTTTGACTGAACAAGTATTTTACATGAACAAACATTTCTGAACCAACTGGTAATGAAGGTGATCAGCCTTTCATACCTGACTTATACATGCAGGATGTACAGAGTACAATTTTCATGGCAATCAACAATGATTAACCATAAGCTGGAAGAAACTACTCTTATTAGAGTTAAGTAAAAGAAACTTGCCTGAACCGTTGATTACCGCAACGCAATTTTTAATGCATTACCCGAAGACCTAATATTAGTAATATAGATCTCCAATATTAGAATAATAACATCACAGTATAATAATATTATATTTATATCCACAGAATAACCTAAACACATTACCACATAACCATATCAGTCTATAATTCACATAAGACTTAGTATCAGTTAGACTATTAAGTTTGAGTTGAAACTGACACAATTTTAACATTCCGACGGTCTAGTCGGTTAACACTCGAGTTTAAGTTCAGTTAAACTCTGCTTAAGCACTTAACCATGCCATAAAATCACATTTATATGATTTAACACTCGCTTTTTCATTTCATAAGTTATTCGTTAATACCTAGTAAGTTAAATACTAATCCAGCAACCTAGATTCTAAATCTAGCAACCAAATCTCTAATTCAACAATCTGGATTCACCAATCCATAAATTCAGTCAACTTCTTTTCAATCCATCAAGCTGTATTCATCAAATTTTCTAATCCAGCAAACTGGATTCACAAATTACACAATCCAGCAAGCTGAATTCTATATCCGTTTCACGAAAATACCAAATCAGTGTATTATTCTCCTATCCTTTGGTCAAACACATATACATGTATTTCATGCACAAAAATTATTTTTCCATAATTTTCCAACTTCCTTTGGTATTTTTTCAAAAATTAATTTCTAGTGCGTAGCTTAAGAAATTAGCTACCTCGTGCCTAACTCCAAACATTCTCATCTCTTGGGATAACCTTATATATGTTAACGTGATACTCCATTTTAAATTTCGTGGCAATCGGAGTTGTAGAACTCCAGTTATAGCGATTTCCGTCGGAAAATCACAAAAATTGTAATGGTCATAACTTGTTCATTTTAACTCGGAATCACCTCATTTTTGGGCACGAGCTACATAATACCATATATTTTCATTTTCCAAAAGGTCGGATTTTTCTTCACAAGAAAAGTTGACAAAACAGCCCTCACAAAATTCTTGGCAGCTTGTTTTTGTCATTTGGCAGTTTTGGAGTCCTTCACCAAAACTTAAGTAGAATGAAATATATAACTCCGATTAATGATCCGTCAATTTTGTTGGATTCGTATCTTTCCGAACTACAGTTTTCATCTATCACAATCTATATTTAGACATGTTAAGATCCCGGAAATTAGCCCGGAAGTGGCTGTTACAAAATGCTATTTTAACAGTTTTTATTAGCTTGGAGTAGTTTGGGAGAAATCTCATAACTTGCTCATTTTTCCACCTAATTGAGTAATTCCAAAGGGATTTTACCCTTAACACATATATCTAGTATCCCAAGAACATAAATCATAAATATCCATCATAGATTTCAAGAAAAATCAAAACCTAGCTCACACTTTAAAAGTTTAACTTTTTCGGAAAAATTCCATTTTTCTCTTCCTTTGATTCCAACCAAAATCAACACCCATTATGGGTAATACCAAACACAAAACACTCATTAACATGTATATACATGGCTTTTGAGTTTATAAACAAAGTTTCTTATTTCCTCAAACAAGCATCAAACAAAATCAAAGCTAAGAGAAAAATCATGTTTTCTATCTTTTGAAAAACCTAGCTTCCATTCCACACTTTAGATCTAACTTTCGATCTACAAAAGAGTTGGATCTACATATTAAACACTTATATACACATAGATCTAAGGTTTTAAGCCTCAAGATCACAACTTCAAGTTGTCAAAAATCAAATCAAAACACAAAGGAAATTATATTACATAAGTAGACATTTTTTCTATACCTTAGCTTTTCTTCTTCTCCTTCTTCTTAGTTTAATCATGGAGCTTGGATGGAATGAAAAATCAAAATCTTCTCTCCTTCTCCTCCTCTACCAAACCATACGGCTCCCTCTTTCTCTCTCCCATTCCTCTCTTTCTCCTCTTCTCTCTTTCTTTAGTTTAGATAACTAGTAATAAGATGAAAGAGAACGATGTTTTAAGTGTTGGAAGAAAAAAAATATCAATGGATAGATTTGGTATATCTATAAAAAATCTACCAACATATTTCCACCTATTCTCTCTTTCATTCTCTCATTAAACCACCAAGATGTTGCTTGCAAGAATAACCAAACATGTTGGCTAAATCAAAATTGGACACATAGGGGGAGTTAGTAGGGAAGCTGGTCACCAACTAAAGTTAACAATTAATACACATTCATTCCCCCTCTTTTCTCTCTTATATGGCCGGCCACTTGGCCATTGATTGCTCCAAGTCTTGCTTCAATTTTTAATGTAATATCTAGTGTACCAAAAGTCTAAAGTGTTCCTCCACAATTGGGCTAAAAATTGGGCTACCACTTCCATCTTTTGAGCTTGAAATTAATTAGCTAATAACTTGGACTCCTCCACCAAATAAATTGAGTCAACTCTTGAGCTATAAAATATACATAGTCCAATACCTTAAATTCTTATCCAACCCAAATCATTTACTTAGGGTTTTTACTTCATCAATTATAACACCAATCCTTGCTCATGCACACTTATTTTCTTAACCCAATTAGACTTGCTATAATTAGGTTATAAAATTAATCATTTGAGATATATATAAAATAAATCTCTTAGAATTAGTAAGTGTTCTAAATACCACAATTCTCTTTTCCCATAACCCTTAAGTTATTAAATCCTTCATTCCTAATATATAATTAGGGTTACACTAGTTTCTTTTGTTTGTTTATATAATAAACAAATATAAACCATCACCTAATGTTCATATTCCTTACACACAATTTTTTAACCCTTAGGGTTTAATACTTTGCATTTAGGATTCCCAAATTAGGGTTTAAATTCTCGATACTGAAATTAAAGTTTCTGAGCGTATCGTTAGGGTTTCTAACAGTTCGTTAGATTTTTCTAACTTAATAAACGTATGATTAACATAACTTTAGGGTTTGCTAAAGTTATAACTTATCTGATCAATCCTTGATCTTAAATCATTATGGTTCACATATGTAACCAAATATACCGACTAGTATTCACTTCGATATTTATCACTGATAATTCTTCAAAAGAATTTTAAATCTACCATAATCTTATACCTCATTACTAGACTATCACTTACAGTCTATCACATAATTCAAGTCTTATCCAAAACTTTTGAAATTCTTGGAATTTCATTACATAACTGTCAATTCCATACACTTATTTCATGTCTAGGTCCTAATATTGAACCTTAAATCAATCAATTAAGATTTTAATAAATTGTCTAAATTCTCGGGTTGTCACAGCGTCAATGCCCAGTGTTAGTCTCGCATCGCGTCCCCACCTCATGTCCTTGCTGACGTTAGCTCCGCGCCGCAACAGCACTCACCCTATATGGACTCGCGCTGCAGCGCGAGCTCCGATATTTCCAAACTAATGTGGCGCTGTAGCGCCACCCATAGAAGGCCTTGGTTTCACCTAAATTGAAAGAGAAGGGCGTATATAATACACTGAAGCCTCTGCATCTCAAGATGAGACATCTTATATCATATATTTTTGTTAGTTTTAGCTTTGTTTAGTTTTTCCTCTATAATTTCTCTTCCTTTCTTTTAGTTCTTTTAGTTGATGTCTGTAAATATAGATTAGGTAGATTAGGGAGAAGTCTGGAATATCCTTGGAGCTACAAGATCAGTGAGTGACACAGATTGGAAAGCTTGATTTGAGCGGAATGCGTGGAGATTGAAGGGCTTTGACAGAGTTTCCTCTTATCCATTTATTTCCTCTAATTTTGTATTGTATAAATGTTATCTTTATTACTACTATTATTTTGTTCAATAGTTATGAACTGAATATTGGCTCTAAGGTTATAATGGATCCCTTTGTTATTTAAATTGACTGTCTTATCTCTTTGGTTGGCACCATATGATTTGGTTTAATATATTTGTACATAATGATTCTCGCTAAGACATTAGTGATGATTTTGGTAATCTACATGATATCAACAGAAGGATTGTAGATTTACACCTAAATATATTGACATATGATTGTGGGTTTCGACTGCATAAGTTGTGCGTAGAATAAACATATCTGTGCGTCACGTGTGACCTAATTGAGAACTTATGCTTAAATCCTTGTTATGATTAATTCGCATAGACATGTGTAGGATTGTATCTAGCTTGGACGTTCCGGAGAGGATATGTTAGTGCATACCTCGACAGAGGTGCATAGGCACCTGTGTGTTCTCGGTCGATAAATTATCGTGACCAATAGACCAAAGAGAGAAGGGTAGCTAGTTTGATGAAGCATAGCACGCCAAGTGTTCCATAGAATGTCTGTGTGGGATGAAGTTCTGACCTTAGGTTGTATTTCCTTCGATTATCATTCGTTATCCATTTAATTGCTTTGTTAATTAGTTTTAACTAGATTAATCACACTTCTATTTACTGCTGTTCGAATAAGACTTTAGCGATACACAGTCGGTACTTGGAAAATATTAGTCAAAGTTCCTTATGGGTACGACATTCTACTTATCACTGTATTACTTGTTAGACCGCGTATACTTGCGCGTGTTTAGTTATCGGTTTTTTGACCAATTAGTTTTTTGGCGCCATTGCCGGGGAACTATTATTCCAATATTGTCCAATATTAATTTCAATCAATTTAGTCTTACTTTGAACGTGTATATATATATATAATATTATATATGTTTGATCTTCCTTTCTTTTTGTTTTTAAGTTTACAGATTATAGACGATCAATGTTATCAATGGCCTTATTATGGGATGATGCAACCAAGCTCTGAAGAAGGACTCGAGCAATTGCAAGTTCAAATTGCTAATACCTTGAGGTTTTTTGACAATCTTGAGTGTCAGTCCACTCAGAATGCCTACCGTCGGGAACGAGCTGACTTTGAACCGATCTCCTATCATCCAAACTGCCAGGGTTATCCAAACTCTTGGGACTACAATCAAGATCAATATCATGATATGAATCATGCTTCTCAATTTGAATATCAGTCTCCGCCGTAATATGAGTTGACGTCTCGACCCAATGATAGCTTTCCTGAGTACTCAACACAAGAAGAAGAGAACATGCTTGAAGAGCTTCTCACCAACTTTATTGAGAAAATTGAGGTGCAGATGGCAAGTCAAGAAGCGGCATTGCAGAGCCTCAAAAGTCAAGTGGGGCAACTCGTCAATACCATTACAAATACACCACCAAATTTTCTACCAGTCATAATTGATCTCGATGACGAAGTAGTAGAGCAGTGCGCGGTGGATACACGAGGAGAAGGCGATGAGTCTCACCAAAGTGTTGAGGGCAATGTTAATGTCCAAATTGACCAACCAGCGGAGGCTGAGCTTGAAGAAAAGAGGATCATCAGTGGGTGCACTGTCAAGAGTAATCAATAGTTGGAAACCACACTCACGATTGTGGAAACTCTGGAGGGCCCGCTAGCGTACAAAGAGTGCTTTCAAATTAATGAACAAGGGGAATTAGTGGATAATTCCAGTGGTGAAAGATTCTTCGTGCCGAAGGATGAAGAAAATGAGGATGACCAATCATCCATGTCAGCCAAAGATCCAAAGGAATTGATGAATAGGCGGCATGAAATGGTCATTTTCGCTTATGAGCCGGATTGAACGGCATCTGTATAGTCAAGCCGACGACTTTAAAACAAGCGCTTGGTGGGGAGGCACCCCCATCTCGATATAAATTTTATCTATTTTTCATACTTATATCTAGTTTATTCTGTATTTTCCTTAAGCATGTTTTTGTGACTATCATATGTTTATTGTAGGTAACAGTGTGTAGTTAGTTATTACATTGTTTGTAATAATGTCTATTTGCTTCGAAGTATTTTCTATTACACTTGTCTTGGCATGTGCAGAAAATAGGCAGAGAAAACACAAAAAATGGACCTCGCGCCGCGGCGCCAGCAATTGTACTGTAACCCGTGCTACAGCGCCATGCTTAATTTCCAGATTTTGCACCTTGGACCGCAGCGCCAAAGAACAAGGCACATCTCGCACCCCGCGCCGCGGCACCGACAGTGAATTATTGTTTTAAAAAATGCATTGAAGGCCAGTAGTTATGCCAATTCGCCCATATCTCTCTATACCTCTTGGCAGCAAGCCACCCAACATCTCCTTTTCTCCAACAAAGCCTCCCACCCTCTAAATAGCACAATCCAGAGCATCTTTAGAAAATCAAAATCCACCATCACAAACCGAAGCTTCCATCAATTTGTCAGAGTTCGAGCCTACATGATTTCTCACTTAGGGTTTTTCCCACTCAAGGTATTTTTGTTTATATTTCGTTCAATTAGAAAAGTAACTTCATCGAATTGTTGGGATTTTCCTTGTCTTCTTGTTTGTTTGGGTGATTTCTACTGACGAAAATCGGGCTAGATCACTGTCAAGCAAGGGTTGTCCAAATTTGGTTTTCATAGTGCACTCTAGGTGTTCGAGAAATTGTCTGAACCAAAAAAAGTAGACTGTTTGGGTTGTTTTGTCAGTGCAATTTCATTGGGTTTATCTGCAAATGGTTTGTGGGAGTTTGAATTGGGTTTTCTACCAGTATTCATACCAATTGCTTCAAGTTCTAAAATGGCACCAAAGAGGCAACGACTTAGCGTCGCTAGATCCTCATCCACCGCACCACGGGCTTGGGACAACACAAAATTTGTGAGCGAAGAGGCATGGAAAAGATACAAAACCTCTTTCGCCGTGCGAAACTTGATTCCTGAGCGGGGGTTGAGGCCTGATAAAAAGGATGGCGAGTTGTTGGTCATGATTTCGGGGCACCAATGGATCCATTTCACAAAACCACCCAGGTCAGCTATTGTATCTGTGGTTCAGGAGTTTTATGTGAACGCCAATGCCGAAGGTGATGTTGTTGTTCAAGTCAGGGGCCGCTCAGTGGCGTTTGGAAGTCAAGCCATCAATGCACTATTTTTTGCACCCAACTACGAGGGCAAGGATTATATGGAGTCGTGACTCAACAGTTATGACCTTAAGGATAACATCAGGAGGCTCTGCAGGCCCGAAACCATATGGAAGAAGAATGATTATATGGGTGAGAAGACCAGTTTCCCGACTTCAGTACTCAGTCGCTATAGGAAGACATGGTTCGGCTTCATTTGCGCTAATATGATTCCTAACCGGTATCTGAGCGATGTGACCAAAGATAGGGTGATTATGTTATTCGCCATTGTCACGGATCTGTATGTTGATATTTGAGTTCTTATTCATGAGTCAATTCTCAAGGCAATTAAGAGTACCGTCGCTTCGGGACTTCCAAATCCATCCTTGATCACCCGATTGTGCAAGCAGGCAAGTATTTAGTGGGGACCAGGGGAGATAGCCTTGCCTCCCATGGCAGTCATCAACCATCAGACAATCTCATGCTTTAACGTGTGGGATGGGGCAGAGTCATATGTTATAGGTGAAGGGTACGGTCCGCCTACAGCGCCACTTCCTACAGCAGAGCCAGAGCAGGCGTAACCTTCAGGTGCAGGCCCAGCTGCATAGGGTCAACTGGCAGACATCATGGCATCCCTCACCCTGCTGCATCAGAAGCACGACGTCGAGGCGCAGGGGCAGCAGAGGCACATCTCAGATGTGTCACAGAGGCAAGACATTGCGATGCAGTACCAGGCTGAGCTGGTGAACACTATGCAGAGCATTTACACTGACTATTGTGGCGAGAATGTTGAGTTCACGCCATACCAGTTCCCAGAGCCACCTGTCTTCCCACCATATCCTGCACCATCACCACCCGCCGAGGCTGACGAGGATGAGACCATTGGTGAGTGGGCGAACTTCAGGGAAGCCCTCTTGTATACGATTACTTTATGTTTAGCAATGGAACATTGTTCACCTCAAGTTTGGGGGTGTTTTGGCTATTATTTGTATATTTCTTGTCTACTGCCATGTTAGGTTGCATATTTAGTACTTTATTATGTTTTTATTATCAGTATTGTGGTGCAGTCGTTTGAACTGTGGGATTATGCTTTGAATTTTTATTATTATGGATGCCATGAACTATTTTTGGTTTTATTATTAAGGTTTTGATTATTATCAGCATGATTGTGGTTTATAGCCATCTTTTTGGGGCTTATACAGATTTAGATGCTTGTGCCATGTGAATAGCCTTTTTACCCTATTTTGAGCTACTATTTAGCAAGGGTATTATATTTATTATTAATTTTTTTATTGTGGCTGATGACAAGTGTGACGCCCCCAAAATAGGTATAGATCACCCATTCTGAGCTGCCAAATACATGGTATAGAAACAAATACAACTTCATTAATACAATTGTTGTGTAAAATACGACAACACATATACTATGAGTTTGAATACAAATATTGTCTAATAGACAGTATACAAACTCAAAAGGAGTCCTCATAAAAATTATTGATACACTATTTTACAAAATAGTGAGGACTACTAAAACAACTATATTGAATCATCACTCCATACCCCGGCTAGTTCTTGCTAAATTCTTTCCTCCTGAGAAGAACAATGGAACAAAAAGGAAAAGGGTGAGGTCAACTAGCCCAGTAAAGAATATTATGACAAAGATAATATACAACAAATTATCATTAGTCTTCAACAGGGAAAAATCTAATAAAATATAATAGACAACAAGTTTTAGATGAACAACTGCAGCGAAAACAACAATACATTAGAAGAGTCAAGTAGAGAAAGAATTCTACTATCTTCTAAGATTTAAAAATCCATCATCAATATTTTATCCTTGTAACATCAATCAATATACATCTTGAATCAAATATTCATCTTTGCACTAAAGGCCAAAGATATTCATTTGTATCACCAGTTAGTCATGTTCATCTCAATACATGTTCATCTTTGCACTACGGGCCAAAGATATTCATTAGGAAATCATTCATCTTTGCACTACATGCCAAAGATATTCAGTAATATCATTATTTAGGACTGAGGATGATGAAAAATATCTTAAAGAAAAAGAATCCAGTGAGACAAAAGGACAAATATTAGGGATTCGTATTACAGTTTTTCCAAGTTCAAGAATACTCCAAAATAACCAATTGTGAAGCAGAATTCAAAAATAAAGATCAAAACATGGATACAATCAAATATAGTAACCATAATAGACATCTTGAACAAAAAGAAGAAAATTTTATTTTTCGATAAATAGTGCCGTATTCGTGAATAGTGTCGTATACGTGAATAGTAATCTCGATACAAAAAAGATAAAAATTCCACAATAAAATACATACCAATATTTCGGTATAATGATATTGAAAGAATAACATCATTAGAAAGAAAATAGCATCCCTTACCTCAAAATATCAGTACTTCTGATCAGAATATTGGTATAAGGTTGAAGGAAACTTGCACTTATGAATAGCAACTCACAAAGTATCTAAATACTCACAAAATACGCTCGATAATATTTATATATATATATATATATATATATAGAAAAAAAAAACTTGTTTCTGGTGTAATTTTCAATTCTAACTAAGCACCCTATTTATAGAAAAATGCTTAGAACGTCATAGCAGACTAACATGCTTCCTGATGGCTTTACCTGCTACTATTCAAGCCCACCACTTTTGAAAATAAATTCCAGCACATTTCATTACTCACCAACCAAAAGTGGGGCCCACCATATTTTTAATAAAAACATTTTGTTTTCCAAAACTTTAATAATTCATAATAAATAGCCCTTTATTCGAAAAATTCGAATCTCATATGCTTTCCATAGGAAATTTAATTCTCTACAACTTTGTAAGTTTAAGTTTTTTCAAATTCCAAAAGAAAAATGACCGAAATCCACATACGGACGATTTTCAAAACCTCCATTCTGACAAAATACTGATAAAACACCTCAGCATTAATTCCTTCATTTATAATCACATAAAATAAATATATCCATCATTTATATTCATATAAAATAAATATTTTCTTATCATATAAATCAATAACTAATTATTCACAAATAATATTACAGAATCACAATTATGACAACCATGTAGTTACTAGGAAAGAGGGGCTTTTCCGATAAGGATTTCTCCTTATTGGCGCGCAATTAGGTGACCAAACCCCTTTCCAAGACAGAACTTCCTTAGACATTGACAATAATGCAATCTAATAATATTATTCAAATAATATGAATTATTGATCTAATAATGGAGATACTGTACAGTGACAATTATTGAAACAACAATAATATAAAATATCAACGCATCAAATATTGGACCAATAAAATATTGAACAATAATTATTGTAACAATTATTGAGTAGTGACTTCTTACGTAAGAATCAATATTTCAAAAATATTGTGCAATACCGTGTGCTACGGTGCAACCACGCGTATTACTGTATTTTAACCACCGAGTATTCCAAGAGTGTTAACGGTAACCATTACGCCGTTATTTATAAAAACTCAAACTTATCGTTTTATTCATCTGACAGTTATCCGTTATGGGGCCCACAAATGGATGCGCCGTCGTACGAATATTCTCCGACGGAAAGAATATTCCACGACCAAATGAATATTCCCCAACAAAATGAATACTTTATAACCACTTACTTATTTTGCAAAACTTGCACATTTCACCCATAACCAAAGTATTATATCAAATTATTATTCAAAATAATAAATAGAGGAAATTTGATTTTATTCATTAAAAAGTTGGGGTCTTACAACCTTCCCTTACTATGAAATTTTTTCCTCGAAATTGACGTACGTACTTGGTATTTCGAAAAGGTGAGGATACCTCGCTTTTATTTCTAATTTCAACTCCCAGGTCATTTCTTCAATAGCATGTTTTCTTCACAAAACATTAACTTGTGGTATAACCTTGGTGCGTATGACATGCTCTTTTCTATCCAAGATCTTAATAGGTACCTCCTTGTACGTTAAATCTTCGGCTATCTCGTCCGGTTCTAACTCAATAATGTGGTTCGGGTCTTTCAAATATTTATGAGGCATAGATATGTGAAAAACGTTATGAAAACAAGACATGCTTGGAGGTAATGCGAGTCTATAGGCCATATTTCTTATTCGGTCAAGAATCTCAAATGGACCAACAAATCTTGGATTGAGCTTTCCTCTCTTCCCAAATCTTGTAAGTCCCTTCCATGCAGCAATACGTAACAATACATGATCCCCAATATTAAATTCTACGTCCTTTCGATGAAGATACACATAACTCTTTTGTCGATCATGTGCCATTTGTATACGTTGTTGAATCGTTTGGATCTTTTCTGTAGTTATGCGTACCAATTCTGGTCCCAATAATGTTTCTTCTCCCACCTCATCCCAGCATACTGAAGAGTGACACTTTTGTCCATACAATGCTTCAAATGGAGCCATGCCTATATTTACCTGATAAATCCCTTTGAAATCTAGGACACAGAGACTTAATAGATCTTTAAGATTTTGAATAGTCCTCTCTGATTGCTCGTCCATTTGAGGATGGTATGCCGAATTGAATCGTAAATCTGTGCCCATAGCTTTCTACAAGCTAACCCAAAATCGCGAAGTGAACCTTGGGTCACGATCCGAAACTATGGATACTGGAATGCCATACAATCTCACAATCTCATTTACGTACATACTAGCAAGAAGTTCAAGGGAATAAGTCTCCCGTATAGGCAAAAAATGGGCAGACTTGGTTAATCTATCAATAATAACCCAAATCGCATCTAATCCTTGAGAAACCTTGGGAAGACCCGTAACGAAATCTATAGTAATGTGTTCCCACTTCCATTTTGGAATCTCAAGTGGTTGCAATGGACCCTTAGGCACTTGATACTCTGCATTTACATGTTGACAAGTTAAACACCTTGAGATAAACTCTGTGATCTCTCTCTTCATATTGTTCCACCAAAATGTATGCCGAAGATCATGATACATTTTGCTACTCCCGGGATGGATTGCAAACGGTGTGTTATGTGCCTCCATCATGATTCTATGCTTCAAGTCAGAATCGTTAAGAACACAAAGTCTGGAGTTGACTTGAAGTATTCCTTCTTCATCAATTCTTGCTTCTGGAATAGCACCTTCTTGCACTTTCTTCTTCATACGCATCAGCTCCATATACGTAGCTTGAGCAACTTTAACTTTATCGATTAAAGTCGGTTCTACTCATATATTTGATATCATCACGTGGGTACTTGGAGCCTTTACCTCTATTTGCATCCTTTGCAAATCACACAAAATGGACTTTTGTGTTAATAACATTGCACTCGTACCCGCATATGATCTTCTACTCAATGCGTCGGCTACCACATTTGCTTTTCCAGGATGATATTAGATGGTGTGATCGTAATCTTTCAGTAGCTCGAGTCAACGTCGTTACCGCATGTTGAGTTCCTTTTGGGTGAAGAAATATTTGAGGCTTTTATGATCTGTATAGATCTCCATTTTCTCCCCATACAGGTAGTGTCTCCAGATCTTTAATGCGAAAATGACTGCTGCCAACTCCGAATCATGAGTAGGATAATTCCTCTCATATTCTTTGAGTTATCGCGAGGCATAGGCTATGACTTTCCCATGTTGAATGAGAACACATCCTAACCCTTTGCCTGAAGAATCGCTATAGATAACAAATCCATTCGAACCAGATGGTATTGTTTGAACAGGTGCCAAAATGAGTCTCCTCTTGAGGTCTTGAAAACTCTTCTCACAATCCTTGCTCCAACTGAATTTTGTATCTTTACGAGTCAGCTGGGTTAACAGAGTAGTGATTCGAGAAAATTCTTCCACGAATCTATGATAATAACCAGCTAAGCCCAGAAAGCTACGTACTTTGGTCACTGACTTCGGTTGCTCCCAACTTTATATTGCTTCAATTTTCGTCGGGTCGACAGATACTCCATGTTTTGACACCACGTGCCCAAGGAATGCTACTTCCTCAAGTCAGAACTCGCATTTCTTTAGCTTGGCATATAGCTTGTTATCATGAAGCCTTTGTAGTACCATCTTCAAATGGTGCTCATGATCTTCACGGCTTTTGGAATGGATGAGGATGTCATCAATAAAGACAACAACGAATTGATCCAAATATTCTTTGAACACACGGTTCATCATATCCATGAAAGAGGCAGGAGCATTAGTCAATCCAAAAGATATAACTAAGAATTCATAATGCACGTACCGAGTTTTGAAGGCAGTCTTTGGAATATCCTCAGTTTTAATCTTCAGCTGATGATATCCAGAACGAAGATCGATCTTTGAAAAGAATTGTGCTCCTTGCAACTGGTCAAACAAGTCATCAATGCGAGGTAGCGGATACCTATTCTTAATGGTGACATGGTTCAATTCTCGGTAGTCAATACAAAGTCGCATACTCCCGTCTTTCTTCTTTACGAAAAACACATGATCACCCCAAGGAGATGTACTAGGACAAATGAAACCGATGTCCAACAACTCCTGTAGTTGGACTTTTAACTCCTGAAGTTCAATAGGAGCCATTCGATATGGGGTTTTAGAAATGGGATTTGTTCCAGGTTCAAGATCAATAAAGAATTCAACTTCACATTCTGGGGGTAGACCGAGAAGTTCTTCAGGAAATACGTCAGGAAACTCACTAACAACAGAAATATTATTCAAATCTGACGTGGTTTTGTTCAAGTCCGTGACATGGACTAAGAAAGCTTGACATCCGTTTTTCAATAAACGAATAACTTTATGGCTTGATATGACAGTGATTGACTTTAATGATTTGGTTGTTTGAATTCGCATAATAGGTTGGTTAGGAATTTGAAAACTAACAACCTTACGAAAATAATCAATTTTAGCATGATGTGTGGTTAACCAATCAATCCCTAAAATCACATCAAATGTAAGAATTTTTAATGAAATAAGATCGGTAGGTAATGTAATAGTTCCAACTTGAATCAAGCAAGATTTATAAACAGTAGATGTAATAAAAGTTTGTCCTAACAGAGTCTCAACAGATAAGTCAAGGTCTAATTTCTTCGGAGTCAAGTTTAAACGTTGAGCACAAGCAGGAGAGATAAAATAATGGGTAGAACCGGTATCTAATAAGGTATAAACTTCGCAAGAGTTTACGATTAGCTTACCCGTGATCACCTCGTTCGGGTTTCTTGCGTTTTGGCCAGTCACGACAAACGCCATCCCTTGAACCACCGACTTTGTTTAGTCCATAGTCGCCTTTGGTGTCACCGTCCCAGCTGAACTTGACTTCGGTACCGGACAAAATTGGGCTATATGACAGTCTTTTCCACAACTGAAACACACCTTGGAAGGCTATGAACAATTTGGACTTATGTGTCCCTCCTCTTCGTATCTATAGCATCTAACTGGAGGTCGTTCTCCTCCCCTAAAATTTGTTGTTGGTGCTGGTGTTGCTGCTGATGTCTTCCCGTCATTGTTGAATCTCCTCTTTCAGAAATTTCCACTTGACTCACCTCTCCTATTATCATGGCCACGATTACCACCCGAGTGGTTATCGCTTTTGTCTGTATTCTTTCCTCCCCGCTGGTTATAATCGCTCTGATGACTGCTGTCACCGGTATGACCCTGATTATGGTCCCTCGATTGGGCATACTGATTATCTCGCTCTAATAATTGAGCCCTGTTGAAAACATCTGAATATAAAGAAAATTTATGAGAGATGAGAAATTGTCGAATCTCGGGTTTTAGACCTCTCAGAAACATCCTCGTCATTCGTTCCTCATTCTCGACCAAATGAGGTGCAAACCTGGATAACTCTGCAAACTTCACCTTGTACTGGGACACCGTCATGTTGTTTTGTTCCAGTCTGATAAACTCCACCTCCTTCATATGACGAATACTTTCAGGAAAGTACTTGTCATTAAACAGTTTCTGAAAATTTTCTCAAGACATGTTGAGTGCGGTATGCTGGGTACGCTTCACAGATTCCCACCAGTAATCTGTCTCACCGCAGAACATAAAGGTGGCGAATGGAACCTTTTGTTCCTCCGTGCATCCCAAGACATCGAATATCTTGGTAATTTGTTTGACCCACGTTTCCGCCATAATCGGATCCGACTTTCCAGCAAATTCTGGTGGTCCTACCTCCTTGAACTACTTGTGTGACGCCCCCAAAATAGGTATACATCACCCATCTTGAGTCGCCAGATACATGGTACAGAATTCAAATACAACTTTCGTGTACAATACGACAAAACATAAGTTGTGAGTTTGAATACAAATATTGGCGTCTAGACAATATTCAAACTCAAATTCAATATTATTACATTTATTTTCCACTATTTCACTGAATAGTGAAGACTACAAATGCTATCATCTGGTCCGTCACTCCGTTCCCCGACTAGTCCCTGCTACGTTCTCATTTTCTGAAGAGAACAATAAAAGTAAAAGGGTGAGCTCAACTAGCCCAGTAGGAAATATTATGACTAAGATAATGCAGAATATATTATCGTTAGCCTTCAACAGTGTTAAACTGATACAATATAACAACTATCAAGTTTAATTGCAGCGGAACATGCAATCCATTAAAAGAGTCAAGTAGAGAATAAAATCTATTATCTTTTATGATTTAAAAGGTTTTTCATCACTTTTATCGCTAGGACTCAGCTTAATAAATAATCCACATCATCGAATCACCCCTGCACTACGGCCAATGATATTCTTTAGTATCACAACCACAATTATCCATGCACTACGGGCCATGAATATTTGTGTATTCAATAATGGTCATGATCATGCCAACAACTGTTCATCAATGCACTACGGGCCAATGAGGACTTTTACCACATCATTTGTAACATTACGGTCATGATTACGCCAAATAATCCCTGGTCATAATCTTACCAAGTCCATCTATGCACTATAGGCCACAGATGACTTTCAACAAAATATAAACATGAGGATGATGACAATGATATAAGAATTCAATAAATAAGTTCAAGAATTATTTTATCCAGAATCTAATAACGTCCAAATTGTCAACATGATACTGCTTTGTAGAGTAAAATTCAAGAATGCTCAGAAGAATATTTCCATGAAAAGATACTAGATGAAGCGCATATATCAAGGATATTCCACTAATTTCATGGAGTATAGAAGTCAAAACGAACAGAAATGATATTCCAATAGAATAATAAAGACGGAATCAGGTCCGGCGTAAAACGCACAGACAGGATATTCCAACAGAATAATAAAGACGGAATCAGGTCCGGCGTAAAACGCACAGAAAAGATATTCCAACAGAATAATAAAGACAGAATCAAGTCCGGCGTAGAACGCATAGACAGGATATTCCAACAGAATAATAAAGACGGAACCAAGTCTGGCGTAGAACGCACAGACAGGATGTTCCAACAGAATGATAAAGAATGGAACAACAGAAGAATTTCACCAAGTATAGGATAGCCTGCGTATACAGGTTATTCCAACAGAATAATAAGAATGAAATAACAGAAGTTCTCTTCATAGATAAGAAAGAAATAATACTCCCTACCTTTAGAAAAACTGGATACTGGAATAGTGAGGTAGCAGACTTCTCTTCTTCTTTCTATAATTTCTCTCTATAATAATCGCTCTAAAGCTTTTGTGAATTGGTGAGAAATGAAGGAAAAATAAGCTTCTATTTATAGAAAAATATAGTTTCGATAATTGCACATTTTGGGGCTCAAAAAATTTCAGTACAATACCTCCAACTTTTCCTTTATTTTTAATTTAGTCCTGCAAGTATTATCAATCTTGCACCCAATTCCCCTAATAGTAAATAATGTGAATTAATAGTTCAATTATGTGAATCAATAGTATAATCATGTGAAAAATACGAATTACAGTATAGTACCTCCATCTATACCTCCATTTTTAACTTAGTCATGCAAGTATTATCAATCTTGCACCAACTCCCCTAATAGTAAATAATGTGATTCAATAGTACACATATGTGAACAAATAGTTATATAAGCATGTGAATTAGTAGCAATTAATTGCACATTTATCCGATAAATTACCCGATTTATCAAAATAACACCTAGACATCAATTATCATCGAAATAAATGTCGATTTTCACTAACACAAATAATTCCAACATAATGAAACTATTTTTTATCAAAAATATAAATTTTGAAATTTTGAAGTTTGACTTTCCCCGAAAAAGTCAACTATTGACTTTTTGACCAAATAGTGAATCCCGGAAAATTTTGTGTTTATAGACTATTTTTACTAATTTCATTGTTCCGGACTCAAATATCACGTCTACGTCTCCAAATTCAACTACGAACAACATTCATCATTAATATTATAACTCACAATATTTATCAACCAGGTCGTTCCCAGGAAAGAGGGGGCTTTCCGATAAAGATTTCTCCCTATTGGCGCGCAATTAGGTGACCAAACCTCTCCTTGACAGAACTTCTAGACATTGTAAATATTGAAATTTATAATACGAATAATTTTTTCATCTTAAGTATTGATTTAATAAAAAAACATTTTATGCAGATGATATTGTGACAATAATTGAATCAATAATATGATAAATATGATGCAACAATTACTGTAGCAATAATTGAGTATAACTGAGTGACTTCTCACGTAAGCATCAATAATCAATACCGTGTGCTACTATGCAACCACGCGTATTACTGTACTTTTACTACCGAGTAGTTCAATAGTTAACGGTAAAACTTCCGCCGTTATTTTCATAAAGTATTTTTGTCATTTTCTCAATCCGACAATAATTCCGTTGTGGGGGGTCCACCAATGATTGTGCCATTGTACGAATATTTCCTTTGAAAACGAATATTCCCCGACCAATCGAATATTATATAACAACTTGTGTACTTTGCAAAATTTGTAAATATTACCCACAACTATAACATTATATCAAATCCACACCATAATATTCAAAAATATATTTCGAGAAAATTTAATCTTTATTCAAAAAGTTGGGGTCTTACAGATTGGCCGTGACAAGTCGCGCATTGCTATCATTTCCACCCGTATTTTGTGCACGAGTCTCCCTCGTCTGATTTTGCATAAACTGTAAAAAGCTTCTAAACATCCCATCATTCATCATTTGTTCCAAAGTGTTGTTTACAGGTGGAATATTGCCTTCCTGTTGCACGTTCCTCTGGGTGGTGATTAAAGGTGTCTCCACGGTCTGATTCACTTCATTGTTAATATTTGCAGCTGTTATTCTCAAATACTGCCACAAAACAAGGGTTAATTAACATGTCACATATTATCCTTATACTCTGACCAACCAAATAAATACCAAATAAACTTAGTCAGGTCATACTAGCGAAGGAATTCCCCGTCTCTCCCCTCCTAGTTCTTGTCTCACATCTCAGCCAGGGATCATATCCCTAAGCTTTGATACCAACTGTGGCGCCCCCAAAATAGGTATACATCACCAATTCTGATTCGCCAAATACATGGTACAGAAATAAATACAACTTCAGTAATACAATTATTGTGCAAAATACGACAACACGTATACTGTGAGTTTGAATAAAAATATTGTCTAATAGACAGTATACAAACTCAAAAGGAGTCCTCATAACAATTATTGATACATTATTTTACAAAATAGTGAGGACTACTAAAATAATTATCTTGAATCATCACTCAATACCCCGGCTAGTTCTTGCTAAATTCTCTCCTCCTGAGAAGAACAACGGAACAAAAAGGAAAAGGGTGAGCTCAACTAGCCCAGTAAAGAATATTATGACTAAGATAATATACAACAAATTATCATTAATCTTCAACAGGGAAAAATCTGATAAAATATAATAGATAATAAGTTTTAGATCAACAACTGCAGCGGAAACAACAATCCATTAGAAGAGTCAAGTAGAGAAAGAATTCTACTATCTTCTAAGATTTAAAAGTTCATCATCTATATTTTATCCTTGTAACATCAATCAATATACATCTTGAATCAAATATTCATCTTTGCACTACAGGCCAAAGATATTCATTTGTATCACCAATTGGTCATGTTCATCTCAACACATGTTCATCTTTGCACTACGGGCCAAAGATATTCATTAGGTAATCATTCATCTTTGCCTACATGCCAAAGATATTCAGTAATGTCATTATTTAGGTCTGTGGATGATGAAAAATATCTTAAAGAAAACGAATCATGTGTGACAAAAGGACAAATATTATGGATTCGTATTACAGTTTATCCAAGTTTAATAATACTCCAAAATAACCAATTGTGAAGCAGAATTCAAAAATAATGATCAAAACATGGATACAGTCAAAGATAGTAACCATAATAAACATCTTGGACAAAAAGGAGAAAATTTCATTTTTGGGTTAATAGTGTCATATTCGTGAATAGTTCCGTATACGTGAATAGTAACCCCGACACAAAAAGGTAGAAATTCCACAATAAAATCCATACCAATATTTCAGTATAATGATATTGAAAGAATAACATCATTAGAAAGAAAATAACATCTCTTACCTCAAAATATCAGTACTTCTGAAGGAAACTTGCACTGATGAATAGCAACTCGCAAAGTATCTAAATACTCACAAAATAAGCTCGATAATATAGAGAGAAAGAGAGAAAACTTGTTTCTGGTGTGATTTTCAATTCTAACAAAGCACCCTATTTATAGGAAAATGCTTAGAACGCCATAGCAGACTAACCTGCTACCCGATGGCTTTACGTGCTACTATTCAAGCCCACCACTTTTGAAAATAAATTCCATCACATTTCATTACTCACTAACCAAAAGTGGGGCCCACCATATTTTTAATAAAAACATTTTATTTTCAAAAACATCAACAATTCATAATAAATAGCCCTTTATCAGAAAAATTATCTTATGTGTTTTCCATAGGAAATTTAATTCTCTACAACTTTGTAAGTTTAAGTTTTTTCAAATTTCAAACGAAAAATGACCGAAATCCACATACGGACGATTTTCAGAACTTCCATTCCGACAAAATACTGATAAAACACCTCAGCATTAATTCCTTCATTTATAACCACATAAAATAAATATATCCACCATTTATATTCATATAAAATAAATATTTCCTTATCATATAAATCAATAACTAATTATTAACAAATAATATTACAGAGTCACAATTATGACAACCAGGTCGTTCCCAGGAAAGATGGGGTTTTCCGATAAGGATTTCTCCTTATTGGCGCGCAATTAGGTGACCAAACCCCTTTCCTAGACAGAACATCCTTACACATTGCCAATAATGCTATCTAATAATATTATTCAAATAATATGAATTATTGATCTG
This sequence comes from Panax japonicus, assembly GCA_020205505.1. Classification (NCBI taxonomy): domain Eukaryota; kingdom Viridiplantae; phylum Streptophyta; class Magnoliopsida; order Apiales; family Araliaceae; genus Panax; species Panax japonicus. The sequence goes on along the minus strand of CM035113.1, from coordinate 23,100,766 downwards.
ATAATTGAGATATTGTGTAGTGACAATTATTGAAACAATAATAATATAAAATATCAACGCATCAATTATTGAACCAATAAAATATTGAACTGTAATTACTGTAACAATTATTGAGTAGTGATTTCTTACGTAAGAATCAATAATTTCAAAAATACTGTGGAATACCGTGTGCTAATTTGCAACCATGTGTATTATTGTATTTTAACCACTGGGTATTCTAACAGTGTTAGCGGTAACCATTACGCCCTTATTTATAAAAACTCAAACTTGTCGTTTTCTTCATCTGACAGTTATCAGTTATGGGGCCCACATATGGATGCGCCGTTGATGAATGGGTAGTATACCCATGAATTGGATACATTTGGACTTCAGTTATTGCATTTTTAAGTTATTTATTAGCATTTTATTGTGTTTATATCTTGTTTTGCAGATTTGGAAGCTGAAGGGGGCAATTATGGGAAATTCAAGCAAATAATGGCAATTCGGTAATTATGGCGAAGTACAGCGCCGGGGCGCTGGAATTAGTACTATCTACAGCGCCGGGGCGCTGAGCCTCGGCTGGCGTTGACTGGTTACGCGTGTTTGACTTTTGGATGGACTTAATTAGGTCATTGAGAGCTAAAATAAAACCTAATTGGAGAAGGATTGTGGGGGATATAAAAGAAACAAAGTGCTGAAATAAGGGGTATTCTCTTTTTGGACTTTTATGCTGAGGAAAGGATTCAAGAAGTTCTCTATTGCAGGCTACGCGAGATTGCTCGGAGATTAAGGATTGGCTACAGAGTTTATTCTTTTTCTCCTTATTTTTCATTTGTAATTCTTTAAGGATGATTTGTCAACAATTAATGGTTTTTATTTCCGAGATGAACTAATTCTTCCATTAAGATTTCAATTGAACCTTTTATGACTATAAAGTAGTTATTCGTTCAATCTAATTATTTATGTTGAAGTGAATTGTTCATCATGTTTTGACTTTATTGCTTAATTATTTGGCCAATAATTATCCTGTTATTCTAGAAGGAATTGGAAAAGGAATTCTAGGGTTAGAACTGGGCATGATGATATGTGACTTGATTATTTGCATAATTAGGTTTGTGAATTGAATGGAAATATCTTTTCACCGCATGTAACACATAGGGAATTGGAATTGGAAATCGTTTAATTCAATTGTTTTGCATAGGAATATAGCAAGATTAATCTGGATTAAATAGAAGTCAATTGATCACTTGGAAAAGGACGTTTGGCACTTGAGAATTCTTGTTAACAATTCAGTAGACATAGTAATTGAGATGAGTAGGTAACTGATTTATGGTTCATAATTGGGGATATTGAAGTCTTAACCTTTACCTATCGGAAATTCTTTATTCAAGCATTAGTTTATTTATTTGGTTATTTTAGGATAATATCTTTTGGAGTTTAATTTTGTGTTAATAATTCAGAAAATCATAATTTCTTCTTGTTCAAATAATATTGAATTGATATAGTATTAGTAGTTGGGATTTATTAATTAGAATTCTCCGAGGGAACGATACTCAACTTATCACTGTATTACTTGTTGACCACGTATACTTGCGTGTTGTGCGTAACTAGATTTTACTCAACAAGTTTTTGGCGCCGTTGCCGGGGAATTTTTATTAATATTAATTTCATATTAGTTATAATCAATTCGGTTTTAATTTGAACGCTACTTAATCTTTCTTCTTGGATTGGCAGGAATTTGTGTATGCACACTAGATCGAAAGCGAGAAAGGAACTTCTTACGTATACCGACAACCTTGAGAAGAAGTTCCAGACAGTGCGTTTGAATAGTGAGACTATACATCTGGACGACGACCTGACAACTCAAGAAATTCTCGTAAACATGGCAGAGAACGAACAGAAATCACTTAGGGATTACGCCCTGCCAAATGTCACGGATTTACAGTCAAGTATAAAGAGACCGGCAATCAATGCGAACAGTTTCGAGATAAAACCGGGATCAATTCAGATGCTACAGAATATATGCCAGTTTGGGGGTAATTCGATAGATGATCCTAATGAACATATCTTGAGCTTCTTGGAGGTTTGCGATACCTTCAAATTTAACAATGTGTCAGAAGATGCTATAAGGTTGAGGATGTTCCCGTTTACTTTAAAAGATAAAGCACGAAGCTGGTTACACTCCTTACCTCCTGGTTCAATCACCACATGGGATGACTTAGCTCAAAAGATTTTAGCTAAGTTCTTCCCACCAGCGAAGTCGGCAAAACTACGGAATGATATTCATACTTTCGCACAATTTGAGTCAGAATCGTTATATGAGGCGTGGGAAAGATTTAAGGATATGCTCCGTAAGTGCCCTCATCATGGAATCCCACAGTGGATGCAATTAGGGATATTTTGTGATGGTTTGCACGCTGCCACGAGGGCTAGTATTGATGCAGCAGCCGGAGGCGCGATCATGTCCAAAAATTTTGATGAGGCATATCAATTGTTAGAAACAATGGCTACCAACAACTATCAGTGGCCCATGACGAGGAACAACCATCCAAAAGCATCGGGGAAGTATGAAGTGGACAAGCTGACAGCATTAACAGCACAAGTGACTGCAATAGTTAAGCAAATAGAAACATGGCATCCACAAGCCACACATCAGGTAGCGATGGTTTGTGAGTTGTGTGATGGGGGTCATGCGACGGATCAGTGTGCCATAAATTCTAAATCAGCACAATTCGTAGGAAACTATAATCGCTCAACTCAACCGTATTCGACTCAAAATGCGTATAATCCAGGTTGGAAGAATCATCCAGGATTCTCATGGAGTAACAATCAAGCTGCAGCTCAACCACCTAGGCAACAAAACACCTCCGGATTTCAAAATCCGAATCAACAACCAGAGAGGATATCAAGTTTGGAAGCAGCAGTGGAAAAATTCGTTAGAGCATCGGACAAAAAGAACGAGGAACAAGACAAGAAATTGAATCAATTAGATTTGACTCTGCAAAGCCACGGGGCATCGTTAAAGAATCTGGAAAATCAATTGGGACAAATAGCACATGCATTGAATACCCGTCCACTAGGAACGCTCCCGAGTGATACAGAAATAAACTCGGGCAGAAATGAGCACTGCAAAGCAGTAATCTTACGAAGTGGGAAGGAGTTGCAAACAGTTGAGGATAAAAAAAAGGGGGACAACGCAACAGCTGAAATAGAAGAGGTTGTGGAAACTGGGAAAGATAAAGAGGAAATAGGAGAGAAAAATGCATCCGGGCCAACTACAACACTGCCACCCATACCATATCCGCAGAGATTTCAGAAATCCAAGTTAGATAAGCAGTTTTCAAGATTTTTGGATATTTTTAAAAAATTGCATATCAACATCCCATTCGCTGAAGCTTTAGAACAAATGCCGAGCTACGCTAAGTTCATGAAGGATGTGCTATCAAGGAAAAGGAAATTGGGGGATTTTGAAACAGTGGCGCTAACTTAAGAATGTAGCGCAATTATTCAGAACAAGTTGCCTCCAAAGCTGAAAGATCCAGGTAGCTTTACTATTCCATGCGATATTGGTAATCAGTTTTCGGGAAAAGCACTGTGCGACTTGGGGGCCAGTATTAATCTGATGCCCTTATCAGTCTACCGTCAGTTCGGGCTCCAGGCACCAAAACCGACAAACATCAGTTTACTGTTGGCAGACCGATCAGTTACATATCCACGAGGTATCGTTGAAGACGTATTAGTAAGGGTGGATAAATTCATCTTCCCAGCAGACTTTGTTATCTTGGATTGCGAAGTAGATACGGAACTTCCCATCATCCTCGGACGACCATTTTTAGCAACGGGGAGAACGATAATTGACGTGCAAAAAGGGGAATTGACGATGAGAGTTGACGATCAACAAGTCACTTTTAATGTGTTTAAATCCATGTCTTATCCGAAGGAAAAAATGGAGTGTTTGCGGGTGGATTTAATGGAAGAGATAGTCAATCACAAGATTTGCTGTAATTATTCAGAGGATCCGATAGAATTAATGTTGCTTGGAACAGATAACGATAGTGTTGCTGCAGACAATGAGCAGGTCAAATGGCTAGACACGGCATCATTCTAGCGGAAAAGTAATCACCCATTCGACACCCTTGATAGGCCCAAAACGGAAGGAAAAAAGTGCAAACCCTCGATAGAAGAGCCACCGGTGCTTGAATTAAAGCCACTTCCATCTCATCTTGAATATGCTTATCTAGGGACAGACGCGACTCTACCAGTTATTGTTTCGACAACGTTAACCGACACCCAAAAAGAAAAATTGTTACGGGTTCTGCGCGAGTTCAAAACAGCGATTGGGTGGACTATAGCGGACATTCGAGGTATTAGCCCATCTTTTTGTATGCATAAGATTTTAATGGAAGAAAGATCAAAACCAACCATTGAGATGCAAAGAAGGTTAAATCCTATTATGAAAGATGTGGTAAAAAAAGAAATTATAAAATGGTTGGATGCCGGTATTATTTACCCTATTTCAGACAGTTCATGGGTGAGTCATGTACAGTGTGTACCGAAAAAAGGAGGCATGACTGTGGTAAAAAACGAAGCTCATGAGCTTATCCCAACGAGAACTGTTACAGGCTGGAGAGTATGCATGGATTACCGCAAGTTGAATAAAGCCACACGCAAAGATCACTTTCCCTTGCCATTCATTGATCAGATGTTGGACCGGTTAGCCGGACATCAATTCTACTGTCTGTTAGATGGATATTCGGGGTACAACCAAATTGTCATAGCACCAGAAGATCAAGAAAAGACCACGTTCACATGTCCCTACGGTACGTTTGCATTCCGGCGTATGTCATTTGGTTTATGTAATGCGCCGGCAACCTTTCAACGTTGTATGATGGCAATCTTCTCTGACATGGTCGAACATAATTTAGAGGTATTCATGGATGATTTCTCCGTGTTTGGTGACAGTTTCGACTTGTGTTTAAAGAATCTGGTCTTGGTGTTAAAAAGATGCGTGGAGACTAACCTGGTGCTTAACTGGGAAAAATGTCATTTTATGGTTCAAGAAGGAGTTATTCTGGGCCATAAGGTTTCCGCATCCGGATTGGAGGTGGATAGAGCGAAAATTGATACAATTGAGAAACTGCCTCCTCCATCATCTGTGAAGGGCATTCGAAGCTTTTTGGGACATGCAGGGTTCTATAGACGCTTTATTAAAGATTTTTCAAAGATTTCGAAACCCCTATGCTCACTTTTGGAAAAAGATGTGCCGTTTAAGATGGATCAGGCATGCATCGAGGCATTTGAGGTATTAAAGAAGAAATTGGTCTCTGCACCAATCATTGTAGCACCCGATTGGTCTTTACCGTTCGAATTGATGTGCGACGCCAGTGATTACGCGGTGGGAGCCGTATTGGGACAACGTAACGATAAGATTTTTCATACTATCTATTACTCTAGTAAGACATTGACGGATGCCCAGCTGAACTACACAACAACCGAAAAAGAATTACTCGCAGTGGTGTTTGCTTTTGACAAATTCAGAGCTTATCTCCTAGGCCCCAAGGTAATTGTCTACACTGATCATTCGGCTATCAAATATCTGATTGAAAAGAAAGATGCTAAACCACGGTTAATACGATGGGTGCTGTTGTAACAAGAATTTGATCTGGAGATCCGGGACAGAAAAGGTACAGAAAACCAAGTGGCGGATCATTTGTCTCTGTTAGAAAATACAGAGGAGCAGAAAGAAGACAACTTAGTGATTAATGAAAAATTTCCAGATGAGCAACTGTTCCGGGTAACTACCCTATTGCCTTGGTATGCTGACTATGTAAACTATGTGGTCGCCAAGGTGTTACCGCCAGATTTGACTTCACAACAACGAAAGAAGTTTCTCCACGATGTGAAGCAATACTATTGGGATGAACCGTTTCTGTTTAAAGCATGTGCCGACCAAATGATAAGACGTTGTGTACCTCATGAAGAAATGGATAGTATATTAGGTCACTGCCACTCCTCAGATTACGGAGGTCATTATTCCGGTGATAGAACAGCAGCGAAAGTACTATAATCGGGATTTTTGTGGCCTTCGCTATTCAAAGATGCTCATCTCTTCGCGCTGAAATGCGATCGATGCCAACGCGTAGGTAATATCTCTAAGCGCAATGAAATGCCCCTCAACACAATTTTAGAGGTGGAACTATTCGACGTGTGGGGAATCGATTTTATGGGACCATTTCCATCTTCTTTTAATAATCAGTACATCTTGTTAGCGGTCGATTATGTTTCCAAATGGGTAGAGGCAACAGCGTTACCAACGAATGATGCTAACGTTGTTATCCGATTTTTGAAGAAGAACATTTTTACCCGATTCGGTACACCGCGAGCTATAATAAGTGATGAGGGAACTCACTTCTGTAACAAACAGTTTACCAAATTGCTTGTCAAGTATGGGGTTCGGCACAAAATTGCAGCTGCATATCACCCACAAACCAATGGCCAAGCGGAGGTGTCGAATAGGGAAGTTAAGAGGATCCTGGAAAAGGTAGTCAATCCGTCACGCAAAGATTGGGCATTGCGTCTTGACGATGCTCTATGGGCCTATCGAACAGCGTACAAAAATCCGATCGGCATGTCACCGTACAGAATGGTATTTGGAAAGGCGTGTCACTTACCGGTCGAGCTCGAACACAGTGCACATTGGGCCATTCGGAAACTGAACTTTGATCTGGAAGCAGCGGGGGAGAAACGATTACTGCAGTTGAACGAGATGGCTGAATTCCGGTTCAATGCGTACGAAAATGCGAAGCTCTACAAGGAGAAAGTCAAAGCTTGGCACGATAAAAAAATTCTTGATCGAACATTTGAACCCGGCCAACAAGTACTATTGTTCAACTCACGCCTGCGTCTATTTCCGGGAAAATTGAAATCCAGGTGGTCCGGGCCCTTTGTAGTTATATCTATTACTCCACACGGAAACATTGAGGTCGAGGAACCGAACTCAAAGCGTACATTCAAGGTCAATGGTCAACGTCTGAAACATTATTGGAGTGGACCAATTGAACGGTAAGTTACGGTCCAGTACCTCGCCGAACCAGTAGACAACTGAACAACACCGAAAAGTCGGGCTGATGACTGTAAACCAAGCGCTTCTTGGGAGGCAACCCATTAAGTTCTATAATTTTGTCGTTTTTAAACTTCTGTTAATTTATTTTACCGTTATTTATTTTTTATTTTTGTTTAGTTCTGAAGAATACAATTCTGCTAGGCTAACTCTTACTGATTTTTCATGTATGGGCATCAAGTCAACCCAGCGCCCCGGCGCTCCCATTACTAAGGACCCAGCGCCCCGGCGCTAGGGACCAGAAGCTGCACACCAAGCCCAGCGCCCCGGCGCTGACCTCCCATTCATTTACAGCGCCCCGGCGCTAGGGACCAGAATCGAATATTTAAGCCCAGCGCCCCGGCGCTGGCTTCCAAGGTATTTCCAGCGCCCCGGCGCTATAGCATCTCAACCGATTCTGCCACTCAGTGCCCCGGCGCTCTACATAAGGTAACACCCAGCGCCCCGGCGCTGGGATCAGGTTTGACGTTACAAGTTCACTTTTCAGCCGTTTCCTTCTCCCCCAATCCATTCACACGACGGCAACTCAGACAGTAACCTTCCAAACTCTCCCATTCTCCTAAATTTCTCTCCCCCTCTCCATCTCGCACGGTACTTTAATCTTGGATAATAGTTCTCCCACACACTTATCGCACCCCACTAACTGTGTCAGAGTCGTGTGTGCCGTGTTCTTCTACTCCAACAAAGGTAGCAACGGTATGATTTGCTGTGTATTCATATTATTCCAGATCCAGATTTCTCTTTCTTATTCTATGTATCTGGGTACTCCAATAGAATTCATAGATAATTCACTACTGTTTGGTATACTTTTCCACACACAGTTAGTGAATGCTACAGGAATGGCATGCATAGATATGGAATTAGTGATGGTTGTATTCAAGTTATCAGTTGAGGCCTAGGTGTTTGACAAATTGTCTAAGTCACTCATCGTGTGTAGTATATCATACTTGCCAGTTTCATGCCACTTTCCCGACTGTGTACTCATAACGTCAATATTTTATACAGTTTCGGGGTAATGCCATGTGCACATATCCAACCACGAATTCTTTTTAAAAGCTAAACTATGACCATGTTGTCTTTGCAGAACCCTCTACATGGCATCCAAACGTCACCGTGGCGAAGGGTCCGGGGTCGCTTCCGTGTCACCTCCAAAATTTGACAGCCGGCGTTTTGTTAGTCACGCAGCTCAAGAACGCTACAGTCGCATGGCCACCCGCTCACTAGTCCCCGAACGTGGTCTCCGTCCCGATCAAACCAAGGATGGCGAAATCGCAGTGATGATTGCTGAACGAAACTGGTTCTCCCTCACCGAACAGCCTGACCCGGCGGGGATCGCAGTGGTTAAAGAATTATATGCTAACTTGCCCGAACATAATCATTATGGGGTATTTGTCAGAGGTAAAATTGTGGAAATCGGCGAGGAGGATATAAATGGGTGCTATCAACTACCATTAGAGGGCGTTCATGATGCATATGCTAGCTTAGTGAGTGACGGGCCGAACTATGAACAGATTATTCGGGAGTTGTGTCAACCGGGCACTACATGGACCCTGCATGAGCGAGGCAGCATGACTTTCCCGTTATCTCACCTCAGTCTATATGGAAAGGCATGGTATGCCTTCATCTGTGCTAAATTGATGCCCTGCACACACGTGAGTCACGTAATCAAAGAAAGGGTTGTGCTATTATACTCCATCATACAAGGTTTAAGCATTGATGTCGGCCATCTTATTCAGCAATCTATACTCCGCGCTTCTCGCGGCGGGACTACAGGCGGGTTACCACATCCGTCACTGATCTGCGTTTTATGTGCTCAGTTTGGGGTCAAATGGAAATTCGACGAGATGATTCAAACTCCTATGCCCGTGTTGGACCATAACTTGATCTGTCGTTATAAAGTATGGTCCGGTGGAGCTAATCACCCAAGGGGACTGGGTTTCATTATTCCCCAAAGTACGTCTACACAAGCCCCACCCCCTCAGGCTCCATCTACTTACGGCCCTTCGGCAGCAGCTCAGCGAGGTGTGGTCCCTGACGCTGTCCAGCGGGAGATTGACGGCTGGTTTTAAAACATTGAGTCCCAGAATGTGCGCTTATCAGAACGCCAAGATGTGATTTTCAAGTATTTAGTCGACCAATTTTCTGCACAGAATGCCCTAACCATCCAAACCCATCCGGCCATTTCACTTAGCCATTTCCCAACGGCTCCCATTCTACCGGTATTTCCCCCTTCCGACCAAGAGATGAGTGAAGACGATGATGCTCCCCCGGAGGAATAAGCTCGTCAGGGAAGTCCTCTGTTTTATTTTGCCTTATTTTCCGCATGAGGACATTGCTCTAGATAAGTTTGGGGGTAGTTTTATTTCTAAAAAGTGGTAGCTTGTTATTCGTATGTGGATTGTTTATTCATACAGTTGCATTTAGGATTGCATGTTAATTCCAGTTTTTGATAGTGCGTATATTTGGGGCCAATGATGAAAGTAGAATTGCATGAATGAGTCTAATAAGGAGTGTTGATTCAGTTATATGATTCTCTTGACATAAATGGGGTCTTTATCTGTTTGACATTGATATTATAGGAAAGCACTTTGACAAAACGACCATGTTGGCTGTGATAGTTTAAATGGCTAGATAATAGAGTTCTAAAGAAGGATTGCTAGTGATATGGAAGAACAATTTGAATAATTAGAGGAGACTGAATCTATGCATAAACTCGAGTTTGGGGGAAAATATATGGAATATATAAGCTGTTCATCAAAAAAAAAAAAAATTGTGTGTTGAGTTTTGTGGTGGGTTGAGGGGAAACACTCCCCATAAACACAAGCGTGAGATGGAGCGTAAAACGCACTCACCAACCATCTATCTAAAAAAAAAAATAATAATAATAATAAAATATACAGAGTGACTGGTCTTGTTTCGGGGCCTTTGTTACTTGAGCAAGTACGCCCGAAGGGGTATCTTAAAACCTAGCGCCCTAAGGTCTTATATGGTCTGGGAGTCGTTGGTCGAAAGCTCGCTAAGGGGTAACCCTGTTAGCCTAATGAGATAAGACATTGCACAGTCATTTATAAAAAAAAAAAAAAAGCAAAGCATAAGTATTCCATGTTGACTTTCAAATTCAAATAAGTGTTGAATTCAGTTGAAACGAGTATATTTGATGAGTTCTCCAGTTTACACTGTATGATGCCTACTAAGAAATTTATTATCTTTCATATTTTTGTCTTTCATTGGTTAATATGGTTGTTGGACACACACGCACAATATCAGTAATAACAGATGTAGATCCGTTAATTGTCGGGAGATTGTCGATCTGTTTTTGCATGATGAATTGGCCTGTTTACGTGATTTTTCTGAGGCATATGGATATACGCGAGCTCTTGAATTGCTGGAATTACGAATATATAAATATAAATAGCTTGTGTTTGCATGATGTTTAGTTTTATTTGTGAGTTTATGTTTTGTCGCATGAGGACACGCAACATTTTAAGTTTGGGGGTATTTGATGAATGGGTAGTATACCCATGAATTGGATACATTTGGACTTCAGTTATTGCATTTTTAAGTTATTTAGTAGCATTTTATTGTGTTTATATCTTGTTTTACAGATTTGGAAGCTGAAGGGGACAATTATGGGAAATTCAAGCAAATAATGGCAATTCGGTAATTATGGCGAAGTACAGCGCCGGGGCGCTGGAATTAGTACTATCTACAGCGCCGGGGCGCTGAGCCTCGGTTGGCGTTGACTGGTTACGCGTGTTTGACTTCTGGATGGACTTAATTAGATCATTGAGAGCTAAAATAAAACCTAATTGGAGAAGGATTGTGGGGGGATATAAAAGAAACAAAGTGCTGAAATAAGGGGTATTCTCTTTTTGGACTTTTATGCTGAGGAAAGGATTCAAGAAGTTCTCTATTGCAGGCTACGCGAGATTGCTCGGAGATTAAGGATTGGCTACAGAGTTTATTCTTTTTCTCCTTATTTTTCATTTGTAATTCTTTAAGGATGATTTGTCAACAATTAATGGTTTTTATTTCCGAGATGAACTAATTCTTCCATTAAGATTTCAATTGAACCTTTTATGACTATAAAGTAGTTATTCGTTCAATCTAATTATTTATGTTGAAGTGAATTGTTCATCATGTTTTGACTTTATTGCTTAATTATTTGGCCAATAATTATCCTGTTATTCTAGAAGGAATTGGAAAAGGAATTCTAGGGTTAGAACTGGGCATGATGATATGTGACTTGATTATTTGCATAATTAGGTTTGTGAATTGAATGGAAATATCTTTTCACCGCATGTAACACATAGGGAATTGGAATTGGAAATCGTTTAATTCAATTGTTTTGCATAGGAATATAGCAAGATTAATCTGGATTAAATAGAAGTCAATTGATCACTTGGAAAAGGACGTTTGGCACTTGAGAATTCTTGTTAACAATTCAGTAGACATAGTAATTGGGATGAGTAGGTAACTGATTTATGGTTCATAATTGGGGATATTGAAGTCTTAACCTTTACCTATCGGAAATTCTTTATTCAAGCATTAGTTTATTTATTTGGTTATTTTAGGATAATATCTTTTGGAGTTTAATTTTGTGTTAATAATTCAGAAAATCATAATTTCTTCTTGTTCAAATAATATTGAATTGATATAGTATTAGTAGTTGGGATTTATTAATTAGAATTCTCTGAGGGAACGATACTCAACTTATCACTGTATTACTTGTTGACCACGTATACTTGCGTGTTGTGCGTAACTAGATTTTTCTCAACAGCCGTCGTTCGAATATTCCCCGACAGAAAGAATATTCCACCACCAAACGAATATTCCTCGACAAAATGAACACTTTATAACCACTTGCTTATTTTGCAAAATTTGTACATTTCACCCATAACAAAAGTATTATATCAAATTATTATTCAAAATAATAAATAGAGGAAATTTGATTTTATTCATTAAAAAGTGGGGGTCTTACAACAAGCACCGAGTAATTATGTCTATCTCTTAGAGTCGTGTCAAGCATATATGAGCTAGGGTTGTTCAATCGATAAATTTAGACTGTTATTGATTTTTCCTTCTTAGCAAGCACCGACCAACTGTGTTAACTAGTTATTTTTCGAATTTAGTTCGCGTGTTTATTGCTTTGAGAGTTTGTTCGCTCTTATAAACTTTCATTTTTTACAATGTAATAAAAGACTTATGTGACGCCCCCAAAACAGGTCCATTCCATCCAACCCATTCTGAGTTGCCAAATAAATGGTATAGAAAACAACTACAACTTTATTACAACAATTATCGTGCAAAATACAACAACACATATATTGTGAGTTTTTATACTAAAATATACCTACTGTGACTCTGGACACCAACTTGGATAGCACGTCACCGTGACACCTTACATAAAGGTACATTCAAAAACTGTTTTAGAAATTAAAACCTTTGGGAAGTGCTCAAAGAAACCTTCATACATGGGAGGCCATGTGTAAGACCCCAGTTTTTATAAATAAAGATGAATTTTCTATAATTATTGTTTTTGAATATTATGGAATAAATTTGATATAATTTTATAGTTGTGAGTAATATTTATAAATTTTGCAAATTACGCAAGTTGTTATAAAATATTCGTTTGGTCGGGGAATATTCTTTTTGTCGGGGAATATTCGTATGACGGCACAATCATTGGTGGACCCCACAACGGAAGTATTGTCGTAGTTAGAAAATGACAAAATTATCTTTCTATAAAAATAACGGCGGAGGTGTTACCGTTAAAACTGTTGAACTACTCGGTAGTAAAAGTACAGTAATACGCGTTGTTGCATAGTAGCACACGGTATTGATTATTGATGCTTACGTGAGAAGTCACTCAGTTATACTCAATTATTGCTACAGTAATTGCTGCATCATATCTCTTATATTATTGATTCAATTATTGTCACAGTATCATCTGTATAATATGTTATATTATTAAATCAATAATTGAGACGATAAGTTATAAATGATTAATAATTGTTGAAAGATTAATTATGTGTTGATTAAAAATAAATTAATTTATGGTAATATTTATTCAATCCTTGATATATATAAAGAGTCTGTTATGAGACGTTTGTGGTAAGTTTGGTTATTTTATGGGGGGCCCATATGTCATCATCTAAGAGTCTCATTTGTCAATAGTAATTATTTTCGTCAATAGTAATTATTTTCGTCAATAGTAATTACCTTCGTCAATAGTAATTACCTTCGTCAATAATAATTATTTTCGTCAATAGTAATTACCTTCGTCAATAGTAATTACCTTCGTCAATAGTAATTACCTTCATAAATAGTAATTACCTTTACCAGACGTCAAACCACTTGCCGTTTCATATTACAGGCGTCGAACCAATTGTCGTTTCACATTACAGGCGTCAAACCACTTTTCTTTTCACATCACCAGTCGTTAAGCCACTTGCCTTTTCACATGGCAAGTGCTAAGCTAGAAATCTTCTATAAATAGAGGCTTAGTGCTTTATTATTTTTCACAAATTCATTCAAGCTATAGAGAGAGAAAGTATAGAGAGAATAAGAGAGAAAGAAGAAGAGTATTCGGTTGCTACACTACTACAGTATTCAATCTCCTAATAAAGTAAGGGATGTTATTCTTTCTTCTTGAAGAGAACTTATGTTATTCCATTCTTTGTTATTCTGTTGGAATAACCTGTAAAAGTGGCATACCCTATACATGACCTGTATACGCGGTATACCCTATACTTGGTGAAATCCTTATGTTATTCCATTCATTATTATTCTGTTGGAATAACCTGTATACGCGGAATACCCTATACTCGGTGACATCCATGTACTATTCTGTCTTTATATTTCTGTCAGAATATTCTGTCTGTGCTATACGCCGGACCTGGTTCCATTTACTATTTCGTCTTTACATTTCTGTCGGAATATCATGTCTGTGCTATACGCCGGACCTGGTTCCATCATTTACTATTCCGCATTTATTATTCTGTTGGAACATCCTGTCGGTGTGAATTTCACCTGACCTGGTTCTGTTATTATTATTCTGCTGGAATAACTTGTTTGTGCGGTCTCTATCGCATGCATGGTGATATCTTTTGTTATTGTATTCGGTATTACTCAGTTGATTAAAATTCTGACTTCTATACTCCATGAAATTAGTAGAATATCCTTGATATTTGCGCTTCATCCAGTATCCTTTCATGGAAATATTCTTCTGATCATTCTTGAATTTTACACTACAAAACAGTATCATGTTGACAATTTGGACGTTAATAATTTCTGGATAAAATAATTCTTGAACTTGTTTTATTGAATTTTTATATCATTGTCATCATCCTCATGTTTATATTTTGTTGAAAGTCATCTGTGGCCTGTAGTGCATAGATGGACTTGGTATGATTATGACCAGGGATTATTCGGTGTAATCATGACCGTAATATTACAAATGATGTAAAAATTAAAAATCCTCAATGGCCCGTAGTGCATTGATGGATAGTTGTTGGCATGATCATGACCATTAATGAATACACAAATATTCTTGGCCGTAGTGCATGAATAATTGTGGTTGTGATACTAAAGAATATCTTTGGTCGTAGTGCAGGGGTGATTCGATGATGTGGAATATTTATTAAGCTGAGTCTCAGCTATAACTGTGATGAAAAACCTTTTAAATCATAAAAGATAGTAGATTTTATTTTCTACTTGACTCTTTTAATGGATTGCTGATTCTGCTGCAGTTAAACTTGATGTTTATTATATTTTATCAGTTTAACACTGTTGAAGGCTAATGATAATTTATTCTGCATTATCTTAGTCATAATATTTCTTGCTGGGCTAGTTGAGCTCACCCTTTCTTTCACTGTTCTCTTCAGGAAATGAGAATATAGCTGGGACGAGTCGGGGAACGGAGTAATGGTCCAGAGGATAGCATTAGTAGTCCTCACTATTCTGTGAAATAGTGTGACAATAATTGTAATGAGGACTCCTTTTGAGTTTGTATAATCTCTAGTAGACATTATTTGTATTCAAACTCACAGTTTATGTTTTGTCGTATTGTACACGACAGTTGTATTAGTAGGTTGTATTTGAATTCTGTACCATGTATCTGGCGACCCAAGATGGGTGATGTATACCTAATTTTGGGGGCGTCACACCATGCGTCTAGGTTATTATAGATATCATATGCCCACAAAATTATCCTTAGTTGACCTAATAGACCCCAAAGAAAAATGAGAAGATTACTATCATATTCTTCCCAATGGTGAGTCTTCTCTTGACATATCATTATCTCCACTGTCTCTAATTGGGTATTATACTCCAAACAAACACCAAGATTATATAGGTAGTGCTTGTAAATATACTCAGCAAGTGGATGAGCACATCCCTGTCTTATGATGATACGAGGTTGTATGTCATTAGACATCTTGTATGATAGTGGCAAAACACCCTTCCAGGTTAAGTTCACCTCACCCTCAACAGCTATAGACCACCGTTCTATTCCCATGTTATCTCCCGCTCAACCCAGTTACACTTTTATTACCTGAAAGGAATTGTGAAGCAAAAAGGTGAGCACAACTAGCTCAGTAAAGAATATTATGACTAAAGATAAATAAATTATCAATAGCCTTCAACAATAATAAATCAGAGATTTAGAACATATGGTAGATGACAACTTTTCAACCATAGTTGCAGCGGAACGAGAAATCCATTAGAAGAGTCAAATAGACCATAAAATCTATTATCTTCTCCATCTTAAAAGTACATCAACAATGTCTTATCCCTGTAACATTAATCAATAATTCCTGTCCACAATCACGTGTATAATCCATAATCGTAATTGTAGTTCTAAATTACTTTGCTCATCCAGGACAATGTTAATTTTCATCACCTAAAACATCAAAGATCATGGTTATACCAAATCACAATTCATGTTCATAATCATACTAATAAATTCATCTTTGCACTACGGGCCAAAGATATTCATCAACAAGTCATCGTTTCACTACAGGCCAAAGATATTCATCAACAAGTCATCTTTGCACTACATGCCAAAGATATTCAACAACAGGTCATCTTTGCATTACGAGCCAAAGATATTCATCAACAAGTCATCTTTGCACTACATGCTAAAGATATTCAACAACAGGTCATCTTTGCATTACGAGCCAAAGATATTCATAAGAAATCATTCATCTTTGTACTACAGGCCAAAGATATTCAGTTATATCATCATTTAGGACTGAAGATGATAAAAAAATATTTTAAAGAAAACGAATCCAGTGAAACAAAAGAACAAATATTAAGGATTCGTAATTTAAACAATTCCCGTTCAAAAATACTTCATAAATAACCAGAGTGGAGTAAAATTCAAGAATGAAGATCAAAACATAGATCCAATCAAAGATAGGTTTTGGACACAGAAAATAAAATTTAATTTTTCTGTAAATAGTGTCGTATTCGTGAATAGTGTCATATACATGAATAGTAATTTCAACACTAAAAGATAAAAATTTCACAAAAATATCATCATGCTTCGTGAATAGTACTCATGAATAGTAACTCATAAATAGTAACTCATAATTAGTAACTCGTGAATAGTAACTCATGAATAGTAACCCCGACATGAAAAAGTTCCAAATTTGATAAAAATTTCCAACCAACATTTTGGCATAATGATATTGAAGAAATAATATCATTTTAGAAGAAAATAACCTCCCTTACCTCAAAAAGAATAGTACTTCTGACTGGAATACTGGATATAGTGCTAAAAGAACTTGCACCGTATAGCAATACTCGAAGTACTAAAATACTCACAAAAATACGCTCGATATATAGAGAGAGAAATAGAGAGAAAACTTCAGTTTCTGGTGTGATTTTTAATTCTAACCTAAGCACCCTATTTATAGGAAAATGCTTAGAACACCAAAGCAGAAAATTTAATAAATTAATAATATATATTTATTAAATTCCTACGCACACTTGACATCTGAATTTCACCATCTAACAACACATGGGCCAACAATAAAAACATTTTTCTAAAAAAATATTTAAAACTTCCAAAAAATGATAATCAATTAATCCGGAACTTCAATAATTCATAATAAATAGCCCTTTTATCAAAAAATTTGAATCTCGCGACTGTTTATAGGAAATTCAATTCTCTACAACTTTACAGAAGAAAGTTTTTCCAAATTTCAAACAGAAATTGACCGAAATCCATAAACAGACGATTTTACAGGCTATAATCAAATTTCAATCAAGAAATGGGGTCCACCGACACACAAAATAGGTGTTAATAATTTAATGCAACAAAAAATACTCTTCCTCCTCATATACTCATATATCACACATTCATTGTAAAACTATCATCGTTATTATATTATAATAATATAATAAAATATTATTTTATCAAAAAAGATAAAATATCAATTTTCAACAATTGTCACTTTAAAAATTTTCTCCATCTATATACACATAAAATTAATATTTTCCTCATCATATAAATTAATAATTAATTATTCACAAATAATATTACAGAATCACAATAATGATAACCAGGCAGTTCCTAGGAAAGAGGGGGTTTTCCAATAAGAATTTCTCATTACTAGCGCGCAATTAGGTGACCAAACCTCTCCTTAGACAGAACTTTCTAGACATTGCCAATAATATTTTCTAATAATATTATTCAGATAATATGAATTATTGCTTCGATAATGGAAAATACTGTGCCGTGACAATTATTGAAACAACAATAACATAAAATATCAACGCAACAATTATTGAATCAAAAATAAAATATTGAACAGTAATTACTGTAACAATTATTGAGTAGTGTCTTCTTATGTAAGAATCAATAATTCAAAAATACTGTGTAATACTGTGTGCTACTGTGCAACGACGCGTATTATTGTATTTTAACCACCGGGTATTCCAACAGTATTAACGGTAACAACTACGCCATTATTTATAAACAACTTATACTTGTCGTTTTCTTCATCCAATCGCTTTTCGTTATGGGGCCCACAAAAGACTGCGTCGTCGTACGAATATTCCCCGACAGAAATGAGTATTTTATAACCACTTGCATATTTTGAAAAAAAAATTCATATATCACCCTTAACTTTATCTCTTATCAATTTACCCATTTACTGAAAAGTAATTATAAGAAAAATTGAATACTTTTAATTCATAAAATTTGGGGTCTTACAACTTAGACGTTTATACAGTTTTGGATCTGGGATTCTAGCATGTTGACATGTATATAAAAAAAATGAATGAAATGAGAATAAAAATAGAAAATAAGAGTTTATATCAAAAGTTTTGTTGTGGGTCGAGATGGAGCATAAAACGCACTCGCCCATAAATGCAGGACCGATATCGAGATGGAGCATAAAATGCACTCGCTAAATAATCTTCATTTTTGTTGTAAAGTCTCAGTTGGCTTATGTTGATTACGTGTCATTTACATCTCGAGTTATTAGATTCATAGGGGTGTTCTACACCTAGTGCCCTAAAGTCGTCTGGCTTGGGAGTCACTGATCAAAAGCTCATTCATGGGTGTTATACACCTAGTGCCTTAAAGTCGCCTGTCGTCATACTAGAGTCTTTTGATCTTTTCCTGCACTTGCGTCTTATTCTTAATGCTTGTTGAATGTTTAAGTTGCGGAGTGTGCATTATTGGTATTAGCAATCGATTGTGCAAGCTTATTTGAGCTATGATTGGTTAGGACGGTTGGTCTCCACACATGCACATAGAATGGATCGAATAGATTCTTATGCTTGAAATTGAATGAACCCTTATTCGTATCTGGGTTTGCCCTATTCTCTGGGACTAACTATGATTAAGCTTAGAAGCCATGATACTACTATACTATTTTTAATTTTCGTTCGCGTGTGTTTTTCTATAGTTAGTGTTGTGTTAAATAGTTTGCTCGAGGACAAGCAAAGACTTAAGTTTAAGGGTATTTGATGAGTGGGATTTATACCCGCGAACCGATTACTTTATGACTTAAATAGTTACATGTTCTCGTAGATTTTAAATGATTTTATATGATTATAGTGTTATTGTGCTTAATCGATGCAATGCATGGCTTATCGGGTGTTTTCTAGCATTAAGGGGAAAACAGTCATTTTTTATACACTGGCGCCGCAGCGCCAATGCCCAGTGTTAGTCTCGCGATGCGGTGCCACCTCCTAATTCTTGCTGACGTCAGCTCCACGCCGCAGCGCCACTCTCCCTATATGGACTTGCGCTGCAGCGCGAGCTCTGATTTTTCCAAACTAATGTGGCACTGCAGCGCCACCCATAGGCTTATTGTCCACGCCGCTGCACCACCTCCGATGCCTAGACAGAGAAGGCCTTGGTTTAACCTAGCTTGAAGGAAAAAGGCGTACATAACACACTGAAGCCTCTGCATCTCAAGATGAGACATCATATATCATATATTTTAGTTAGTTTTAGCTTAGATTAGTTTTTCCTCTATAATTTCTCTTCCTTTCTTTTAGTTCTTTTAGTTGATGTTTGTAAATATAGATTAGGTAGATTAGGGAGAAGTCAGCCATATCCTTGGAGCGACAAGAGGAGTGAGCGACACGGATTGGAAAGCTTGATTTGAGCGGAATGCGTGGAGATTGAAAGGCTTTGATAGAGTTTCCTATTATCCATGTATTTCCTCTAATTTTGTATTCTATAAATGTTGCCTTTATTACTACTTGTATTTTGTTCAATAGCTATGAACTGAATATTGGCTCTAAGGTTATAATGGATCCCTTTGTTATTTAAATTGACTGTCTTATCTCTTTGGTTGGCATCATATAATTTGGTTTAATATATTTGTACTTAATGATTCTCGCTAAGAGATTAGTGATGATTTTGGTAATCTACATGATATCGACAGAAGGATTGTAGATTTACACCTAAATATATTGGCATGTGATTGTGGATTTCAATTGCATAAGTTGTGCATAGAATAAACATATATATGTGCACCACGTGTGACCTAATAGAGAACTTATGCTTAAATCCTTGTTATGATTAATTCGCATAGACATGTGTAGGATTGTATCTAGCTTAGACGTTATTTTCTGTTCTATTCCCTTTTGGGTAGATCTGGAGATGATATGTTTGTGCATACTTCAACAGAGGTGCATAGGCACCTGTGTGTTCTAGATCGACAGATTGTCGTGACCATTAAGACCAAAAAGAGAAGGGTAGCTAGTTTGATGAAGCATAGCATGCCAGGTGTTCGACAGAATGCATGTGTGGTGTGAAGTTGTGACCTTAGCTTGTATTTCCTTCGATTACCATTCGTTATCCTATTACTTGCTTTGTTAATTAGTTTTAACTAGATTAATCACACTTTCATTTACTGTTGTGCGAATAAGAATTTAGTGATACGCAGTCAGTACTTGGTAAATATTAGTCATAGTTCCTCGTGGCTACGCCATTCTACTTATCACTGTATTTCAGGTTAGACCGCGTATACTTGCGCGTGTTTAGTGATCGGTTTTCTGACCAATATGGGTGTAAGGCATAAAAATGCCCGCCCTGGCGGGCTAGGCTTCTGACTTCTGATTTCCTTAAGCTCAAAAACTTGATAAGTTTTTGCCACTATTGCATCCTTTTTGATCACTTGCCACACCACCAAACCTACACATAAAATAACAATAAACAAGTAAAAATAAATATGAAAATAAGGAATTAACACCGATTAAGCTTAAATTAGGAACTGATTCACAGGTATAAAACCCCTTTATCATATTCTTTCTTCTCTATGCATATGCGGGGAATGCGATCAGAATGGGGAAAGTCATCCCAACCTCCACAAGCCGCTGCATATAGAAACAGGCCTTTCTTCTCTAGCGGAGGAAGAGTTGTACGGTCATAAGTCTGGACTCGGTCCCAAAAGATGTTGGTAAGACTAATGGGGCCACCATGGTGGTTGCTGAGTCTGTAGAATGTTCAACTGAGAGAGCTTGCAAGCAAGAAGAATTCAGCAGAAGGGATTTAAAGAGTAAGGAAAGGATGTCAAAGAAAGTGTTTGAGCTTGAAGTGCTTACTAATGCAAAAAGGGAAGTCTGATATTTAACTTTAAAGACACCTAAAAAGAAGAAGAAACAATGTCAGAAGGAGTTAGGAATCACAATCATGCAAGAAAAAATTTCCCAAAAATTTCCTGAAAAAAAAACTTTGGACAGCCCAAAAACATCCTTCGGAGCCTTTTTTGGACTTATATTGGCATATGTCATGGCCAAAGGTGATGATTTTTGTAGGGCTCGTTGCTAGCTTCGTTTTGATATATTATGGGCCCCAAAACTCCAAACGAATCAAAAGTTACGATTCAAATAGTAGATGTTCTTTCTGAACTTCAGTTTTTCTTCTAAACATTGATTCCCCTCTAAGGTTCGGCCTCCTAGGATTCGCCCACTAGGGTTTGCCCATCTGGGGTGGTTTCACTGCATGTAAAGCAATTTTCTTTCCTTCGTGTTTTTCATCGAAAAATGCCAAATCTTTCATTATTATCCGAGGGAAAAAACCAAGATGTAATTAAGGTAATGGGGCTCGGAAGACAAAAGAAAGATTGGAGGGTCCTAAAAAAATCCTATAGGGTTCATCCCCCTAAGGTTCGGCTCCCTATAGGGTTCGGCCTCCTATAGGGTTCAGCAACCTAGGGGTTGTTCCCTCTATTCCTTTGAGGTCCTATTGCTCCAAAAATCAACTGCTTAGAACGAATGTTCCTTCGCTGCGAAAATTATAGCCTTTCTCTTATGAATTCCAAGGGTAAAAAACCAAGATATAATCAAGGTGATGTGGCTCAGAAATAAAAGAAAGACTACAATTACTTGAAAACAGAAAAGAGAAATAAAGGAAGCAAGTCAAGAGAAATCTGAAAGAAAACATGTAAGTAAGCAAATTAAAAGGCAAAGACGAGAAGAAGGAATGGAGCCACAAGGGTTCGGGTCGCTCATAGGGTTCGGCCCTATAGGGTTCAGCCCCTAGGTTCAACCCCTAGGGTTCAGCCTTATAGGGGTATCCTCTTTGTTACCTCTCGCTCGGATCGAAGAAAGTCTCCTTACTGCTCCCTTGATAATCTTCCTGGCTCGTAGGAAGAGAGAAAATCCAAAATGAAGCAAGATAAGAAAGGAGGCGTGAATGGCGTGGAAGATGCATATATATGAATACATGTATAGCCCCCAAATATACTTGCAAAGGGAAAAGAAATAATCACTCTTTTTCCATTAAGGAATGGATTTAATCTGGTTTCCAAAAGATAAGTATCTTTAATTTTGTTTCTAAATAGAAATATATAAAGATGTTATTTTCTAAATATATATAAAAAAATTAAGAAGATTTAATTTTCTCCCGATAAAGGGAAATTTTGAAATATATGTTTGATTTTCCTTTTTAATGATGATAAGGAAGGATATCGTCTTCAAAATCAAATATAAAAAAATATATTTTATTTCCAAAATAAAATTAAGATTTGATTTGATAAAAAGGAAAGATTTAGTTTACCAAAAGAAAGATTTTATTAGATTGAATCTTATTTGGTAATATTTGATGATCTTCCTTGTTTTAATTTTCAGAAAAAAAAATAAGGAAAAAAATATTGTTCAAGCTATGGGAAGATTTTCCAATATGTCCAAGCAAGAGCTCTGCTAGGCTTTGCCTGTGAGAACCCAGAATTTCACATAATTCAAATTTTCGAATAAGTTTTTTTATAAAAAAAAGAAGAGAAAGTACTTAAATCATATAAGTGTATATGATAATTAAGCTAGATAGTTAATATATTAACTAAGAAGTATACTTAATCATTTTCAAGGAAGAGTAATGAGAGTTATGTAAGAAATTAACATAGCTTGAATGTTAGCCTTGATTATTAAATTAAAAGGATTTACAATCCTTAAGTAATTGATTATTGATATGAGTATGTGAGTGTTTATAAATTATTAAATCAAGTTGGGCTAATAACTTAATAAACTAGGAGAAATATGTTGGGATATATGTGAATTATGTACGTGATTGAGTAAATATGTATTATATAATGTGTATACATTTATTTTGTAAAGAGATGAAGAATAAATTTATGTAACCTAATACATATATTATTTATGATAATTAAATAACCTAATGGGTTATAATTTAAGAGAATGATAGTATTTAAAAAGATATACCAATCCCAAGAGATTTATTTTATATATATCTCAAATAATTAATTTTATAACCTAAGAATACCAAGTCTAATTGGGTTATGAAATTAAAGATTCTTGAGTAAGGATTTAAATTACAAAGGAGGGGAATGGAAACCCCAATTAAATAATTAGGAAAGGATAAAAATAAAAGTGTTGGACCTAATTTAATTTACATGGCTCAAATAATTGTTTAAGAAAGCCCAATTTTGAGTCACTTGTTAAAGGATATTTTGGACATTTAATAAAGAAAAATGGAGCATTAAAAATTAAATCAAAAATAGGAAAATGGGGAAAATTTCGGTCAACAAGGAGAAAAAGGAAAGGGACATGTGCTTTCATCATGGTAACTTCTTTTAGTATCCATAGTTGGTCACCAACTTTCCCACATGTCAATTTTTCATTTAAACACCACTTATAACCAATCTTGTAAGCAATATTTTGCTAAGGCTACAATCAACCACCAATGACTAAGAGAGAAAAGAATGAGAGATCATGGGAGATTATATACATACATACATATATATATATATATATATATATATATTATATTATATTTTCCCATTATAAATACTCCCATTTAATTATCTAGCAAAAGTTTTTCTTTACTTTTATCTCCTAGAAAGCTAAGAACAAAACTAAACCAAGAGAGAAAGAGAGGAGGATTTCCGGCCAGCCTTAAGGAAAAGAGAGGGAGAGTTTTTGCAAGCTCTCTTGCCCCATAATCAAAACTTAGAAAGAATAAGAAAGAAAATCAAGCAAAGGTATAAAATTTTAACCTTAATATAGTATTATTTCTTTTTAGTTTGATTTGATTTTTTGATAATATGAAGTTTTGATCTTGAGGTTTAAAACCTTAGATCTATGTGTATATAAGTGTTTCATGTTTAGATCTAATCCTTTTGAGGATCAAAAGTTAGATCTAAAGTATGAAATGAAAACTGGGTTTTTTAAAAGGTAAAAAACCTAATTTTTATTAGCCTTGCTTGTGTTTAACCTTGTGTTTGATACTTGTTTGATGAGATAGATCATGTATTATGGTAGATTCATGGGTATATGAAGTATTAGTAGGTATTATTGTGATGCCCCCAAATCTGGGTATATTCTAACCCGGCAGATGGTGTTAAACGGTGCTACAGTTCACATAAACATTTAATTGAAATGCCTCAAAAGAACGGATATGTCTTATATATATATCAAAAGAATATTTATATTCCCCAAGTTCTTTACAACCAATACATTTGTCTTTATCATAATATTAGTATTATTTTTACAAAACCTATACTATTACATATGTAGTCTACGGGTTCGCCTTCGCCTTCCCTTTATCCTTGCCGGATCCATCGGTTCGTTTGGTCTTAGCAGCATTCATATGGTTTAAGCAAGAATGATCTTAACTAGCTCAGCAAGTACAACAATTCTAGGAAAATAGCATGCTTGAAACATAGGAATCGTATATCTTCGATAACTGAACAATAGTTATGAAGAACTATCGATAATTCAAAATAGCACTTCTTTAATGCAAAACATTTTACAACAACAATATTCAGTAAAACATCAATTCTGGTTCAAAACCGTAAGCATTTAATAATTACTTTGAAAAGGACATCCTGGCACGAAGTCTGTATGTCTGGCATAGCTTACGAGCACGTCTATGTGATCAGCCTATAGTACTCTATGTTGATCAAAACTACACTCATTAAACATGTATACGTTTAAGTTGTGGCAAACTCATGTGCATGTCGTTTAACGACAAAACAATTTAGCATACTCAGTCTACTTTTGAAAACCACAAAAATATTAGTTTGGTAAATCCTTATCAACACTTGATAAAATAACATAGCATACGACTAGCCGAAAGAATTGGCTTTGACTTCCTCAAACATTAACTCATTCGAAGAATACATGAATCATAAAGACTTGTCCAGATCGAACTGGAACAAGGGTTAGAGTACTTGCCTTTAGCGTCTGCTACAGTTTATAACACGTGAACTTTAGGTCCTTAAATCTCTACAGTAGATGATAACATAACATAGAACATTAGGTCTTGAATGATCATACATGGTTCCTGAAGAATCTTACCCTTCTTCTCAATTTAATTACGTATTAGATTTATTATTATCGGTTCCGGCTTTCCGTTAGGTCATTCTTACGTTCATATGTAATTGATTTAACTTAACCCTGAGTGTTCATACTTAAGGCTTAATTATGTCTTAACAATGTTTCATTAAGATCCTTATTTAATTGCTTATCAATTACTCTTCCTGTTCAACTTGTAAACATTCTCTATTGTCTAGGTCATGAAGCTGGCGCTGCGGCGCCGGCTATTACACTTGGTGTTGCCCTGCGACGTCACCTATTATTGCCCAGAAATAGGACTCGGCGCTGCGGCGCGAGTCCCTTTGTTTCTGGTCGCACTACGGTGTGAGTTTGCAGGGGACTAAGGCCACTTTGGCGCTGCGGCAACGGACTTTTGGCTTGGAGTCGCGCTGCGGCGCGGACTCTGTGCCACAGAAATGTTTGACAGATTTTTTAAATGTTGAGATTCCCGGACTCGTAACTTCTTCGTTATAAGTCCGAATTGGCTCGTTCAAGAGCCTACGGTTCACAAATCACGTACGCTATGCGTTCGTGCAAGAATTTTATCTATTCGACTTCGTTTGCTAAAATTTCAACAATTAGTCCATTTTAAACGAAAATAGTAAATGTTCGCGAACGTTCGACGCTCGTTACTTCGTTCTTAGTC
This sequence comes from Panax japonicus, assembly GCA_020205505.1. Classification (NCBI taxonomy): domain Eukaryota; kingdom Viridiplantae; phylum Streptophyta; class Magnoliopsida; order Apiales; family Araliaceae; genus Panax; species Panax japonicus. The sequence goes on along the minus strand of CM035113.1, from coordinate 23,074,718 downwards.
GAATTCTGGTCATTTTCGAGTCTGTAACTCTATAATGCCAAATATGACTTGTCTCCATTGAAAACTAACATTTCCGAGTTCAAACACAAAATACGACTCCCATTCCGAGAATTTCACGAATTCGACAATTATCGTCCAATCGTGTTAATTCCGGCAAAACTTTATTACTAGTGATTTGTTCATCATTCTAACTACATTCATTTTATTATCTAGACATCTTAACTTACATGCTACAACAACTTATATTCAAATTAAGTTATGGCTTACTTCATATAAGTTCTTAACTTAATAATTCTTCAATACTTGATTTTTATTTCATGATGACTTATTATTGGTTTAAGTCCTTTACTCAATGTTTTCACATCTTATCCAACATACTAATTCATATGACAACCATATGACAAGTTCATCATAAGTTAATAACTTATTTAGGTTCAAGTTGTTTAATCCACTTATTCCTCTTAAGTTCATTCATCAATGACTTCTTATATGTTCTTAGTATCTAACTTCATTAGATTAAACTTCTCTTACCATCCTAGTATGATAGAGATAGAAGAGACAATATCAATTACCTTTGAAGACTACTTGAACTTCTCTTCTCTTTAAAAATCTAGCAAAGGAAAGTTAAACTTCAAAGTGCTTATTGGCTCTAACAAATAAGTTATTTTGTGAGAGAGTTTGTTGGATAACATAACAAACCTCAAATGAATTAAAGGGCTTGCTGTTTATAGAACTTTTAAGGTTAGGGAAATTAGGTCATTAGGCAACCCACCTCCTCAACTAACCTTCTTACTATTCATCAACTTAACCACTAAGTAAACTTGCTAGCCACTCATAATTCTTGCTTATCACAACACTTGATCATCACTTAAAGTACTTGGGCATCACATAAAGTTCTTGCCCACTACTTCACCTATGGGTTGCCCTATGGATCCTATTAGTTAGTGGATTATCCATTGGGCTTGATAATTAATCTAGCTAATTCCTTGTTGGGCTTGCATTATAATAATTTGGGCTTAATTATAATCCCACCTAGGTTTACATCTTATTCTTATTGGACTTGCTCTTTATACAATATCCACCACTCTATTTCATTAGATTTTAATTCTACATATTCTCAAATTAAGCCTGCATGTGAAATATTATGTTTTCCATACATAGATTATTATTACATAATGCATTTTGCCTCGATATAATAACGTTACGTATTTCCCGGAAGTTCAAAAATAATTCTCGAGCGATAAACGGTGAATAGTGTTTTTCATAAACTTTCTCGGAAAACTTTTATTTTTGTCTTGGAATTTCAAACACTACGATGCTCAGATGTTTCTAGGTTATAGAACGACATATATCTTATTAACACATAATAATAACAAATAATATTATTTTATTCATTATTTAATTCTTTCAAATATTTTACAAAGGATCTGAATTTCTCGATCGTTACATTCTTCCCCCTTATAAAGATTATATCCCCAGAATCTCGCCCTACATTACTCAAACAAAATAGGGTAATCTTTTTTTGTCTTCTCTTCCAATTCCCACGTTGTTTCCTCGATATCATGATTCTTCCATAATATCTTTACTGACGATATTACCTTATTTCGCAGAACTTGCTCTTTTCTATCAATGATTTGAATCGGTATCCCTTCATATGTTAAGTCCTTCTTGATTTGAATAGGTTCAAATTCTATCACGTGCTTGTAATCCGGTTTGTAAGGACGTAGCACTGAAACGTGAAATATATTATGTATTCGCTCTAGTTCTTGAGGTAACGCTACCCTATAAGCTACCTCACCTACCCGTTCTAATACTTCAAAAGGTCCTATAAATCTTGGGCTTAGTTTTCCCTTCTTTTCAAAGCGTATTTTTCCTTTCCAAGGAGATACCTTTAGAAATACATACGAGCCTGCTTCAAACTCTCTATTCTCTCGATGTACGTCTGCGTATTTCTTCTGTCTATCTTGAGATTCTACGAGACGCATCCGTATCAACTTCACCACTTCCGCTGTTTGCTGTACCAATTCTGGTCCTAGCATTCGGCGTTTTCCCACTTCATCTCAATACAATGGTTTTCTGCATTTCCTTCAATACAAAGATTCATACGACGGCATACCTATGCTTGCATGATAACTGTTGTTATGCACAAATTCTACTAATGGTAGATGATCATCCCAACTACCCGTGAAATCCATGACGCAAGATCTCAACATATCTTCTAAGGTCTGAATTGTTTTCTCGCTCTGTCTATTAGTTTGTGGATGATATGTCGTACTCAACTTCAACTGCGTCCCCAACTACTCTTGAAGACTTCTCCAAAAGTTCAATCTGAATCATGGGTCACGATCTGACACAATCTAAACTAGTACTCCATGTCTGGAAATGATTTCCTTAATATAAAGTTTCGCTAATTGATCTAAGTTATACTTGACCCTAATTTGCAAGAAGTGCGCTGACTTTGTCAACCGGTCCACTATTACCCATATCGCATCATACCTTTTTTGAGTAGTCGGAAGTCCCACCACAAAGTCCATCGTGATATATTTCCACTTCCACTCCGGAATCTCCAATGACTATAACAAGCCACTTGGTCGTTGATGTTCGGCTTTAACTCTTTGACAAGTTAAGCACCTACTCACATACGCAACTATTTCTCTCTTCATGTTTGGCCACCAAAAACTCTGTCGAAGGTCATGATACATCTTAGTGCTACCAGGATGAATCGAGTACCTCGAACTGTGAGCCTCTTGCAAAACTTTCTCCTTTAATTCCGTCTCATTTAGAACCCAAATTCTTCCTACAAATCTTAATAATCCCTCATTATCAAGACTAAACCTAATATCTTTTTCGGTGGTTATCCGCTCCTTCATCTGGTCACACTCAACAGTTTTGAGCTGCACCTCCTTGACTCTCTCTACGATGGTAGATTGTATCTCCGTCACAAAAAGTCTCTGCTCCGCCTCACTTGGCAACTTCACCTCTAAGTACATCCTAGCCATCTCTGTTATTAACTCAGTTTGAGCCGTTAACATAGACAACTTCTCCCTACCCTTTCTACTCAAAGCGTCGGCCACAACATTGGCTTTTCCAAGGTGATACAGGATTTCACAGTTGTAATCCGTTATCAACTCTAGCCATCTCCTCTGTCTCATATTCAACTCCTTTTATGTGAAGATATATTTTAGACTCTTCTGGTCCGTGTATATCTCACACTTTTCCCCATAAAGATAATGTCGCCATATCTTTAAGGCAAACACTACCGCGGCCAGTTCCAGATCATGAGTAGGATAAACTTTCTCATAATCCTTCAACTGCCTAGATGCATATGCAATGACCTTGCCATGCTGCATGAGCACGCAACCAAGTCCTTTATGAGAAGCATCTCTATAAACTACGAAATTTCCTGTGTCATCGGGTAATGACAAAACAGGTGCTTCACTCAACCTCTTCTTCAGTTCTTGAAAATTGTCTTCACATTTCTCAGTCCATACGTACTTCACCGTCTTCCTCGTCAAGTTAGTCAACGGAGTAGCTATCTTTGAAAAATCCTGAATAAATCTCTGATAGTAACCCTCTAACCCTAAGAAACTCCGCACCTCCGTCGGTATTTTTGGTTGTTCCCAATTCATCACGGCTTCCATCTTCGCTGAATCTACTAAAATCCCCTCGTGGTCAATGACATGACCTAAAAACATTACCCTCTCTAACCAGAATTCACACTTAGTGAACTTCGCATATAACTTTTCCTTTCTTAGTGTCTCCAACACTATTCTTAGGTGTTCAGCATGATCTTCTGGCATCTTAGAATAGACTAAAATATCATCGATAAACACCATGACGAACTTGTCCAAATATTGTTTGAACACTCTGTTCATCATGTCCATAAATGCAGCAGGTGCATTAGTCAACCCAAATGATATCACCAGAAACTCCTAATGACCATAACGAGTTCTGAATGATGTCTTTGGCACGTCTTCATTCCTAACCTTTAGCTGATGATACCCCGTCCTCAAATCTATTTTGGAAAAATATTTTGCCCCTTTCAACTGATCAAAAAGATCATCGATCCTGGGCAATGGATACTTATTCTTTATTGTTAACTTGTTCAACTCTCGGTAGTCGATACAAAGTCTTAACGATCTATCCTTCTTCTTTACAAATAGTACTGGTGCTCCCTATGGCGAAACACTCGGTTGAATATACTTCCTGTCCAATAATTCTTGCAACTGCACCATCAACTCCTTCATCTCCATTGGCGCCATACGATACGGTGCCCTGGAAACTGGTGCCGCTCCTGGCACAATATCTATTACGAACTCGGTCTCCCTATCCGGCGAAAGACCCGGTAACTGGTGCCGCTCCTGGCACAATATCTATTACAATATCTATTATGAACTCACTCACTATAGGTATGTTTTCCATGGTCGCTCCCACTCTCTGGGTATCAACCACATGACACAAATAGCCTACACACCCCTTCCTCAATAATTTCCTAGTTTGTGTCATGGTAAGACAACACAAACGTCCTGGCGATTTATTCCCGTAAAATATTACATGAGATTATTTTAATGTTTTAATGTTTTAATATTTGCGCATTTCTTTTGACAATCTATTATTGCTCCATGATTTATCAACCATTCCATTCCGAGAATTACGTCAAATTCTCCTAACTTTATCAGTATCAGATCTACCGATAATTGACAACCTCTAATGTCTACGCAATAACTCCTATGAATATCTTCAACAGGAATTATCTCTTCATTTGATACCTTAATATTTAAAGGTATAGGGAACTTTTCGGGAAGTAATCCTAATCGTCTAGAAAAATCACATGCGATAAACGAACAAGTAGCACCCGAGTCAAATAGCACGTATGCATTTAAGTCGTTGATCGGAATAATACATGTGACTACGTCCCCCGATGTCATAGCGTCTTGGACGGTCATATTAAAGGTACGGGCCATCGGCCTCCCCGGTTGCGCTGGACCCCCAATAGTTAACTTACCACTATTGGTGCCCCTATTCCCATCTGTCCCCTTCTTTGGACAGTTCTTTGCCATGTGGTCAGTTGACCCACATACAAAGCATCCATGGTTCTTCTTTGGGCTTGGACAGTTTGGCGTAATATGCCACTCCTATCCGCAGTTATAACACATTGCCTTACCTTTAAGACAGACTCCTAAATGAGTCTTCCCACAGGTTTTTGAAGGCCTCCATCCTCCTCTTCGGGTCTCCTTGTTTCACTCCAGTATTCCCAGAGCTAACTACCTTCCTCTTATAACCTTCGCCACTCCTGTTGGCACCCTCTTTCTTTTCTCCCCCGTCCACCTTCCCCTTGATTTTCTTATCCTTGTGGTATTGGCTCAACGCCTCACTACCACCTTCGGCAATTATTACCTTCTCTAAAACGATTCCAAAAGAAGTACTTTGAAACACAGAGATACGGTTATAGAGCCAAGGTTTCAAGCCCTGCTCGAACCGTCGAGCTTTTCTCACCTCAGTATCCATTTGATATGGAGCGAACCTTGCCAGTTCATTAAACTTGGCGGCATATTTGGGAACCGTCATATCCCCTTACTTCAACTCCAGAAACTGCATCTCCATCCTTCCTTACATGCTCGTGGGAAAATAGTTCTCGTAAAATATTTCCTTGAACCTCACCCACGTTATCATATCTATTTCGACCCTCGCCTGATTGGCCTCCCACCAAAAGTTGGCCTCTCCCTTCATCATGTAGGTTGCAAAGGAAACCTTTTGGGCCTCGTCGACATTTACTATCACAAATGCCTTCTCTATCTCCTTCACCCATGTTTGGGCTTCAATAGGGTCCGTAGTTCCTTTGAACTCCAGCGGACCCACACTCTTAAAGTCCTTGAATGTAGTAGGTCGTACTACACCAAGATTTACGGGGATATTAGCCCCAGTTTGATTAAACGCTACGGTTAAAAGGTTCAAAAATTTTTGCATGGGGTTAACCGGACCTCCCTCTGGTTGATTTGTGTTCGCACCTTGGTTACGTGGTACTCTTCTTGGCGGCATTTTGCTATTACAATAAACACATATTTTATTATTCATTTCATGCCAGTTAGTTATTATTCAATATTAAACAATAACTTAAACATTCATTACTCAACATTTTTTGGAAAAAGAAACTTATATTAATTCATTGTAGTATAATACTACATCGGTTACATTACACAGCCTAAGCTGAATACATTACTTTCCCGCAATTGCTTTCCAAAAATTGGAATTTACAAAAGACTACCCTTGATTATACAAAAGAGGGTTTTACGTCACTACTAGATACAGAAATATGTACATATCTAACTATTCTAACCACTACTAGATCACATTTGCCTTAAGGTATTTTCAAAATCCGCCTTGGCAAGACCAGCAATAATATCACGGCTGATAGTATGTCGTGTCTGCCCTGTCTCTACGAGATAACCAGTTACCTGCAACTGGAAATCCTTTCACCATGTTCCTAAGCTCAAAGACCTCCTGTTTCAACCCATGGACCTTGTCCTTGGCCAAAACCCTTTCATCATGTTCCTGCTCCCACATGGACTCCAAGTCCGTCTTATCCTCTATAACAGCTTAGAGTTATGCCTTTAGCTCCTTAACCTCCTGGCAGTAGTGGATGTTCCTATCTATCACTGACATCATTGACTCCCCCAAAGCCGTCTCCGCTGCTATAGCTACTGGGTTGAAGGACACTACTTCCACTTCTTCTTCTATCATGCCATCAAACACTGACATGAGATCTAAACTTTCCGAGTCTCCAGACTCAACCACCACTATCTCAGGATCTGCCGCTATGGGACTCGGTATAATCTCTACCTGATTAACCGATTCTTCACTGACTACCTGTATGTCACTATTTTCTCCTGACATCTACAACAACACAAAAGTTTGATTAGTACACGTTAGTAAAATAAAAAAAACACATAACATATATAATGCATTTTTATAAGGTTAACTTCCATCTTTTATTCTTTGACTTTTCTTAAGGTTATGACTTAAAGTTTTATTCCCCCCCCCCCTTAAGTTTTATAACCTAATGCTTTAATAACAACCTGTGACGCCCCCAAATCTGGCTATCTTCCAACCCGACAGATAGTGCTACATGGTGTTACAGTTCGTATAAACATTCAATTGAAATGCCTCAAAAGAACGAATATGTCTTATATATATATCAAAAGAATATTTACATTGCTCGGGTTCTTTACAACCAATACATTTGTCTTTATCATAATATTAGTATTATTCTTACAAAACCTATACTATTACATATGTAGTCTACGGGTTCGCCTTAGCTTTCCCCTTATCCTTTCCGGATCCATCGGTCTGTTCGGTCTTAGCTGCATTCATATAGTTTAAGCAAGAATGAACCTAACTAGCTCAGCAAGTACAACAATTATTGGAAAATAGCATGCTTGAAACATAGGAATCGTATATCTTCGATAACTGAATAATAGTTACGAAGTACTATCGATAATTCAAAATAGCACTTCTTTTCATTCAAAATATTTTATAACAACAATATTCAGTAAAACATCAATTCCGGTTCAAAATTGTAAGCATTTCATAATTACTTTGAAAAAGGACATCCCGGCATGAAGTCAGTAAGTCCGGCATAGCTTACGAGCACGTCTAAGTGATCAGCCTATAGTACTCTATGTTGATCAACACTACATTCATTAAACATGTATATGTTTAAGTTGTGGCAACCTCACGTGTGACGCCCCCAAAATAGGTATACATCACCCATTCTGAGTTGTCAAAACATGGTACAGAAACAACTACAACTTTATTAATACAACCATAAAACTGTGAGTTTAAATACAAATATTATCTTCTAGACAATATTTATACCCAAATAAATCCTCATCACATTTATTGATACATTATTTTACAAAAATGGTGAGGACTACTAAACAACTCTCTTTAGAACCTTCATTCCATACCCCGACTAGTACTCGTTATATTCTCGCCTCCTAAGAAGAAAAATGGAACAAAAAGGAAAAGGGTGAGCTCAACTAGCCAAGTAAAGAATAATATGACTAAGATAATATAAAACAAATTATCGTTAGTCTTCAACAGGGAAAAATCTGAGAGAATACACTAAACAACAAGTTTTAGATCAATATTCGCAGCGGAAATAATAATTCATAGAAGAGTTACGTAGAGGGTGAAATCTACTAATATCTATGAATTTAACAGTCCATCATCATTATTTTATCCCTGTAACATCAATCAATACATATCTTGAGTCAAATGTTCATCTTTGCACTACAGGCCAAAGATATTCATCAGTTGGTCATGTTCATCTAAACACCTGTTCATCTTTGCACTACGGGCCAAAGATATTCATCAAAAATCATTCATCTTTGCACTACAGGCCAAAGATATTAAATTATATCATCATTTAGGACTGAGGATGATGAAAAATATTTTAAAGAAAACGAATCCAGTGAAACAAAAGAACAAATATTAAGGATTCGTACTTTAAACCATCCAAGTTCAAAAATACTTCCTAAATAACCAGAGTGGAGTAAAATTCAAGAATGATCAAAACATGGATACAATCAAAGCTAGTATCCATAATAGATATCTTGGACGAAAAACGAAAATTTAATTTTCCTGTGAATAGTGTCGTATTCGTGAATAGTGCCGTATACGTGAATAGTGTCGTATACGTGAATAGTAACTCTAACACCAAAAGATAGAAATTCACAAAAAACATCATCATGCTTTGTGAATAGTACTCATGAATAGTAACTCATGAATAGTAACCCCGACATGAAAAAATTCAAAATTTGAAAAAAAAAATCTAACCAATATTTTGGCATAATTATATTGAAGAAATAATATCATTTTCGAATAAAATAACATCCCTTACCTTACAAGACAGTACTTCTAGTTGAAACACCGGATATAGGCTATGACTTGAACTTGCACCGTATAGCAACACTCAAAGTATTAAAATACTCACAAGAATATGCTCAATATATATAGAGAGAGAGAGAGAAATAGAGAGAAAACTTCAGTTTCTGGTTAAATTTTCAATTCTAACCTAAGCACCCTATTTATAGGAAAATGCTTAGAACACCAAAGCAGAAAATTTAATATAATATTAATATATTTAATAATTTTTCTACGCCCACTTTGACAACTGATCTCAGCTCATTAAGCACATGCTAGGGCTGCCCACACAACAAAAAAAATGTTTTTCACAATTAATTAATTTAAAACTCCAAAAAAATAATAATTAATTAATCCGGAACTTCAATAATTCATAATAAATAGCCCTTTTGTCAAAAAAATCCAAAACTCACGACTTTCCATAGGAAATTCCATTATCTACAACTTTGCCGAAGCAAAGTTTTCCAAATTCCAAACAGAAATTGACCGAAATCCACAAACGGACGATTTTACAGGCTATAATCAAATTTCAATCAAAAAATGGGGTCCACGGACATGAAAAACATGTTTTTAATATTTTTGGTAATAAAAATACTCCTCCTCCTCATATACTCATATGTCCCATATTCATTATAAAGATATCACCATTATTATATTATAATAATATAATAATATAGTTAAATGAATTATTTTATCAGAAAAAGATAAAATATTAATTTTCAACAATTGTCACATTAAAAATTTTCTCCATCTATATCCACATAAAATCAATATTTTCCTCATCATATAAATTAATAATTAATTATTCACAAACAATATTACAGAATCACAATACTGACAAGCAGACAGTTCCCAGGATAGAGGGAGATTTCCAATAAGGATTTCTCCTTACTGGCGCACAATTAGGAGACCAAACCTCTCCTTAGACAGAACTTTCTAGACATTGCCAATAATGTTATCTAATAATATTATTCAGATAATATGAATTATTGCTCCAATAATGGAAAATACTATGTAATGACTATTATTGAAACAACAAGAATATAAAATATCAACGCAGCAATTATTGAATCAATTAAAATAAACTACTGCACAGTAATTACTGTAATAATTATAGAGTAGTGCCTTCTTACGTAAGAATCAATAATTGGTGCAATACCGTGTGCTACTGTGTTTTAACCACCGAGTATTTCAACAGTATTAACGGTAACAACTACACCGTTATTTATAAACAACTTATATTTGTCGTTTTCTTCATCCAATCGATTTTTGTTATGGGGCCCACACAAGGCTGCGCTGTCGTACGAATATTCCCCGACGGCAAGAATATTCCACGACCAAACGAATATTTCCCAAAAAATTATGAATATTTTATAACCACCTGCTTATTTAAGATATTTGAGCATTTTACCCATAACTAATCATATTAATCACATCAACACTTACTATTTCAAAATAATAAATAGAGGAATTTAAATTTCATTTATTAATAATTTGGGGTCTTACAACCTCCCCTTCTTATGAAATTTCGTCCTCAAAATTTACGTACGTACCTGGTGTTTCAAAAAGGTGAAGATACCTCGCTTTCATTTCCGTTTCCAATTCCCAGGTCATTTCCTCTATAGCATGGTTTCTCCACAAAACTTTAACTTGTGGTATGACCTTCGTGCGTTGGATATGCTCTTTCCTATCCAAGTTCTTGACAGGTACCTCTTCGTACGTTAAGTCTTCGGCTATCTCGTCCAGTTCTAACAAAATAACGTTGTTCGGGTCTTTTACATATTTACGAAGTACAGATATGTGAAACATATTGTGAACACGAGACATACTCAGAGGTAATGTGAGTCTATAGGCTACATTTCCTACTCGGTCAAGAATTTGAAATGGACTAATAAATTGTGGATTCAGCTTTCCTCTCTTCCCAAATCTTGTAACTTCCTTCCATGGGGCAACACGCAACAATACATGATCCCCAATAATAAATTCTACGTCCTTTCAATGAAGATCCGCATAACTCTTTTGTCGATCTTGTGCCATTTGTATACGTTGTCGAATCATTTGGATCTTTTCCGTAGTCATACGTACCAACTCGGGTCCCAACAATGTTGCTTCACCCACCTCGTCCCAACATATTGGAGAGCGACACTTTCGTCCATATAATGCTTCAAATGGAGCCACACCTATACTTGCCTGATAACTGTTGTTGTAGGAGAATTCCACCAATGGTAAATACTTATCCCAACTACCCTTGAAGTCTAGGACACAGAGTCTTAATAGATCTTCAAGAGTTTCAATAGTCCTCTCTGATTTTCCATCCGTTTGAGGATGGTATGCCGAACTGAATCGTAAATCCATGCCCATAGCTTTTTGCAAGCTAACACAAAATCTTGAAGTGAATCTTGGGTCACGATCCGAAACTATGGATACTGGCATGCCATGCAACCTCACAATCTCATTTACATACATACTAGCAAGATGTTCAAGGGAATAAGTCTCCCGTATCGGCAAGAAATGTACAGACTTGGTTAATCTATCAACAATAACCCAAATAGCATTTATGCCTTGAGAAACTGTAGGAAGACTCGTAACAAAATCCATGGTAATATGTTCCCACTTCCATTTCGGAATCTCAAGTGGTTGTAATGGACCCTTAGGCACTTGATGCTCCGCCTTTACACGTTGACAAGTTAAATACATTGAGATAAACTTTGCAATCTCTCTCTTCATATTGTTCCACCAAAATGTATGTCGAAGATCACGATACATCTTGGTACTTCCAGGATGAATTGCAAATGGTGTATTGTGTGCCTCCATCATAATCTTGTACTTCAAATTAGAGTCGTTAGGAACACAAAGTCTGGAGTGGACTCGAAGTATTCCTTCTTCATCGATTCTCGCTTCCAGAATAGCACCTTCTTGTACTTTCTTCTTCATATGCATCAGCTCCGGGTCGGTGGCTTGAGCAACCTTAACTTTTTCTATTAAAGTTGGCTCTATGCGTATACTTGACATCATCGCACTCATTCCTGCATATGATCTTCTACTCAACGCGTCAGCTACCACGTTCGCTTTTCCAGGATGGTATTGAATAGTGTGATCGTAGTCTTTCAATAGCTCGAGCCAACGTCGTTGCCGCATATTGAGTTCTTTTTTAGTGAAGAAATATTTGAGGCTTTTATGGTCTGAATATATCTCCACTTTCTCCCCGTATAGATAGTGCCTCCAGATCTTTAGCGCAAAAACGACTGCTGCCAACTCTAGATCATGAGTAGGATAATTCCTCTTATATTCTTTAAGTTGTCGCGAGGCATAGGCTATGACTTTCCCACGTTGCATGAGAACACGTCCTAACCCTTTACCTGAAGCTTCGATGTAGATAACAAATCCATCCGAACCAGATGGTATTATTAGAACAGGTGACGAAATAAGTCTCCTCTTAAGCTCTTGGAAACTCTTCTCGCATTCCTCGCTCCAAACGAATTTTGTATCCTTCCGAGTTAGCTGAGTTAATGGAGTAGTGATTCGAGAAAACCCTTCCATGAATCTCCGATAATAACCAGCTAAACCCAAAAAGCTACGTACTTCAGTCACCGTCTTCGGTTGCTCCCAACTTTGTATTACTTCAATCTTCACCGGGTCAACAGATACTCCATGTTTTGACACCACATGCCTAAGGAATGCTACTTCCTTAAGCCAGAACTCGCATTTTTTCAACTTGGCATAAAGCTTGTTTTCACAACGCCTTTGGAGTACCAGCTTCAAATGGTGCTCATGATCTTCACGGCTTTTGGAATATATGAGGATGTCATCAATAAAGACAACAACGAACTGATCCAAATAATCCTTGAATACTCGGTTCATCATATCCATGAAAGCCGCAGGAGCATTAGTCAATTCAAAAGACATGACTAAGAATTCATAATGCCCATACCGAGTTCTGAAGGCACTCTTTGGAATATCCTCAGTTCTAATCTTCAGCTGATGATATCCAGAACGAAGATCAATCTTTGAAAAGAATTGTGCTCCTTGCAACTGGTCAAACAAGTCATCAATACGAGGTAGTGGATACCTATTCTTGATGGTGACATGGTTCAATTCCCGATAGTCAATACAAAGTCGCATACTCCCGTCTTTCTTTTTTACAAATAAAATAGGAGCACCCCAAGGAGATGTACTAGTACGAATGAAACCGATGTCCAACAATTCCTGTAGTTGGACCTTTAACTCCTGAAGTTCAATAGGAGCCATTCGATATGGGGTTTTACAAATGGGCTTTGTACCAGGTTTAAGATCGATAAAGAATTCAACTTCACGTTCTGGGGGTAGACCGGGAAGTTCTTCAGGAAATACGTCAGGAAAGTCAATAACAACCGGAATATTATTCAGTTTTGACGTGTCTTTATCCAAATCCATAACATAGGCTAAGAAAGCTTGACATCCGTTTTTCAATAAACGAATAGCTTTATGATTAAATATGACAGTGATTGATTTTAATGGTTTAGTTGCTTGAATTCGTACAACAGATTGTTTAGGAATATAAAAGCTAACAACCTTACGAAAATAATCAATTTTGGCATGATGAGTAGTTAACCAATCAATCCCTAAAATCACATCAAAAGCAAGTATATTTAAAGAGATAAGGTCAACAGGTAAGGTAATGGTGCCAACTTGGATTAAACAAGATTTATAAACAGTGGATGTGATGAAAATTTCTCCTAACGGAGTTTCCACAGATAGGTCAAAGTCTAATTTCTCTCGAGTCAAGTTTAAACGTTGAGCACAAACAGGAGAGATAAATAAATGGGTAGCACCGGTATCAAGTAATGTATAAACTTCGCAAGAATTTACGATTAGCTTACCCGTGATCACCTCGTTTGGGTTCCTTGCATTTTGACCAGTCACGACAAACGCTCTTCTAGGAACTGTTGACTTTGACTTTTCTGGGACAGCCTTTTGAGTCACAGTCCCCGCGAACTTGGTTTCACTATCGTACAATCTTGAGCGATATGTCCTCCGTTTCCACAATTATAGAATACCTTGAACTGTTGTGGGCAGTTTAGGCTGATATGTCCCTCTTTCCCGCATTTGTAGCATATGACCGGTGGTCTTTCTCCTCCCTTGGAACCAGTTGCTGCTGGTGCTGACGTCTTCGCATTATCATTGTTGAATCTCCTCTTTCTAAAATCTCCCCCCAACTCGGTTCTTCTATTTTCATGGCCATGATTACCACCAGAATGGTTACCATTTTTGTTCGCCTTTTTCTTTTTCCGTTGGTTATCATTATTCTGTTGACTGCTATCTCCGGTATGATCCTGGTTGTGGTCCCTCAGTTGAACGTACTCGTTATCTTGCTCTAATAATTGAGCCCTATTTACAACATCTGAATAGAGAGAAAATTTATGAGAAATGAAATACAGACGTATGCCGGGTTTCAAACCTCTCAGAAACATCCGCGTCATACGTTCCTCATTCCCCACCAAATGAGGTGCAAACCTGGATAACTCCGCGAAGTTCGCCTCGTACTAGGACACCTTCATGTTATTCTGCTCCAGTTTAAAAAACTCCACTTCCTTCATATGACGAACACTTTCAGGAACACGAGTCTCCCTCGTCTGATTTTGCATGAACTGCAAAAAGCTTCTAAACATCCCCTCGTTCATCATCTGCTCAGTGGTGTTGTTCACAGGAAGAACATTGCCAGCCTGTTGCACGTTCTCCTCGTTGGTGAGTACAGGCGTCTCCACGGTCTCATTTACTCCACTGTTAATATTCTCAGTCGACATTCTCAAATACTATCATAAAATAAGGGTTAATTAAGGAAATCAATATATCACATAATATCCCTATATACTGACCAACTAACAAATAAGCTTAGGTATGACACACTAGCGAAGTATTTACTCGTCTCTCCCCTCTTAGTTCTATCCCCCCGATCTCCGCCAGAGATCATATCCCTAAGCTCTGATACCAACTGTGACGCCCCCAAAATAGGTATACATCACCCATTCTGAGTTGTCAATATATGGTACAGAAACAACTATAACTTTATTAATACAACCATAAAACTGTGAGTTTAAATACAAATATTATCTTCTAGACAATATCTATACCCAAATAAATCCTCATCACATTTATTGATACATTATTTTACAAAAATAGTGAAGACTATTAAACAACTCTCTCTAGAACCTTCATTTCATACCCCGACTAGTACTCGCTATATTCTCGCCTCCTGAGAAGAAAAATGGAACAAAAAGGAAAAGGGTGAGCTCAACTAGCCCAGTAATGAATATTATAACTAAGATAATATACAACAAATTATCGTTAATCTTCAACAGGGAAAAATCTGAGAGAATACACTAAACAACAAGTTTTAGATCAATATTCGCAGCGGAAATAATAATTCATAGAAGAGTTACGTAGAGGATGAAATGTGACAACCCGAAAATTTCTATAATATTAAATGATTAGAATAAAGGTTAAAGAATAAAACCTAGATGAGAATTTGAGAATTTATTTAAATTTTTCAAGTAAAACCTATATGGTTTGCTATTCAAATGAGAATAGAGAAAATATGGGTTACAAAATTTTAAAACCCTAGAAATGAATTAATATGTACTTGAAGGAATATCAAGAATAAGGTATTACGATACCTATAAATTCGATGTGAACTGAATAATCTAAGAAATGTTATATAAGTACATATAGAAATTTTATTATTGGATATAAGATTTCACATGAAGAGATGCTATTAGATTAAACAAAGATGAGTATATATATATATATATATATATATATATATATATATATATATATATATATATATATATATATATATATATATATATATATATATATGTACATATATATATATATATATATATATATATATATGCTTAGTAATGTGCTATATATATTTTAGCAAGAGGAATGATGAATTAAGTTAATGATATAATGATCAAGATAAAACTATGTTAGTAATTAACATAGCTTGAGTGTTGACCTTGACTGGCAAATAAGAATTTGAATAAGTATAAAGTCGTTAGTCAATACGATTAGCAATAAGAAGCGAGTAATTTAAAACTCAAAAAAAAATTGAGTTAGAGATAGAATTTTGAAACATGGACTGCTCGGTTGCGTCCGGAACATCAAAATTAGTCAGAATGGACAGTAAACACAAAATGTGTAAATGTTGACTTTTGGTCAAAGTTAATAGTTTACTTTTTATGGAGAAAAATTAAAATTAGTGTGAGAAGTGAAATATGTTATGATTATGTGAATTATGGATATGATTAAATAAATATACATTATATAATGTGAATACATGTATTTTGTATATAAAAGTGAAGTAAGAATTAAGTTATATAATCTAATATATATATATATATATATATATATATATATATATATATATATATATATATATATATATATATATATATATATATATATATATATGTTAGGTGTGATAATTAAATGACCTAAAGGGTTATAGTTAATTAGTGGTCCTAATATTTTATACTAGTGACCTAATCTAAGAGAATTGTGGAACATGTCACAATTTATTAAATTATTTTGTTTGAATATATGAGTAAGTGAATATGAATATTATGTGATTGTTTATATTTGTTTATTATATAAACAAATAAAATAAACTAGTGTAATCCTAATCATATATTAGGAATGAAGAATTAAATAACCTAAGAGGTTATAATTTGAGAAAATATTAGTATATAAATATATATACTAACATTAAGAGATTTATTTTATATATCTCAAACAATTAATTTTATGACCAAGTCTAATTGGGTTATGAAATTAAAAAGGTATAAGTAAGGAATTTATTTTCTAGTGTCAAAAAAAAAAACTTAGCCCAACAATTTGTGGATTTTCTAGAAGATAAATACACAAATAAAGCAAATTAAATAATTGGCAAAAATAGTTAAAAATCAAGAGGGAAGGACTAGATTTTTGTAGAGATTTTTGGCACATGGGCATTTATTTATTTTTTGCCACCTTGCAAGGCTACATTACCAACTCCTCCCTTTAAGTGTCACCCTAAAAAAATCTAGTCTTTGAAAATTTGAGATTTGCTTAGATTTCTCACAAGATATTACCTAGAATGTAAGCAAAGCTAGCAAAACAAAAACAAAAGAGAGAAGAGAGAGAAGGGGTAGTCCGCAGCCCCTAAGAGGGAAGAAGCCCAAGCTCATGCCACCCCACATCATCTCATGGAAGAAGAAATAAAAAGAAAACAAGAAGGAAGAAAGGTATAAAAATCAAACTCTAAATATTTAGTTTATGTATTTTATTTGATTTTGATTTTGTTTTTGATGAAATATCAAGCTATGTTTCTTGAACTCTAAAAATCATAGATCTACAAGTTATATAGTGTATTATGTATAGATCTAACTATTTTGAGTGATAAAAAGATGGATCAAGAGAAAGAAAAGTAAAACAGTTTTAAAGCTCAAGAAAAGTAGTAGACTGCTGCCCCTAAACAGAAAATTCGGGGTCAGTTAAATTACTCATAAAATTCTGGGCTTTTTATATGTTGTAGTACACTGATTTAGCTTTCCATAGACTCCAGAACGGACTAATTCCGACTTCGGAGCAAAGAGTTATGACCGTTCAAAGTAGTTGTGTCAAAACTGTCCAACCAATTCCGACCAGTCCCCTTGCACGGATTTTCTGGAATTTTGTGCTTGAAATTTGAAGATGGTCCATGAACTAAAGTTGTAGCCCCAGAAGTTAGCTTCGCGTGGGCTCAAAAATCGCTGAAAAATGTTTTAAAACGAAGAAGTAATTATTATTTTAGCACAACTGGGTCAAGCTGGAAAACTATTAAAAACTGTTGCGAGTGGACATTTCTGGGGCATGTGTTAGGCTGTCTATGTGGTCCGAAATTAATGGGTTATATTTTTTAAAAATACTTTGGTATGCCATGAAAAACATGTCCAAAAATCAGATTAATCGGAGTTACGAGCAACGCGTACGAAATTCGTAAAATAGCGGATTTGATATGCGAGCGGCGGAGCGGCAACGCCGCTGGGCAGCAGCATGCGCGCACCGGGCGTGCGGCGCCGCGCTGCACTGCTGGCAGCTGCTTGACATGCTTTTTACGCATCGTTTTGATTAGTTTCCGTGATCCATTTTCGCGGTGTGAAATTTTTCTAAAATACTATGTCATGGGGTCTATAATACGCCCAAAATTTCGCTGTTATATGACTCATGATTTGAAAATTAAAAATGAGCGAACATGCATGTCAGAACTAAAATTTGTGCAAACGCCGAGCGTCGGCGCGTCGAGCGATTTTGACGTTTGACGTTCCAAATCGCGTTCCGGCGTAATAATAAGTCATAATAAATCTAATAAAGTCTTATGGGGCATAATTTGACTATAAGTGATATTTTATGCCGAGAAACTTTTTTTCAGGCATAAATAAAGCAATAAAAATATGTAATAAATATAAATTACATATTTAAGTGAAATAAAAAAGAATATAGTTGCCTATAAAAATTATTTTTTTGGTGCAACAAAGAATGTAAAACCTTTGAAATATTGTATTAATCATAAAAATGATATTTTGAGATTTTCGGCGCTCGAAATGAAGTTTTTGAGCTGATATTTATGTAACTTAATATATATATATATATATATATATATATATATATATATATATGAAACGAAAATGCGAATAATCGTAAAATGAAAAATAAAGCGAATGTGCTAGCGAGATAAAAGTTTTATATATGAGGCAACGGTCAGTGTTGATTAATGAACGGGCAAACTGAAGTAAAAGTTATTTAAATTAAATAAATAATATAGTAAATTGATTTTTACTATAAAAGCTATACATTAGCTGTTTAAACTCCGAATTTGCGAGTAGAGGTAAAAGATATTTCTGAAATAAAATTTAATGGTTTACGTTTCAAGATGTAAAATATTTGCATCTTAAAATATGTGAGACCTTTATTATTTATGAAACAAGTAAAATATTATTACATGATTAATAATATTAGAAGGTGATTACAATATTATTAAATGATTAATAATATTAGTAAAGGATTTAAATATTATTAAATGATTAATAATATTTGTAAATGATAAATATTCTATAAAAAAAATAATAGACAAAAGTTTAAGATAATGGTTAAGTGATAGTAATATTATTAAGGGATAATAATATTACTAATGAGTTAAAGAATTACTCAATGTTTAATTATGTGGCTAAATGTTAGCTAATTTATTATTTGAGTAATCGTGTTGAGAGATAAAATGTATTATGCTAATTGGAGGATCGATCTTATTAATGATAGGTCTTTCATAAGAGATTAAATTAAATTGCGTAGCAGTAGTCAACGAATCAGGCAAGTTCCTAACCTTGAACTTCTAATTATTGTGCAAGTTTCCTAACTCAACTTGAGTTGTTAATTCAAAACATGTTAGTGGTTAATTATTGTTGATTATACCACGTCAATAATTTATTGATTCGCACATTGTGCATGTTGTTTATGTTCATCAGGTATGAAAGGCTGATCACCTTCATTACCATAGGTTTCAGTTAAACTTGTTTATGTTAATTATTGACATCCAATATCATTGGTTCAGTCATTCAATCGTTGAAACTTGATTCATGTTATTTTACAATTATCATATTGTTGAAAACTTGAAAGCTTATTCAATCTATCCAATCATGGTATATCTTCATTGTATGTAAAACTTGCTGGGCAAATTTGTTGCTCACCCTTGCTATATCATGATAAAATTTTCAGATTAAGGAGAAAGCTTGAATAAGGACAGAAGCAAAGTCAAAGTGCAAGATTAATTTATGTTGCAGTTAAATCTATAAATTTTCTATTGAAAATAGCATTGTAAACCTTTTTAATATTGAAGGTATGTATTAAGTTAAGGTTGTAGACCTTGGGACTGATGTGTAAAGTTTAATGTATAAATAATTTATGTTTATATCTTCCGCAAATAGTTATAGAAATAGTATACCGGATCCGCGACGATTTGGGACCCGGATTCGAGGATGCTACAGTTGGTATCAGAGCTGTAGGTTATAAACCTTAGGTAGGTGTACCTTAGGCTATAACCGTGGAGATGATGATAAGTAATAAACTCGAATAGAGTTTAAGCGATAAGAGATGAATTTATGGAAATTCATTATTAAGTAAAGAGAAAGATAAAGAAGATTCAAAGAAGAATTTTGAAGGGCTATAAGGATAAGAATCTGGAGTTACCTAACTCCAGTATTAGAGATAAAAAATGATACTAAATAGACGATGTCTATAAGATGAAAAGTGTAAATAATCATAATATTATATGATTAAGGAGAAGAATAAGAAGATCGTAAAATAAAATGATCTTAAGTATAAGGATAAATGATTTCCAAATAAGATCACCACGTGATCAGATTAAATCATTGAATAACATATGATATATTAAGTGATTGACATGATATAGCTTGATGCTATAAAGAGAAAGAACTATGGAATGGTACAATGTAAACTCAGAAAAGAGTGGTAAATGTTAAGATACGGATTAAAGAAAATCCGTATTAAGAAAAGAGAAAGTTAAGAGTATGTGGGTTTTCAATTGAGGACTCAGGTCAGCAGCTGAGTTGTATGATTCCTTGTATGGGCGGGAAATTTGTACTTGGTTTTAGAATCACTTAGCTTCCTGGTCGATGTAGTGGTTAGGTTGACCAATTCTTTGTATGGGCGGGGAATTATCCGCTTAGCTTCCTATATTGATTAGTGGCCGAGTTTGGTTTGACAACCACTTAGTTTCTAACATTGATAATCATTGGAACCTGATGTCGCGCTATTTGCTATATGCATGTTGAGAAGGTGATTCTTTTCTCATGTGTATAACGAATAGGTAGAGGATATAAGGTTAAGTTGCGAGTTCTTAAAACTCATACTTATGGTAAGTTCATGACTCGTAATCATATGGTATGTTTTGAACCCCTCAGCGAATGGACGCCTATGGTCTGACTAGGATAAGTTCTTAAACCCATATGATGGTGGCAAGTTACTGAACTCATAATGTGTGGTAAGTTTGATGAACTGGGGTATAGCAAAGTTATGAATGAAGCATTGAGGATTATAAGAATAGATAGATTTATTAAGCAATGGATCAGTAGAGAAAGTGAAGTTGATGATGGAAACATAAGTATTCCAAATCTTCTAGCTATGCTAGATTTCAAAGTTTTTGACATCAAGCTAAATACGCACTATGTGCTTTTGAAAAAAAATGAATTTTTTTATTCTCAACTCCTGGTGACCATTGTGTATGCGTGGACTTCGGGCTATCGACACCTCGTTACCTGTTGAGATGATAAAACTGATTTGCAAAGATTTTTGAACAGTTTAAAGAATAGTCTATGCTAATTGATTCGGCTAGACAAAAATGATTTGAGATGTCAAAATGTATTTTTATATCATTAATGCATCATGCAACCTGGTGCAAAGATGATAAAAATGATGGAGTTATCAATGCAGAATTATTTAGTGTTGGATGTGATCAGAGGATCGTCACCTCACTACAGTATGATGTACTATAACAAAGTCACAAAATGACAGAATCCTCAACGGACTGTATATACAGTGTGGTATCATGACGTCAAAATGATTTTAAGAATTTTAAAGATAATTTATTGCCAACTGAATTGGCCAGAAATATTTTGATTGAAATTCGAATTATTGATATGTGTCTAAGCTATTTGATTCAGCTAGACAAATGTTTATGAAATTCAAAGTATTCTTTGAAAGCTTATGCCGAACCAAATTATTTTGGTGTGGAATCTTATGATAAGTCTGAGGTGAACAACCCTGAAAATGGGGATATGCTAATTGGATAAAATATTTCAATCTAAGAACGCATATAGTCGTTCCGATTACTAAGGTACAATAGACTGATCAGCTAAAGTACCCGCATCGGTAGTTTACCTTCTTCGTGATTGTAAACATACCTATTAAAGAAATGTTTAAGAGGTAGAGTACCTTTCTTTCTTAATTGAAAGAGGTAGCAGGTAGAAATACCCCTAAACCTCAGAGTTCAAAATTTTTATGATCCCTCAGACAGATATGAAAAGTTTTTTTTAAAAACCCTTCAGAGTAATGTTTTGGTAGAATATGATGATTGATATGAAATAATGTAAACTCGTTGTGTACGAGTAGAATCTGAGATGATTAAATAAAGGTTATTATGACAACCTAGTTTTGATGAATGTTTAGAAGATGTAAACTCCTAATGAGTAGTTATGGCGAAATGTGATAATAGATAAGAAATCCTCAAATGAGGAAATAGTAAAGGTTAAGTTAACAACCTAGTTTTGATCAATCGAATAAGCAGAGATTAGTATGCTTTAATTTCGAGGACGAAATTTTTAGAAGAAGGGGTGAATGTGACAACCCGAAAATTTCTAAAATCTTAAATTATTAGAATAAAGGTTAAAGAATAAAACCTAGATGAGAATTTGAGAATTTATTTAAATTTTTCAAGTAAAACCTATATGGTTTGCTATTCAAATGAGAATAGAGAAAATATGGGTTACAAAATTTTAAAACCCTAGAAATGAATTAATATGTACTTGAAGGAATATCAAGAATAAGGTATTACGATACCTATAAATTCGATGTGAACTGAATAATCTAAGAAATGTTATATAAGTACATATGGAAATTTTATTATTGGATATAAGATTTCACATGAAGAGATGTTATTAGATTAAACGAAGATGAATATATGTATAGAAATATATATATATATATATATATATATATATATATATATATATATATATATATATATATATATATATATATATATGCTTAGTAATGTGCTATATATATTTTAGCAAGAGGAATAATGAATTAAGTTAATGATATAACGATCAAGATAAAACTATGTTAGTAATTAACATAGCTTGAGTGTTGGCCTTGACTGGCAAATAAGAATTTGAATAAGTATAAAGTCGTTAGTCAATACAATTAGCAATAAGAAGCGAGTAATTTAAAACTCAAAAAAAAAATTGAGTTAGAGATAGAATTTTGAAACATGGACTGCTCGGTTGCGTCCGGAACGTCAAAATTAGTCAGAATGGACAGTAAACACAAAATGTGTAAATGTTGACTTTTGATCAAAGTTAATAGTTTACTTTTTATGGAGAAAAGTTAAAATTAGTGTGAGAAGTGAAATATGTTATGATTATGTGAATTATGGATATGATTAAATAAATATACATTATATAATGTGAATACATGTATTTTGTATATAAAAGTGAAGTAAGAATTAAGTTATATAATCTAATATATATATATATATATATATATATATATATATATATGTTAGGTGTGATAATTAAATGACCTAAAGGGTTATAGTTAATTAGTGGTCCTAATATTTTATACTAGTGACCTAATCTAAGAGAATTGTGGAACATGTCACAATTTATTAAATTATTTTGTTTGAATATATGAGTAAGTGAATATGAATATTATGTGATTGTTTATATTTGTTTATTATATAAACAAATAAAATAAACTAGTGTAATCCTAATCATATATTAGGAATGAAGAATTAAATAACCAAAGAGGTTATAATTTGAGAAAATATTAGTATATAAATATATATACTAACATTAAGAGATTTATTTTATATATCTCAAACAATTAATTTTATGACCAAGTCTAATTGGGTTATGAAATTAAAAAGGTATAAGTAAGAAATTTATTTTCTAGTGTGAAAAAAAAAACTTAGCCCAACAATTTGTGGATTTTCTAGAAGATAAATACACAAATAAAGCAAATTAAATAATTGGCAAAAATAGTTAAAAATCAAGAGGGAAGGACTAGATTTTTGTAGAGATTTTTGGCACATGGGCATTTATTTATTTTTTGCCACCTTGCAAGGCTACATTACCAACTCCTCCCTTTAAGTGTCACCCTAAAAAAATCTAGTCTTTGAAAATTTGAGATTTGCTTAGATTTCTCACAAGATATTACCTAGAATGTAAGCAAAGCTAGCAAAACAAAAACAAAAGAGAGAAGAGAGAGAAGGGGTAGTCCGCAACCCCTAAGAGGGAAGAAGCCCAAGCTCATGCCACCCCACTTCATCTCATGGAAGAAGAAATAAAAAGAAAACAAGACGGAAAAAGGTATAAAAATCAAACTCTAAATATTTAGTTCATGTATTTTATTTGATTTTGATTTTGATTTTGTTTTTGATGAAATATCAAGCTATGTTTCTTGAAATCTAAAAATCATAGATCTACAAGTTATATAGTGTATTATGTATAGATCTAACTATTTTGAGTGATAAAAAGTTGGATCAAGAGAAAGAAAAGTAAAACAGTTTTAAAGCTCAAGAAAAGTAGTAGACTGCTGCCCCTAAATAGAAAATTCGGGGTCAGTTAAATTACTCATAAAATTCTGGGCTTTTTATATATTGTAGTACACTGATTTAGCTTTCCATAGACTCCAGAACGGACTAATTCCGACTTCGGAGCAAGGAGCTATGACCGTTCAAAGTAGTTGTGTCAAAACTGTCCAACCAATTCCGACCAGTCCCCTTGCACGGATTTTCTGGAATTTTGTGCTTAAAATTTGAAGATGGCCCATGAACTAAAGTTGTAGCCCCAGAAGTTAGCTTCGCGTGGGCTCAAGAATCGCTCAAAAATGTTTTAAAACGAAGAAGTAATGATTGTTTTAGCGCAACAGGGTCAAGCTGGAAAACTATTAAAAACTGTTGCGAGTGGACATTTCTGGGGCATGTGTTAGGCTGTCTAAGTGGTCCGAAATTAATGGGTTATATTTTTTAAAAATACTTTGGTATGCCATGAAAAACATATCCAAAAATCAGATTAATCGGAGTTACGAGCAACGCGTACGAAATTCGTAAAATAGCGGATTTGATATGCGACGGCGGAGCGGCAACGCCGCTGGGCAGCAGCGTGCGCGCACCGGGCGGGCGGCGCCGCGCTGCACTGCTGGCAGATGCTTGACATGCTTTTTGCGCATCGTTTTGATTAGTTTCCGTGATCCATTTTTGCGGTGTAAAATTTTTCTAAAATACTATGCCATGGGGTCTATAATACGCCCAAAATTTCGATGTTATATGACTCATGATTTGAAAATTAAAAATGAGCGAACATGCATGTCAGAACTAAAATTTGAGCAAACGCCGAGCGTCGGCGCGTCGAGCGATTTTGACGTTTGACGTTCCAAATCGCGTTCCGGCGTAATAATAACTCATAATAAATCTAATAAAGTCTTATGGGGCATAATTTGACTATAAGTGATATTTTATGCCGAGAAACTTTCTTTCAGACATAAATAAAGCAATAAAAATATGTAATAAATATAAATTACATATTTAAGTGAAATAAAAAAGAATATAGTTGCCTATAAAAATTATTTTTTTGGTGCAACAAAGAATGTAAAACCTTTGAAATATTGTATTAATCATAAAAATGATATTTTGAGATTTTCGGTGCTCGAAATGAAGTTTTTGAGCTGATATTTATGTAACTTAATATATATATATATATATATATATATATATATATATATGAAACGAAAATGCGAATAATCGTAAAATGAAAAATAAAGCGAATGTGCTAACGAGATAAAAGTTTTATATATAAGGCAACAGTCAGTGTTGATTAATGAACGGGCAAACTGAAGTAAATGTTATTTAAATTAAATAAATAATATAGTAAATTGATTTTTACTATAAAAGCTATACATTAGCTGTTTAAACTCCGAATTTGCGATTTGAGGTAAAAGATATTTCTGAAATAAAATTTAATGGTTTAAGTTTCAAGATGTAAAATATTTGCATCTTAAAATATGTGAGACCTTTATTATTTATGAAACAAGTAAAATATTATTACATGATTAATAATATTAGAAGGTGATTACAATATTATTAAATAATTAATAATATTAGTAAAGGATTTAAATATTATTAAATGATTAATAATATTTGTAAATGATAAATATTCTATAAAAAAAATAATAGACAAAAGTTTAAGATATTGGTTAAGTGATAGTAATATTATTAAGGGATAATAATATTACTAATGAGTTAAAGAATTACTCAATGTTTAATTATGTGGCTAAATGTTAGCTAATTTATTATTTGAGTAATCGTGTTGAGAGATAAAATGTATTATGCTAATTGGAGGATCGATCTTATTAATGATAGGTCTTTCATAAGAGATTAAATTAAATTACGTAGCAGTAGTCAACGAATCAGGCAAGTTCCTAACCTTGAACTTCTAATTATTGTGCAAGTTTCCTTACTCAACTTGAGTTGTTAATTCAAAGCATGTTAGTGGTTAATTATTGTTGATTATACCACGTCAATAATTTATTGATTCGCACATTGTGCATGTTGTTTATGTTCATCAGGTATGAAAGGCTGATCACCTTCATTACCATAGGTTTCAGTTAAACTTGTTTATGTTAATTATTGACATCCAATATCATTGGTTCAGTCATTCAATCGTTGAAACTTGATTCATGTTATTTTACAATTATCATATTGTTGAAAACTTGAAAGCTTATTCATTCTATCCAATCATGGTATATCTTCATTGTATGTAAAACTTGCTGGGCAAATTTGTTGCTCACCCTTGCTATATCATGATAAAATTTTCAGATTAAGGAGAAAGCTTGAATAAGGACAGAAGCAAAGTCAAAGTGCAAGATTAATTTATGTTGCAGTTAAATCTATAAATTTTCTATTGAAAATAGCATTGTAAACCTTTTTAATATTGAAGGTATGTATTAAGTTAAGGTTGTAGACCTTGGGACTGATGTGTAAAGTTTAATGTATAAACAATTTATGTTTATATCTTCCGCAAATAATGATAGAAATAGTATACCGGATCCGCGACGATTTGGGACCCGGATTCGGGGATGCTACATGAAATCTAATAATATCTATGATCCATCATCATTATTTTAACCCTGCAACATCAATCAATACACATCTTGAGTAAAATGTTCATCTTTGAACTACAGGCCAAATATATTCATCAGTTGGTCATGTTCATCTAAACCCCTGTTCATCTTTGCACTACGAGCCAAAGATATTCATCAGAAATCATTCATCTTTGTACTACGGGCCAAAGATATTCAATTATATCATCATTTATGACTGAGGATGATGAAAAATATTTTAAATAAAACGAATTCAGTGAAACAAAAAAACAAATATTAAGGATTCGTACTTTAAACAATCCAAGTCCAAAAATACTTCATAAATAACCAGCGTGGAGTAAAATTCAAGAATGATCAAAACATGGATACAATCAAAGCTAGTATCCATAATAGATATCTTAGACGAAAAATGAAAATTTAATTTTTCTGTGAATAGTGTCGTATTCGTGAATAGTGTCGTATATGTGAATAGTAACTCCGACACCAAAAGATAGAAATTTCACAAAAAACATCATCATGCTTCGTGAATAGTACTCGTGAATAGTAACTTGTGAATAATAACTCATAAATAGTAACCCCGACATAAAAAAATTCCAAATTTGATAAAAAAAAATTAACCAATATTTCGGCATAATGATATTGAAGAAATAATATCATTTTCGAATAAAATAACATCCCTTACCTCACAAGACGGTACTTCTAGTTGAAACACCGGATATAGGCTCTGACTTGAACTTGCACCGTATAGCAACACTCAAAGTATCAAAATACTCACAAGAATACGCTCAATATATAGAGAGAGAAATAGAGAGAAAACTTCAGTTTCTGGTATAATTTTTAATTTTAACCTAAGCACCATATTTATAGGAAAATGCTTAGAACATCAAAGCAGAAAATTTAATATAATATTAATATATTTAATAATTTTTCTACGCCCACTTTAACAACTGATCTCATCTCATTAAGCACATGCTAGGGCAGCCCACACAACAAAAAAAAATATTTTTCTCAATTAATTAATTTAAAACTCCAAAAAAATAATTAATTAATCCGGAACTTTAATAATTCACTATAAATAGCCCTTTTGTCAGAAAAATTTGAAACCCACGATTTCCCATAGGAAATTCTATTATCTACAACTTTGCAGAAGGAAATTTTTCCAAATTCCAAACAAAAATTGACCAAAATCCATAAACGGGCGATTTTACAAGCTATAATCAAATTTCAATCAAGAAATGGGGTCCACAGACATGAAAAATATGTTTTAAATATTTTTGGTAATAAAAATACTCCTCATATACTCATATGTCCCATATTCATTATAAAGATATCACCGTTATTATATTATAATAATATAATAATATATTTAAATGAATTATTTTATCAGAAAAATATAAAATATTAATTTTCAACAATTGTCACATTAAAAATTTTCTCCATCTATATCCACATAAAATCAATATTTTCCTCATCATATAAATTAATAATTAATTATTCACAAATAATATTACAGAATCACAATACTGACAACCAGGCAGTTCCTAGGATAGAGGGGGCTTTCCAATAAGGATTTTTCCTTACTGGCGCGCAATTAGGTGAGAAAACCTCTCCTTAGACAGAACTTTCTAGACATTGCCAATAATGTTATCTAATAATATTATTCAGATAATATGAATTATTGCTCCGATAATGGAAAATACTATGTAATGACAATTATTTAAACAACAAGAATATAAAATATCAACGCAGCAATTATTGAATCAATTAAAATAAACTACTGAATAGTAATTACTGTAACAATTATAGAGTAGTGCTTTCTTACGTAAGAATCAATAATTGGTGCAATACCGTGTGCTACTGTGTTTTAACAACCGAGTATTTTAACAGTATTAACGGTAACAACTACGCGGTTAGTTATAAATAACTTATATTTGTCATTTTCTTCATCCAATCTCTTTCCGTTATGGGGCCCACACAAGGCTGCGCCGTCGTACGAATATTCCCCGACAGCAAGAATATTCCACGACCAAACGAATATTCCCCGAAAAAATATGAATATTTTATAACCACATGCTTATTTAAGATATTTGCGCATTTTACCCATAACTAATCATATTAATCACATCAACCCTTACTATTTCAAAATAATAAATAGAGGAATTTAAATTTCATTTATTAATAATTTGGGGTCTTACATCACGTGTCTGTCGTTTGACGACAAAACAATTTAGCATACTCAGTCTACTTTTGAAAACCCCAACAATATTAGTTTGGTAAATCCTTATCAACACTTGATAAAATAACATAGCATACGACTAGCCGAAAGAATTGGCTTTGACTTCCTCAAACATTAACTCATGCGAAGAATACATGAATCATAAAGACTTGTCCAGATCGAACTGGAACAAAGGTTAGAGTACTTGTCTTTAGCGTCTGCTACAGTTTATAACACGTGCACTTTAGGTCCTTAAGTCTCTTCAGTAGATGATAACATAACATAGAACATTAGGTCATGAATGATTATACATGGTTCCTGAAGAATCTTACCCTTCTTCTCAATCTAATTACATATTAGATTTGTTATTATTGGTTCCGACTTTTCGTTAGGTCATTCTTACGTTCATATTTAATTGATTTAACTTAACCCTGAGTGTTCATACTTAAGGATTAATTATGTCTTTACAATGTTTCATTAAGATCCTTATTTAATTGCTTATCAATTACTCTTCGTGTTCAACTTGTAAACATTCTCTATTGTCTAGGTCATGAAACTGGCGCTGCGGCGCCGGCTATTACACTTGGTGTCGCGCTGCGGCATCACCTATTGTTGCCCAGAAACCGGACTCGGCACTGCGGCGCGAGTCCCTTTGTTACTGTTCGCGCTGCGACGTAAGTTTACAGGGGCGTAAGGCCACTTTGGCGCTACGGCACCGGACTTTTGGCTTGGAGTCGCGCCGCGGCGCGACCTCTGTGCCACGGAAATGTTTGACAGATTTTTCCAATGTTGAGATTCCCGGACTCGTAACTTCTTCGTTATAAGTCCGAATTGGCTCGTTCAAGAGCCTACGATTCACAAATCACGTACTCTATGCGTTCGTGCAAGAATTTTATATATTCGACTTTGTTTGCTAAAATTTCACCTATTAGTCCATTTTTAACGAAACGGTAAACGTTCGCGAACGTTCAACGCTCGTTTAAAGTCCGCAACTCTATAATGCCAAATATGACTTGTCTTCATCGAAAACTAACGTTTCCGAGTTTAAACACAAAATACGACTCCCATTTCGAGCATTTCACTAATTTGACGATTATCGTCCAATCGTGTTAATTCCAGCAAAACTTCATTACTAGTGATTTGTTCATCATTCTAACTACATTCATTTTATTATCTAGACATCTTAACTTACATGCTACAACAACTTATATTCAAATTAAGTTATGGCTTACTTCATATAAGTTCCTAACTTAATAATTCTTCAATACTTGATTTTCATTTCATGATAACTTATTATTGGTTTAAGTCCTTTACTCAATGTTTTCACATCTTATCCAACATACTAATTCATATGACAACCATATGACAAGTTCATCATAAGTTAATAACTTATTTAGGTTCAAGTTGTTTAATCCACTTATTCGGCTTAAGTTCATTCATCAATGACTTCTTATATGTGCTTAGTATCTAACTTCATTAGATTGCACTTCTCTTACCATCCTAGTATGATAGAGATAGAAGAGACAATATCAATTACCTTTGAAGACTACTTGAACTTCTCTTCTCTTTGAAAATCTAGCAAAGGAAAGTTAAACTTCAAAGTGCTTATTGGCTCTAACAAATAAGTTGTTTTGTGAGAGAGTTTGTTGGATGAAATAACAAACCTCAAATGAATTAAAGGGCTTGTTATTTATAGAACTTTCAAGGTTAGGACAATTAGGTCATTAGGCAACCCACCTCCTCAACTAACCTCTTTATTATTCATCAACTTAACCACTAAGTAAACCTGTTAGGCACTCATAATTCTTGCTTATAACAACACTTGATCATCACTTAAAGTACTTGGGCATCACATAAAGTTCTTGCCCACTACTTCACCCATGGGTTGCCCAATGGATCCTATTAGTTAGTGGATCATCCATTGGGCTTGATAATTAATCTAGCTAATTCCTTGTTGGGCTTGCATTAAAATAATTAGGGCTTAATTATAATCCCACCTAGGTTTACATCTTATTCTTATTGTACTTGCTCTTTACACAATATCCACCACTCCATTTCATTAGATTTTAATTCTACACATTCTCAAATTAAGTCCGCATGCGAAATATTGCATTTTCCATACTTAGATTATTATTACATAATGCATCTTGCCTCGATATAATAACGTTACTTATTTCCCGGAAGTTCAAAAATAATTCCCGAGCGATAAACGGTGAATAGGGTTTTTCGTAAACTTTCTCAGAAAACTTTTATTTTTCGTCTTGGAATTTCAAACACTTTAATTCATTCACATGGTTCAAATACTATGATGCTCAGACGTTTCTAGGTTATAGAATGACATATATCTTATTAACACATAATAATAACAAATAATATTTTTTTATTCATTATTTAATTCTTTAAAATATTTTACAAAGGATCCGAATTTCTCGATCAATACAATTATGATGAGTTATGTTGGTTATTATGTGAGAACATATAAGTTTTCCTAGAAACCACAAAGGGTTGAAAATTAGATATTTGTGAAAACAAAACATGAAATTCAAATGACCATATCTCCTATTATATTTTGATTTTTTGAGTGTGTTCAAGTCCTAAAGTTGTATCTATAAGTTTTCTAACATATCCAAGTGGAATCACTGGAAAAGGTGTTGTAGATTTTCATGTGGACTGATTTTAGCAAAGGAGTCAAAAACAGAAAAGTGACAAAAGTAAAGTGCCAAAGTTTTTGTAAGGGCTGTTTCGGCCACTTATATTGTGAAATAAATTATGGCCTTTTGGGACATGAAAATATATGGTATTAAGTACCTCCTGTCAAAAAATGAGCTCATTCTGACTTAAAATGACCAAGTTATGATCATTTCAATATTTGGGTTTTTGGACGAAAATTGCTATAACCGGAGTTCTATAACTCCGATGGCCACGAAATTTAAACTGGAGGCTCACGTTAACACGTATAAGATTGTGTCAAGAGATGGGAATTTCTGGAATGTAGCATGATTGTAAGACCCCAAATTATTAATAAATGAAATTTAAATTCCTCTATTTATTATTTTGAAATAGTAAGGGTTGATGTGATTAATATGATTAGTTATGGGTAAAATGCGCAAATATCTTAAATAAGCAGGTGGTTATAAAATATTCATATTTTTTTCGGGGAATATTCTTTTGGTCATGGAGTATTCTTGCTGTCGGGGAATATTCGTACGACGGCGCAGCCTTGTGTGGGCCCCATAACAAAAAGCGATTGGATGAAGAAAATGACAAATATAAGTTGTTTATAAATAACGGCGTAGTTGTTACCATTAATACTATTGAAATACTCGGTGGTTAAAACACAGTAGCACACGGTATTGCACCAATTATTGATTCTTACGTAAGAAGACACTACTCTATAATTTTTACAGTAATTACTGTTCAGTAGTTTATTTTAATTGATTCAATAATTGCTGCGTTGATATTTTATATTCTTGTTGTTTCAATAATTGTCATTACACAGTATTTTCCATTATCGGAGCAATAATTCATATTATCTAAATAATATTATTAGATAACATTATTGGCAATGTCTAGAAAGTTTTGTCTAAGGAGAGGTTTGGTCACCTAATTACGCGCCAGTAAGGAGAAATCCTTATTGAAAAGCCCCCTCTATCCTGGGAACTGCCTGGTTGTCAGTATTATGATTCTGTAATATTATTTATGAATAATTAATTATTAATTTATATGATGAGGAAAATATTTATTTTATGTGGATATAGATGGAGAAAATGTTTAATGTGACAATTGTTGAAAATTAATATTTTATCTTTTCTGGTAAAATAATTTATTTAAATATATTATTATACTATTATAATATAATAACGGTGATATCTTTATAATGAATATGGGACATATGAGTATATGAGGAGGAGGAGTATTTTTATTACCAAAAATATTTAAAACATGTTTTTCTTGTCTGTGGACCCCATTTCTTGATTGAAATTTGATTATAGCTTGTAAAATCGTCCGTATGTGGATTTCGGTCAATTTCTGTTTGGAATTTGGAAAAACTTCCTTCTGTAAAGTTGTAGATAATGGAATTTCCTATGGAAAATCGCGTGTTTCAAATTTTTCTGACAAAAGAGCTATTTATTGTGAATTATTGAAGTTCCGGATTAATTAATTATTATTATTTTGGAGTTTTAAATTAATTAATTGAGAAAAATGTTTTTTTGTTGTGTGGGCAGCCCTAGCGTGTGCTTAATGAGCTGAGATCAATTGTCAAAGTGGGCGTAGAAAAATTATTAAATATATTAATATTATATTAAATTTTCTTCTTTGGTGTTTTAAGCATTTTTCTATAAATAGGGTGCTTATGTTAGAATTGAAAATAATACCAGAAACTGAAGTTTTCTCTCTATTTCTCCCTCTATATATTAAGCGTATTCTTATGAGTATTTTGATACTTTGAGTGTTGCTATACGGTGCAAGTTCAAGTCATAGCCTATGTCCAGTGTTTCAACTAGAAGTACTGTCTTGTGAGGTAAGGGATGTTATTTTATTCGAAAATGATATTAATTCTTCAAAATCATTATGCCGAAATATTGGTTAGAAATTTTTATCAAATTTGGAATTTTTTCATGTTGAGGTTACTATTCATGAGTTACTATTCACGAGTTACTATTCACGAGTACTATTCACGAAGCATGATGATGTTTTTTTATGAAATTTCTATCTTTTGGTGTCGGAGTTACTATTCACCTATACGGCACTATTCACGTATACGGCACTATTCACGTATACGGCACTATTCACGAATACGACACTATTTATAGAAAAATTAAATTTTTGTTTTTCGTCCAAGATATCTATTATGGATACTAGCTTTGATTGTATCCATATTTTGATCATTCTTGAATTTTACTCCACTCTGGTTATTTATGAAGTATTTTTGAACTTGGATTGTTTAAAGTACGAATCCTTAATATTTGTTCTTTTGTTTCACTGGATTCGTTTTCTTTAAAATATTTTTCATCATCTTCAGTCCTAAATGATGATATAATTGAATATCTTTGGCATGTAGTGCAAAGATGAATGATTCCTGATGAATATCTTTGGCCCGTAAGCAAAGATGAACAGGTGTTTAGATGAACATGACCAACTGATGAATATCTTTGGCATGTAGTGCAAAGATGAACATTTGACTCAAGATGTGTATTGATTGATGTTACAGGGATAAAATAATGATGATGGACTGTTAAATTCATAGATATTAGTAGATTTTATCCTCTATATAACTCTTCTATGAATTATTATTTCCGCTACGAATATTGATCTAAAACTTGTTGTTTAGTGTATTCTCTCAGATTTTCCCCTGTTGAAGACTAACAATAATTTATTGTATATTATCTTAGTCATAATACTCTTTGCTGGGCTAGTTGAGCTCACCCTTTTCCTTTTTGTTCCATTTTTCTTCTCAGGAGTCGAGAATATAGCGAGTACTAGTCGGGGTATGGAATGAAGGTTCTAGAGAGAGTTGTTTAGTAGTTCTCACCATTTTTGTAAAATAATGTATCAATAAATGTGATGAGGATTTATTTGGGTATAGATATTGTCTAGAAGATAATATTTGTATTTAAACTCACAGTTTTATGGTTGTATTAATAAAGTTGTAGTTGTTTCTGTACCATGTATTGACAACTCAGAATGGGTGATGTATACCTATTTTGGGGGCGTCACAGTTGGTATCAGAGCTTAGGGATATGATCTCTGGAGGAGATCGGGGGATAGAACTAGGAGGGGAAAGACGAGTAAATACTTCGCTAGTGTGTCCTACCTAAGCTTATTTATTAGTTGGTCAGTATATAGGGATATTATGTGATATATTGATTTCCTTAATTAACTCTTGTTTTATGACAGTATTTGATATTGTCGACTGAGAATATTAACAGTGGAGTAAATGAAACCGTGGAGACGCCTGTACTCACCAACGAGGAGAACGTGCAACAGGCTAGCAATGTTCCTCCTGTGAACAACACCACTGAGCAGATGATGAATGAGGGGATGTTTAGAAGCTTTTTGCAGTTCATGCAAAATCAGACGAGGGAGACTCGTGTTCAAAATACAGGAGGAAATGATAGCAATTCACGGGTTGTCACAGCCAAGCAGTTCAAAGAGTTGGGACCACCAGAATTCTGGGGAAAGCCGGATCCGATTAAGGCGGAGACGTGGGTCAAACAAATCACCAAGATATTAGATGTCTTGGGATGCACGGAGGAGCAGAAGGTTCCATTGGCCACCTTTATATTCCGTAATGAGGAAGATTACTGGTGGGAGTCTGTGAAGTGTACCCATCCAGCCGTGCTCAGCATGTCTTGGGAGACATTTTAGAAACTATTTAATGACAAATACTTTCCTGTAAGTGTTCGTCATGTGAAGGAAGTGGAGTTTATTAGACTAGAGCAGAATAACATGACGGTGTCCCAGTACGAGGCGAATTTCGCGGAGTTATCCAGGTTTGCACCTCATTTGGTGGAGAATGAGGAAAGTATGACGCGGATGTTTCTGAGAGGTTTAAAACCCGGCATACGTCAGTATCTCATTTCTCATAAATTTTCTCTCTATTCAGATGTTGTAAACAGGGCTCAATTGTTAGAGCGAGATAATGAGTACGTTCAACTGAGGGACCACAACCAGGATCATACCGGAGATAGCAGTCAACAGAATAACGATAACCAGCGGAAAAAGAAAAAGACGGACAAAAATGGTAACCACTCTGGTGGTAATCATGGCCATGAAAATAGAAGAAGCGAGTCAGAGGGAGATTTTAAAAAGAGGAGATTTAACAATGACAATGCGAAGACGTCAGCACCAGCAACAATTGGTTCCAAGGGAGGAGAAAAACCACCGGTCATATGCTACAAATGCGAGAAAGAGGGACATATAAGCCTAAACTGCCCACAACAGTTCAAGGTATGCTATAATTGTGGAAAGGAAGAACATATCGCTCGAGATTGTATGATAGCGAAACCAAGTTTAGCGAGGACGATGACTCAAAAGGCTATCCCAGAAAAGTTAAAGTCAACAGTTCCTGGAAGAGCGTTTGTCGTGACTGGTCAAAATGCAAGGAACCCAAACGAGGTGATCACGGGTAAGTTAATCGTAAATTCTTGCGAAGTTTATACATTACTTGATACCGGTGCTACCCATTCATTTATCTCTCCTACTTGTGCTCAATGTTTAAACTTGACTCCGGTGAAATTAGACTTTGACCTATCTGTGGAAACTCCATTAGGAGAAACTTTCACCACATCCACTGTTTATAAATCTTGTTTAATCAAAGTTGGCACCAATACCTTACCTGTTGACCTTATCTCTTTAAAGATAGTTGCTTTTGATGTGATTTTAGGGATTGATTGGTTAACTACTCATCATGCCAAAATTGATTGTTTTCGTAAGGTTGTTAGCTTTCATATTCCTAAACAACCTATTGTACGAATTCAAGCAACTAAACTATTAAAATCAATCACTGTCATATCAAGCCATAAAGCTATTCGTTTATTGAAAAACGGATGTCAAGCTTTCTTAGCCCGTGTTATAGATTTGAATAAAGACACGTCAGCTTTGAATAATATTCCTGTTGTTAATGACTTTCCTGATGTATTTTCTGAAGAACTTCCCGGTCTACCCCCAGAACGTGAAGTTGAATTCTTTATTGATCTTGAACCTGGTACAAAGCCCACTTCTAAAACCCCTTATCGAATGGCTCCTATTGAACTTCAGGAGTTAAAGGTCCAACTACAGAAATTGTTGGACATCGGTTTCATTCGTCCTAGTACATCTCCTTGGGGTGCTCCTATGGAGTATGCGACTTTGTATTGACTATCAGGAATTGAACCATGTCACCATCAAGAATAGGTATCCACTACCTCGTATTGATGACTTGTTTGACCAGTTCCCATGAGCACAATTCTTTTTAAAGATCAATCTTCGTTCTGGATATCATCAGCTGAAGATTAGAACTGAGGATATTCCAAAAACTGCCTTAAGAACTCGGTACGGGCATTATGAATTCTTAGTCATGTCTTTTGGATTGACTAATGCTCCTGCGGCTTTCATGGATATGATGAACCGAGTATTCAAGGATTATTTGGATCAATTCGTTGTTGTCTTTATTGATGACATCCTCATATATTCCAAAAGTCGTGAAGATCATGAGCACCATTTGAAGCTGGTACTCCAAAGACTTCGTGAAAATAAGATTTATGCCAAGTTGAAAAAATGCGAGTTCTGGCTTGAGGAAGTAGCATTCCTTGGGCATGTGGTGTCAAAATATGGAGTATCTGTTGACCCGGCGAAGATTGAAGCAATACAAAGTTGGGAAAAACCGAAGACGGTGACTGAAGTACGTAGCTTTCTGGGTATAGATGGTTATTATCGGAGATTTGTGGAAGGGTTTTCTCGAATCGCTACTCCATTAACTCAGCTAACTCGGAAGGATATAAAATTCGTTTGGAGCGAGGAATGCGAGAAGAGTTTCCAAGAGCTTAAGAGGAGACTTATTTCGGCACCTGTTCTAACAATACCATCTGGTTCGGATGGATTTGTTATCTACAGCGATGCTTAGGGCAAAGGGTTAGGATGTGATCTCGTGCAACGTGGGAAAGTCATAGCCTATGCCTCGCGACAACTTAAAGAATATGAGAGGAATTATCCTCCTCATGATCTAGAGTTGGCAGCAGTCGTTTTCGCGCTAAGTATCTGGAGGCACTATCTATACGGGGAGAAAGTGGAGATATATTCAGACCATAAAAGCCTCAAATATTTCTTCACTAAAAAAGAACTCAATATGAGGCAGCGACGTTGGCTCGAGCTATTGAAAGACTACGATCACACTATTCAATACCATCCTGGAAAAGCGAACGTGGTAGCTGACGCGTTGAGTAGAAGATCATATGCAGGAACGAGTGCGATGATGTCAAGTATACGCATAGAGCCAACTTTAATAAAAAAAAGTTAAGGTTGCTCAAGCCACCGACCCGGAGCTGATGCATATGAAGAAGAAAGTACAAGAATGTGCTATTCCTGAAGCGAGAATCGATGAAGAAGAAATACTTTGAGTCCACTCCAGACTTTGTGTTCTTAACGACTCTAATCTGAAGTACAAGATTATGATGGAGGCACACAATACACCATTTGCAATTCATCCTGGAAGTACCAAGATGTATCATGATCTTCGACATACATTTTGGTGGAACAATATGAAGAGAGAGATTACAAAGTTTATCTCGATGTGTTTAACTTGTCAACATATAAAGGCAGAGCATCAAGTGCCTAAGGGTCCATTACAACCACTTGAGATTCGGAAATGGAAGTGGGAACATATTACCATGAATTTTGTTATGGGTCTTCCTAAGGTTTTTCAAGGCATAAATGTTATTTGGGTTATTGTTGATAGATTAACCAAGTTTGCACATTTCTTGCCGATACGGGAGACTTATTCCCTTGAACATCTTGCTAGTATGTATGTAAATGAGATTGTGAGGTTGCATGGCATGCCAGTATCCATAGTTTCGGATCGTGACCCAAGATTAACTTCAAGATTTTGGGTTAGCTTGCAAAAAGCTATGGGCACGGATTTACGATTCAGTTCGGTATACCATCCTTAAACGGACGGACAATCGGAGAGGACTATTCAAACTCTTGAAGATCTATTAAGACTCTGTGTCCTAGACTTCAAGGGCAGTTGGGATAAGTATTTACCATTGGTGGAATTCTCCTACAACAACAGTTATCAGGCAAGTATAGGTGTGGCTCCATTTGAAGCATTATATGGACGAAAGTGTCGCTCTCCAATATGTTGGGACGAGGTGGGTGAAGCAACATTGTTGGGACCCGAGTTGGTACGTATGACTTCGGAAAAGATCCAAATGATTCGACAACGTATACAAACGGCACAAGATCGACAAAAGAGTTATGTGGATCTTCATCGAAAGGACGTAGAATTTAGTATTGGGAATCATGTATTGTTGCGTGTTGCCCCATGGAAGGGAGTTACAAGATTTGGGAAGAAAGGAAAGCTCAATCCACAATTTATTGGTCCATTTCAAATTCTTGACCGGGTAGGAAATGTAGCCTATAGACTCGCATTACCTCCGAGTATGTCTCGTGTTCACAATGTGTTTCACATATCTGTACTTCGTAAATATGTGAAAGACCCGAACCACGTTATTGAGTTAGAACCGGACGAGATAGCCGAAGACTTAACGTACGAAGAGGTACCTGTCAAGATCTTGGATAGGAAAGAGCATGTCCTACGCACGAAGGTCATACCACAAGTTAAAGTTTTGTGGAGAAACTATGCTATAGAGGAAATGACCTGGAAATTGGAAACAGAAATGAAAGCGAGGTATCCTCACCTTTTTGAAACACCAGGTACGTACGTAAATTTCGAGGACAAAATTTCATAAGGAGGGGAGGTTGTAAGACCCCAAATTAATAAATAAAATTTAAATTCCTCTATTTATTATTTTGAAATAGTAAGGGTTGATGTGATTAATATGATTAGTTATGGGTAAAATGCGCAAATATCTTAAATAAGCAAGTGGTTATAAAATATTCATATTTTTCGGGGAATATTCGTTTGGTCGTGGAATATTCTTGTTGTCGGGGAATATTCGTACGAAGGCGCAGCCTTGTGTGGGCCCCATAACGGAAAGCGATTGGATGAAGAAAATGACAAATATAAGTTGTTTATAAATAACGGCGTAGTTGTTATTGTTACTGTTGAAATACTCGGTGGTTAAAACACAGTAGCACACGGTATTGCACCAATTATTGATTCTTACGTAAGAAAGCACTACTCTATAATTGTTACAGTAATTACTGTTCAGTAGTTTATTTTAATTGATTCAATAATTGCTGCGTTGATATTTTATATTCTTGTTGTTTCAATAATTGTCATTACACAGTATTTTCCATTATCGGAGCAATAATTCATATTATCTGAATAATATTATTAGCTAACATTATTGGCAATGTCTAGAAAGTTCTGTCTAAGGAGAGGTTTTGTCACCTAATTGCGCGCCAGTAAGGAGAAATCTTTATTGGAAAGCCCCCTCTATCCTGAGAACTGCCTGGTTGTCAGTATTATGATTCTGTAATATTATTTGTGAATAATTAATTATTAATTTATATGATGAGGAAAATATTTATTTTATGTGGATATAGATGGAGAAAATGTTTAATGTGACAATTGTTGAAAATTAATATTTTATCTTTTTCTGGTAAAATAATTTATTTAAATATATTATTATATTATTATATTATTATAATATAATAACGGTGATATCTTTATAATGAATATGGAACATATGAGTATATGAGGAGGAGGAGTATTTTTATTACCAAAAATATTTAAAACATATTTTTCATGTCTGTGGACCTCATTTCTTGATTGAAATTTGATTATAGCCTGTAAAATTGTCCGTTTGTGGATTTCGGTCAATTTCTATTTTTAATTTGGAAAGATTTCCTTCTGCAAAGTTGTAGATAATGAAATTTCCTATGAAAAATTGTGAGTTTCGAATTTTTCTGACAAAAGGGCTATTTATTATGAATTATTGAAGTTTCGGATTAATTAATTATTATTTTTTTTGGAGTTTTAAATTATATAATTGAGAAAAATGTTTTTTGTTGTATGGCAGCCCTAGCATGTGCTTAATGAGCTGAGATCAGTTGTCAAAGTGGGCGTAGAAAAATTATTAAATATATTAATATTATATTAAATTTTCTTCTTTGGTGTTCTAAGCATTTTCTTATAAATAGGGTGCTTATGTTAGAATTGAAAATTATACCAGAAACTGAAGTTTTCTCTCTATTTCTCTCTCTATATATTGAGCGTATTTTTGTGAGTAATTTGATACTTTGAGTGTTGCTATACGGTGTAAGTTCAAGTCATAGCCTATATCCGGTGTTTCAACTAGAAGTACTGTCTTGTGAGGTAAGGGATGTTATTTTATTCGAAAATGATATTATTTCTTCAATATCATTATGCCAAAATATTGGTTAGAAATTTTTATCAAATTTGGAATTTTTTCATGCCGGGGTTACTATTCATGAGTTACTATTCACGAGTACTATTCACGAAGCATGATGATATTTTTTGTGAAATTTCTATATTTTGGTGTCAGAATTACTATTCACGTATACGGCACTATTCACGTATATGGCACTATTCACGAATACGACATTATTCACAAAAAAATTAAATTTTCGTTTTTTGTCCAAGATATCTATTATGGATACTAGATTTGATTGTATCCATGTTTTGATCATTCTTGAATTTTACTCCACTCTGGTTATTTATGAAGTATTTTTTAACTTGGATTGTTTAAAGTACGAATCCTTAATATTTGTTCTTTTATTTCACTGGATTCGTTTTCTTTAAAATATTTTTCATCATCCTCAGTCCTAAATGATGATATAATTGAATATCTTTGGCCTGTAGTGCAAAGATGAATGATTTCTGATGAATATCTTTGGCCCGTAGTGCAAAGATGAACATGTGTTTAGATGAACATGACCAACTGATAAATATCTTTGGCCTGTAATGTAAAGATGAACATTTGACTCAAGAAGTGTATTGATTGATGTTACAGGGATAAAATAATGATGATGGGCTGTTAAATTCATAGATATTAATAGATTTCATCCTCTACGTAACTCTTCTATGAATTATTATTTCCGCTGCGAATATTGATCTAAAACTTGTTGTTTAGTGTATTCTCTCAGATTTTTCTTTATTGAAGACTAACGATAATTTGTTGTATATTATCTTAGTCATAATATTCTTTACTGGGCTAGTTGAGCTCACCTTTTTCCTTTTTGTTCCATTTTTCTTCTCAGGAGGCGAGAATATAGCGAGTACTAGTCGGGGTATGGAATGAAGATTCTAGAGAGAGTTGTTTAGTAGTCCTCACCATTTTTGTAAAATAATTTATCAATAAATGTGATGAGGATTTATTTGGGTATAGATATTGTCTAGAAGATAATATTTGTATTTAAACTCACAGTTTTATGGTTGTATTAATAAAGTTATAATTGTTTCTGTACCATGTATTGACAACTCAGAATGGGTGATGTATACCTATTTTGGGGGCGTCACAATGATGGGGCTAAATTCTTAAGCTACACACTAAAAATGATTTTTGAAAAATACTAAAGGAAGTTGAAAAATTATGGAAACATATTTTTTGTGTATGAAATATATGTATGTGTTTGGACAAAGGATAGAAAAATAATAAGCTAATTTGGTGTTTTCGTGAAAGGATATGGAATCCAGCTTGCTGGATTGAATAATTAATGAATCCAGTTTGCTGGATTGAAAAATCTGATGAATTCATCTTACTGAATTGAAAAGAAGTTTACTGAATTAAAAATATATTGAATCCAGCTTGTTGGATTGTAATCTGGATTGTATTATGATACGAATTATGATATGATGATTAAAAGACCAATCTTATTAATGATAGGTCTTACAAAAGAAGTTAACTTAAATTGTGTAGCAGTAGTCAACGAATCAGGCAAGTTTCCTAACTCAACACGAGTTACTATTTTTCAAGCATGGTAGTGAATTATTATTGATAGTTATTCACATCTATAATGATTGTTTTAATTCACACGTAGTGCAATTGATTCTTGTTCTATTATTTGAACTGTTTAAAAATCATGTCTCAGCTAATAGCTTTGGCGAGACTAATATTTGTTAAAGCATGAAATGATCTATTTATTATGAACTGAATTGTTATTGGAAGATCTATGCCATTGGATTCGGCTAGATTAGTATTATTATTAATTATTGAAATCAAAGTATTTCTTTGAAAGTAATCTGAACCATATTGTTGTGGTACGAACTCGTGACGTAAGACTGGGATGAACAAATTTTAAAGTCGTAAATCGACCTATGCGTTATTATTGAGTATTATGCATAATATAGGGTACAAAGGAGTTGGTCGCTCTAGGTACTTGCAGAAGAGTATATTTTAGTTTTTATAACTAATTTATATTCTTGTGGTAATTTAGTTTTAATAACTAAATGATTCCTTTATTAGTTCATGATCCTTTTGTGATCACTCAGCATAAAATCTGGGTATATCCCACTTTATTGAATATTGTTGCAGTATTGTTAATTTTTCTTATTCAATTGAATATTATTGAATCTTTGAAAGAATTTTACTCTTTTATCTCTGATATGTTATTCCGTATGAAATGAGAGAAAGTTTTATTATTGAGATTGAATTATTATTTTGTTACTTCAAAATCTTTTGATTATTGCTGAAGTTCTATAGAAGCTAGACTCTTCTATTCATGATATATATCATTTATTGTATATTTTAACTTGTTGAGCAAACTCGTTGCTCACCCTTGCTTAAATAAAATATTTCAGCTAATGTCGATGTAGTAGAAGGTTCTAACAGGGAAAAAGGCAAAGGCAAAGCTCAGGAGTAGTTAGTGTCAACTTTTAATGGTTATGTTTTATTATGTAATTATTATGTAAACCTTTTGGTTATATAAGGGTATGTAAGTTATGTCAAGGTTAGTTAACCTGAGATATTGTTATAAGTTGTATTAAGGAATATTATGAATGATGTTTTTCATTAATGAATGAGTAGTTAGATGTGATATATATGATGGATCGTGAGCACCAAACCCGAGGTTAGGGAACCTGGATTTGGGGGCATCACATTGCCTCCCTAGGGATTAATCGAAAGGGT
This sequence comes from Panax japonicus, assembly GCA_020205505.1. Lineage (NCBI taxonomy): Eukaryota > Viridiplantae > Streptophyta > Magnoliopsida > Apiales > Araliaceae > Panax > Panax japonicus. Next base: position 23,030,867 of record CM035113.1, on the reverse strand, counting down.
TTGGTTTCCAAGGGGTTCCCTTTTCTAGGATCCTTGTCTTCAAGACTTGCAAAGTGGAGTTCTGCAATATCGTTTAAAAGCTTGAAGTATTCTTGCACGATTGTCTCTTTGGAAAAGCAACTCTCGCGCAGGGGGCAAATGTGGGCCCAAGTGCAAATTAGGATTCATGTGACCTAATTGAACTAAATACACAATTACAGTTCCACGGTCTCATTAAATGTACAAATTAGGGGTCGCATGACCTAATTGAATGAAGACGTAAAAGTCATAAATAAATGTACAAGACCTGAGATAAGCCTACACGTGTCCCGAGGCAGAAGGCTCGTGGAGGCGGCTCGTTTTGGGAATTGATTGAGGAATTGGATTGGCGGCTAGAATGACAGGGCGATATGGGCATTATTCTAATGACCAAAGGGTATTTCTAGAATTTACCTTAAGACATGTACTTGACATTTTACTACTTAATTCCAAGAAAATTTATAAATACCCCTTCCATTCTATGAAGGAAGGGGACTCTTTTTGGAATCTAGACTTTGGAGCTGGACTCTTTGGTGACTCAAGACTTAGACATTCCCTCTCAAAGCACTCAAGACGTGGAGATTCTCTCAACTCGAAGTACACAAAAAGGCTCTTGGAATCCCTGTTACCTTAACACGATTTCTGAATTCTAGGATTTCTGCCACGTGTTATTGGAGTAATTACCTACCTGTTCTTCTCCCCTCTTCAATCAATCAATCAATTTCGCGATCTTTGTGGATTTCTCTTCTCCTCAGCCAACACAAAACCCTAACTAGCAAGGCACGATTTCCTTGCCTACAAAACTTGTACAATAAAATAGATGAGAATAGTCGTTCACAATTAAGGTAATCAGATATGTTTTTCCGTCCGCAGTTTAGTTCTACGGACGGGTAAAATTCTATTTTTACAATTCGCAGTTTAATTCTACGAATTAGGACACAAACAAGAAAAAAATCAATTTAAAGCTATAAATATTCTATTACGTCGTTTTTGCATATTCATGTTATCTAGGCTAATGAGAAACATGCACGTACTATAAAAAATAGTCTTTTTTGATGCCTCAAATCCTTCATATAAATTCAAAAAATCAGCACAAATAGTTTTTGTGATGACTTTAGCCGTCACGAATGTCATGCATCTTGTATACCCCCATCATGAAAACCTTTTTGTGATGGTTTTGACAATCACACAAACGCTTAGTGCTTTAGTGATTATTAATACAATCAATCTATAGTGATTGTCAAAGTCATCACAAAAAATACATGACTTTAAAAATCAAATGTAAGAATGTGAATCTCTTTTTACGAACAATTTATTTCACTATATTAATTGTATCAAATGATACTTGTAAAATTCAAACATTCACCCCCATTTGCAAACTAAATAACAAGTATTATCACTATACCAAAACTCAAATCATAATTATAATTTTAAAAGAAAATATAAAAGGAAACATATGTGAGTTGACTTACTAAACAAAATTAATCTCACATAAGATTTGTAATTGCAATGACAATCCAAAATACTCTATAATGATGGTAAATTAGTTATCAGTAAGAGTCATCATATATTTTATAGTTTTGTAATGACTTCAAAATTCCATCACAAAATATTTTGTTTTTAAAATTACAAATAAAAATCTTCACAATAATCCATAAAATATTTTTGAGTATTAAGAGCATCTCCAGAAGATGGACTATCTGTTGGACTATATTTAGTCCATCTGACATCAGCAAATGTCCTTTAGTCTTCACTTCTTCCAGCAGATGGACTATCTTATAGACTATCTCGTGGACTATAATATAAAAAGATTAAAATAATCAATGAATTCAAAAAAAACTTCAACGGACATAATCCAACGACCATATTCGAACGACCATATTCCAACGGCCATATTATAACGGCTATATTTTAAAAAACAAATAGCATCTATAAATATAAGTCACATCTAGTCTCTCATATTCACTCATCTTAACTTCATTCTTCCAGTCAAATAAGTTATTTTAAATATGTCTCGTCAATTCGAATTTGCTATGTTGCACATAGATGAAGAAGAAGCTGAAGAAGCATATGGACAATTGTTAGGCATGGCGGCTATTGAAGAAGAACAACAAACTGTCAATAGGCCTACATCACGTCATCATGGTTTTGTACAAGGTCGTATTACCATTGATCGTGGTAGACATGAAGGTCATAATCGACTTTTTCGTGATTATTTTGATGAACATCCTACATACCCCCCGTATCTTTTTTGGAGAAGGTTTAGAATGCGGCGCCCGCTTTTCCTCCGAATTCAAAGAGTAATTGAAGCGTATAATTCATACTTTGTCCAAAAAATGAATGTTACAGGACATCTTGGTCTATCTTCACTACAAAAGATAATTACCTAAATGCGGATGCTTGCCTATGGTGTTTCAGCGGATTTCGTTGATGATTATGTGCGGATCGGTGAAAGCATGACTATATTGAGCCTTAAAAGGTTTGTAAAAGCAGTCATTTCAATTTTCGGTGATGAATATCTGATATCCCCCCAATAGTAATTACATCGTTAGATTGTTATCAAACGCTGAAGAGCGTGGTTTTCCTGGGATGTTGGAGAGCATCGATTGCATGCATTAGAAATGGAAGAATTGTCCGGTTGCGTGGTATGGTATGTATTCTGGACATGTGCATGAGCCATCAATTATTTTAGAAGCGGTGGCTTCATACGATCTTTGGATATGGCATGCATTTTTGGATTACCAGGCTCTCATAATGATATTAACGTTTTGGAGAGATCATCTATCTTCTCTGCTCTTACTGAAGGTCGTGCTCCGCCAATGAACTACTCAATTAATGGAAATGAGTACACGATGGGATATTACCTTGCTGATGGTATATATCCCCCATGGGCAACATTTGTTAAAACTATTTCGGCACCTTGGGGAAATAAAAGAAAACTATTTACTAAGACTCAAGAGGCACTTGGAAAGGATGTTGAGCAAGCATTTGAGGTACTGCAAGCATGTTTTGCGATAGTTCGTGGTCTTGCGCAATTTTGGGATCAAACAACACTAAAAGAAATTATGACTGCATGCATAATATTACATAATATGATCATTGAAGATGAACGAGATGAAAATCAAGAACCAATAACCTACGATACGTATGACGTGATTCCAACTGTAGAAGTGTCTCATGAGCGTACCCCACAATTACTTGAATGCATTGAAGCAAATCATCTCATAAGGGATAAACAAGTTCATTTTAAATTGCAAGAAGATATTATTCAACACTTGTGGTCACTACATGGCGGAGCCTAATCCATTACATTCTACTACAATAATAAGCAAATTATAATTCTCTAATAATAAACAAGTCAACTACTAGATGTAACTCTTTTCATGATTTCTTTCTTGCGTTGTTTGTAATATTCAGCTACTTCAGACTCCATGTTAGCGGTGTCAATCATCATGATCCTTTCATCCTCTTGTGCAATTTCATTATATTCAACTTCTCTTGCTCTTGAAAATATATTATGTCCATGTTCTCTTGTCTCTTTTGTTGGTTCAATTTCATCTGATGCTTGAACTTCTCAAACCTCAACTCCATAGGTGTACTAGTACCACCAGTTCCTTTGCCTTTTTAAATAATGCTTTCGAAGCCTTTCTTCCCATTGGCCTCTCTAATCCTGCAGAGATTGTATCTTCAATACCATCGTCTTCACCCAAACTGACTTCTTCTGCGGTTGATGGAGAAGATGCTGTTGGACTTGACTTTCTATTACTTTTCTGTTTTTTCCACTATTATCTGTTCTCCATTTCGGTGCATCCTTTAATATTCTCCAACAATGCATATATCCAAATCATTGGTTGGTTTTGCATACTTTTGAACATCTCTAATGCTTGACATATCTATTGGAAAATTATTTACAAAGTATTAAATATAAAATATAAGAATAAAACTTAATGAAATTTTACATGAAAAAATTGAAATATCTTATCTTGTTCGCCTACACCGCTTTGTTGCATTCTTTCAATTGAAGCATAATATCCACAAAATTTGTTCACCGTGAGTTGAATTGTTGACCAACGTTTCGCCAAAGCAGTAGAATTGCGTTCAGACTCAAAATTTTTGTATTCGTGAAAGTATTCGTGAACTCTTTTCCAATATCTTCCATGCTTCTGATCGTTTCCTTGAATTGGATTCATACTTACATTAAGCCATCCGAAAACAAGAAGAGCATCTTCTTCAATTGTGTAATTTCCCTTTCGCTATGTTCTTTTATTGGACTCATTTTCGGGAGTCTGAATTGGTACATCAGTTTGAATTGAAAATTCATCCAACAAATTTGGATCATCAAGTGAGAAACCTTCAGATAATAATGAAGAATAATACATCGGAGGACCATGATTTTCCATCTAAAAAATAAATTAAAAAGATATTATCAATAAAAAACAAAAATCAAATATAATAAAAATACAAACTATTATTAACAACATACTTGCAAATGCTAAATGTTGGAGTAGCTGATTGAAAGATATAAAATAAATTGAATTATTGTACATATTTATAGATTTTCCAATTACGCTTTCAATTTCTATCTGTTGGTACTTTTTATTACCGTTCTGATTAATTTTTTTCTATCCTTTGGGACTTGGTACTTGGGATTCTATCCGTTCGTCTTCTTCTTTACTTTCACTCCTCAGACTTCATCTCCCTCTTCTTCGACAGAGAGCTCCTCCTCCTTCTTCTTCAACAGAGTTTCTCGTTCTTTTTTTTCTTCAATTTCTTCAACAGAGAGTTTCCCATTTAATTATATTAAATTTATAGTCTGCCTGATTTTTCGTTCGCAGATTTAATCTTTTTGAGCTGCCGGAAAAGTTGGTAGACTAAATATAGTCCATTTGCTAAAGCAAAATTGACATCCTAAACTAAATATAGTCTACGATTTTGGCAACTCCGGGCTGCTGGAGTTGTTCTAAGGTCCCGAGAAACAAACATCTTCAAAAAAATAAAGCCTCGATGTTTGTGAGTGGCACCAGAAAATCTCTAAAAAGATTAATAAAAGGGAAAGAGGGAGTAGTAAAGTTTTAAAAAACAAACATCTTTAAAAATTAAAGTCTCGTTTGCGAGTCACACCAGATATAAGATAATCTGTAAAAAGATGGATAAAAAGGAATTGAGAGATAATAATCTCTAAAAAGATGGATAAAAAGAAATTGAGGGGTAATAAAGTTCTGGAAAACAAACATTTTCAAAAATTAATGCCTTGTTGTTTGTGAGTCACACTAGATAATCAATCATTACCCTTCGTCCGATCCATGTGAAAACACCAAGTGCAAGGTTCCGAATTCGTGTATTTACAACAGTTTTAAGTTAATTTTCAAGATTATTGTTGCTAAACTTTCAAAAAGTTAGTTTGAGATGTCATAACCACATGCACATAAACGTTTCTTGTTCAACTGAGTACTTCCACTTGTCTCCTATATGAACAAGAAATTGATAGAAAAATTTAACGGTTGATTGAAAGGTGAAACTGTCCTTTAGTTTTGTAAGCTCACTTGGTCAGCTTTATTCACGTTAAAAGTCCGTTTAGGAGAGCTTTTGGGTGGATTAAAAGCACTTGTAATTTAAATATGAAAGTGTTATGGTATTTGATAACCTTCTAAAAGTATTTTTAAAGAGCCGAGATTTGAGTTCAAAAGCACTTGTAGTTGAAATAGAAAATTTGTATTTTTGACTAACACTTTTGGCAAATATGTAAATGTACAAATTTATACTTAAATTGCTAACAATAAAATAAAATCTCAGACCACACACTCGAATAATTAACACCTTTAAAAGAATTTCTATAATTATGTAATCAAACATTATTTTAAATTTTTTTATAAAACTACTTTTGTCAAAAGTCCTAAATCTAAAAGTGCTTCAACTTACCGTAGCACTAACAATGTGAGCTTGTTATTGTTGGACACATGCTTTTGCAATTTAAATGGCTTCTTAAAGCTCAGAAGCTCTTCTTAACCTTCTTTTCCAAACAAACCCCTAGAATTCTCTTAAACTCTCTTTTATCCATGAAAAAGAAAACAGAGTTTTTGGCTTCATCGCGAAATGGAGTTCTCCTTTTTGCGTTTCTTCTTGGTTGCATGGCAGAAAATAGAGATATATATTTGGTTCTAGTGGAAGGTGATCCAGTTGCATTTCATTTAGGTACTACTAAGGCTATTCAACAAGGAAAAAACCTTGATCCATATAGGTAAGAGAGTCGTACGAGTACTTGAAAAGGGTAATAATACTGGAGGTCTCAGATTGTTTGTTTCAAATAAATTTTCAGATTATGTGGTATCACATCAGGTGCATTTTGACGTTAAGTGCATTTCTTGTGATTAACTATGACATAAATTACAATTTTTCTAACTCAATATCACATTATTTGAGATATACTTATTCGAAATTAAAGAGTTAATACATTGAGCATTACTCAATTGAAAAACCCTTCATATACCGAGTAGGCTATAAGATTACACGGATAATAAATGCCCTCAAAATGATTGATATTTACGCTGTCATCTGTGTTTAATCGGAAATATGCGAACTGGTATATATAGCGTGGCTCTAAAATAATACTTTCTCTGTTATACAAAAAAAATGATCATTTACAAAATTTAAGGATAATGTTTTTATTTCATGTTTATCCTTAAATTTATTGAGTTCAATAAAGATGAGATTATAATGCAAACGAGATAATAAACTTAAGGAATATTTGTTATTTTATACTATTATAACAAAAAAATATATTAAAAAAAGAAAAAGAAAAAAAGGAACGATTTTTTATTTATTTTTACTAAATGAGACTCTTTTTGTTTTTGTGGGAGTAATAGTTTTCTCATCAGTTAGTTTGTTGATTGATTCATCTTTTATGTAGTGAAGTTTCAAAGGCTCATGCAAAGCACTTGGTGAAAACTCATGATCAACTTCTACAAAGTACTCTAGATACTGGGGGTTACAACAAACTTTACAGTTTCAAACACATTGTTAATGGATTTGCAGTCCACACTACAGCTTCTCAGGTCCTCTCTCCATCTAAGTGTGTCTATAATAAACCTTAATATGTGAAAAAAGAATAATGTCAAAAGTCAAATAAAAATCTATTTTCTAGATGAGAGTATTTATCATTCATTCTTGAGTTTAGCTTCACTAGTTTCTGACGGAGAAGAAAATAATAGAAATCTTAAAGTTTTATATTTGGATTACTATTCTACCCTTACATTAGTTCTATTGTGTTTGTCATCTAAAAGGTATAACAATAATTATAAATGATTTTCTTATATTATTTAATTAGTTTTTGGTCCAAAATATTCATCCATTTTCGGACGAAAAACTTTGACAAAAAAAATTATCAAATTTTGTGTCCGTTTCTTTTCTTTTTGTTCTTTAGAAAACTGTGTAACAAAAGTGCTAGACAGAAAACCTAAGTTTTCCATCCTTTCTTTTCTTTTTTAGTCTATTTAAAAACTCTGAAACACAGTCTAACGGCTAACTAGGGTTAAAATGGATCAAAATTTCAGGCCAAAAAGTTGAAAAAAGTTAATGGAGTGAAGTTGGTGGAGAAAGATAGGGGAGCCAAACTAATGACAAGTTACACCCCTCAGTTTTTAGAGTTGCCCCAAGGAGTTTGGACACAAGAAGGAGGAGAGACAAATGCAGGTGAAGGTATTGTTATTGGTTTTATCGACACAGGGATTAATCCATTTCATCCCAGCTTTGCTTATGATCCATTCGATCCTTTCACGTCGAATATTTCTCATTTTTCTGGTACTTGTGAGGGTGGTCCTCAGTTCCCTACAAGTTCATGCAATGGGAAGATAGTTTCTGCTAGGTATTTCTCAGTTGGAGCTCAAGCAGATCCTAGTTTCAATGCCTCTGTTGATTTGCTTTCACCATTTGACGCTGTTGGACATGGAAGGTAATTTATATTGTGTGTGAGTCTTACTAGGAATGACCCAAAGTTTGAGTGCGCTCAAACATTAGGTCCATTCAGACGAATTTGGATTCTAGACGGTTTTTGGCCGTCCATTTGGACAGTCCTATAGGAATTACTCCCTCCGTCCCGAGATAAAAAATTTGGTGGACTTTTCAAGCATATTAAGAAGATGAATAAAATGACAAAATTGTCCATAATAATATCATTAAATATGGAGAGAGAAAAATGGTGTTTTATTTTGGTTCCATCACATAGTTATTGTGGTGAAGTAATTTGAGTTTGTACTCAAATTAAGATATCTTTGTATTCTCTCAGTTTATTATAGTGAATTATTCGGAGTTTGTCCCGTTATTTTTACCTCTTAATTTTAGAGAGTTTTCCACATAAAATCTTGGTGTCTCGTGGTTGGATATTTTCTACTTATTTCTTGCAGTGGTTATTATTTTGGTGGAACTACAAATTTAATTTGTTTGGCATGTGCTGACATTTTATCCGTCTAATTTATCAAAGACAACAGTATTTGGGAGGTGATTTTTCCCAACAACTGGTATCAAAGCTAAGGTTATTTGCTCGGTTGTTTTTGATAAATTTTATGGAGGAATCAGTCGGAGCCATGATTAAATTGACCTCTTCAAATTTTTCGATCTGGAAGCCTAGAATGGAGGATATCCTTTATTGCAAGGATTTGTATGATCCGTTGGAGCTCAACGAAAAGAAGCCCGTGGATAAGTCTGAGGCTGATTGGAATAAAATGAATAGGAAGACTATTGGTCACATCCGGCAGTGGATTGATCAAAGTGTGTTCCACCATGTTTCGCAGGAGACGGATGCTCACACTCTATGCACAACACTAGAGTCTATGTACGAGAAGAAGATTGCACAAAATAAAACGTTTGTCATTCGAAAAATTGTGAATCTAAAGTACAAGGACGGGAGAAGTGTGTCGGAGCATATGAGTGAGTTCCAAGGTTTGGTGAACCAACTATCCACCATGAATTTGAATCTTGATGATGAGATTCAAGCTCTTTTGCTTCTCAGTTCTTTGCCAAACAGCTAGGAGACTTTGGTGGTGTCTCTAAGCAATTCAGCTCCAGAAGGAAAAATGACTATGCAGATGGTCAAGGACAGTCTTCATAATGAGGAGACAAGGCGAAAGGAGCAAGGCGTAAATTTTGAGACACATGCTCTTGTCACAGAGAACAGGGGCAGAAGCAATTTTAGGGGATCTCACAAAGGAGATACAAGTCGCAGCAAAAGCAAAAATCATAGGAGCAAGTCAAAGACCAGACAAGGAGAAACGTATAGATGATTCCATTGTAATAAGGAAGGTCATTACAAGAGAAATTGCAGAATCTGGTTAGACAAGCAGAAAAATGGTGAGCAGGGAAGGGTTAAGGAGAAGAACACTGCAGCCACAGTCACCGAAGACGTTGTGATTCTTTCATTTGGGGAAGAAGAATGCTTGCATGTTGATGATCAGAAAGTTGATTGGGTGGTTGATACTGGTGCCTCGTATCATGCTACACATAAGAGAGAATTTTTCAAAACTTACAAAGCTGAAGACTTTGGGTACGTGAGAATGGGAAATACTGATCAGTCCAAGATTATTGGAATTGGTGATGTTTGCATTCAGACAAGTGTTGGTTGCACTGTTACCTTGAGGGATGTTAGACACGTTCCAGATTTGCGTCTCAACCTGATTTCTGGCATGGCCTTGGACAGAGAAGGCTATGAGAATCACTTTGGCAATGGAAAGTAGAGCTTACCAAGGGCTTTATGGTGATTGCAAGAGGTGTTGCTTGTTGTTCGTTGTACAAGACTCATGTGAAAGTGTGTTCTAGTGAGTTGAATGCAGTTAAGGATGACTCTTCACCAAACTTATGGCATAAGAGGCTTGGCCACATGAGTGAGAAAGGGTTGCAGTTATTAGAAAAAAGGTTACTCATTCCTTTTGTTAAAGGTACTGTTTTTAAGCCCTTGTGATTATTGTTTATTTGGAAAACAACATAGAGTTTCTTTTAGTAGTTCAGCTAAAAGAAAATCAGAACTACTAGAGAGAGTATATTCTGATGTATGTGGACCCATTGAGGTTGAGTCTTTGGGTGGAAATAGGTACTTTGTTACCTTTATTAATGATGCTTCGCAGAAGGTGTGGGTATTTTTTTTGAGAACAAAAGACCAGGTATTCCAGCATTTTCAGAGTTTTTATGTTATGGTTGAAAGGGAGACTGGAAAATCATTGAAGTGTCTTCGTAGCGACAACGGAGGGGAATACACTTCTAAGGAGTTTGCTGAATATTTCAGTAAGCAGGGCATTCGGCATGAGCAGACGGTTCCTGGTACCCCACAACATAATGGTGTGTCTGAGAGAATGAACCGCACTATTATTGAGAGAGTGTGATACATGTTGAGAATGGCTAAACTGCCTAAGTCATTCTGGGGTGAAGCTGTTCATACTGCTTGTTACCTGATTAATAGATCTTCATCAGCACCATTGGATTTTCATATTCCAGAAAAGATTTGGAGTGGTAAGGATTTGTCTTATTCTTACTTTAGGGTATTTGGGTGCAAGACTTTTGCACATATCCCCAAAGAACAAAGATCGAAACTTGATGACAAGTCTACTCCATGTGTGTTTGTTAGCTATGGAGATGCAGAATTTGGATACCGGTTATGGGATCCAGTGCAGAGAAAATTATTCAGGAGCAGAGATGTGGTGTTTCATGAGCACCAAAATTATGAGCATTTTCATAATGCTACACAGCCCAGAGATAATAGAGTTCCAGATCTCAGCGGAGTTCCTTCTCCAGTACAGAATGCCACAGTTGGAGAAGGAGGTCAGAATGAAGATTTGCACGATGGTGATGGGTCAGATGCATAGAGTGTTGATCAGGGGGAGCAACCTGATATTGAAGAACCTCAGCTAAGAAGATCCACTAGAGAACATGTGCCATCAGTCAGATATCCTTCATCTGAATATCTTTTAGTTGCTGAGGAGGGGGAGCCAGAGGATTTTTGGGGAGTCAAGACTCATAAGGAGAAAAGTAATTGGCTGAGAGCTATGCAAGATGAGATGGATTCTTTGCACAAGAATCATACCTATGAGTTGACTACACTTCCGAAGGGCAGGAAAGCATTGAAGAACAAATGGGTGTTTAAGATTAAGAAGGATGGTGAAAAACTAGGGAAGTACAAGGCTCGATTAGTCGTCAAAGGTTTTGCTCAAAAGCAAGGTATTGATTTCGATGAGATTTTTTCTCCAGTTGTGAAGATAACTTCTATTCGAGTAGTGTTGGGATTAGTAGCTAGTATAGATATTGAGCTTGAGCAGTTGGATGTGAAGACTGCTTTTCTTCATGGTGATTTGAAGGAAGAAATCTACATGAAACAGCCAAAGGGATTTGAAGTTAAAGGGAAAGAACATTTGGTTTGCAAGTTAAAGAAAAGTTTGTACGGCCTGAAACAAGCTCCAAGGCAGTGGTACATGAATTTTGATTCATTTATGGTGGATCAAGGTTATAGTAGAACAGTTGCAGATCACTGTGTGTATGTCAAGAGGTTCTCGGATGGTAACTTCATTATTCTGTTGCTATATGTAGATGATATGTTGATAGTTGGGCAGGATGCTGATATGATTCGTAGGCTCAAGGGTGAGTTGTTCAAGTCTTTTGATATGAAGGACTTAGGTCCAGCTAAACAGATTTTGGGTATGAAGATTGTTCGTGACAGGAAAGCCAAGAGGTTGTGGTTGTCACAAGAGAAGTATGTTGAGCGAGTGCTTGCAAGGTTCAACATGGGTGATGCTAAACTAGTTATCACACCACTAGCTAGTCATATTAAGTTGAAAAAGTGCATGTGTCCTTCTACTAAGGAAGGGAGAGATGATATGGCTGCAGTTCCCTACTCCTCTGCTGTAGGGAGTCTTAAGTGGATTCTCAGATACTTGAAAGCTACTTCCAGTTTATGTTTGGTTTTTGGTAGTACGAGTCCAGTCTTGGAGGGTTTTACAGATGCAGACATGGCTAAAGAGAAGAAGTCTACTTCGGGGTATTTGTTTACTTTTACAGGGGGAGCAGTATCATGGTAGTCCAAGTTGCAAAAGTGTGTTTCTTTGTCTACAACTGAGTCAGAATACATCGCCGCTACTGAAGCAGGCAAGGAGATGCTGTGGTTAAAACGGTTTCTCCAAGAGTTGGGTTTAACACAAGATGAGTATGTGGTTTATTGTGATAGTCAGAGTGCAATTGAATTGACCAAGAATGTCGCATATCATAATCGGACAAAGCATATTGATGTTCGTTATCACTGGCTTCGAGATGTGATGGAAAATGAATTGATGAAAGTGAAGAAAGTTCATACCGACGAGAATCCCTCAGACATGTTGACAAAAGTTGTCGCTCGCGACAAGCAGGAATTTTGCAAGGAATTGGCCGGAATGGACTTCAACTGACGGGGTCACAGAGATTACCTCCTCTAATGGGTTCGGAGGGGGAGATTGTTAGTCAAAAGTCCTCGCCCAATTCATTACTCCACCGCCCCTTGAATTTTCCTCCTTCTACCGGCCCTTTGAAATTATGCCTCACTCATTTATTTCCCCTCCCCTCCATTCTGCTATAAAAGGCAGCCAAACATAAGGCAAAAAATACACCAACACAAATCAGTACACTCTCATCCGAGAGTTCAAAGAGAGAGAGAAGCTTTTGTGAAGCTTTAGAAAAATAGAGAGAGAAAGATAGTTCAAATAAAAAGGTATTTTATTTGGGTTCCATCATATAGTTATTTTGGTGAAGTAATTTGAGTTTGTACTCAAATTAAGATATCTTTGTATTCTCTCAGTTTATTATAGTGAATTATTCGGAGTTTGTCCCGTGGTTTTTACCTCTTAATTTTAGAGGGTTTTTCACGTAAAATCTTGGTGTCTCGTGGTTGGATATTTTCTACTTATTTCCTGCCGTGGTTATTATTTTGGTGGAACTGTAAATTTAATTTGTTTGGCATGTGCTAACATTTTATCCGTCTAATTTATCAAAGACAACAGTATTTGGGAGGTGATTTTTCCCAACAACAAATTCTCAAGTTTTTTTTGTTCACTAGTTCTTTATTCATTCTGAGAAAACTTAAGATTGTTTACAAGAAACGGTTGGAGATGGATGTATTGCAAGATCTGACTCAAATTAGTGGTTGTGTTTGATGGGTGATTGATCTTCACAAATGGTGAATAAGTTCGTTGTACCTTTGGGTCAAAAAGATGATGAACAGTAGTACTTCACTGTTCTTTTTTCTTTTTGGGTATGCGACTGGGTTCAATCTCTGGCAATCAAATAATGCAGATCTAGATGGCTTGAGTTGGTTAAGATGGCAATTAGAGTAGTTGTTCTTGATATATGTCTCATTTCTCCGCTATGCTAGTGATCAGTAAAATTGATGGTTGGTTTGGGAGAATGAATTTAAACTCGTGAATGAATTGCAGAGTAGAGAGAGAAACTAAGTTGCGGCAAAGGAGATGAAATTGTATCAACGATGATAAATTTGGCAGAAATAGCCGTAAATAGGGTCCACTTGCAGAAATAACAAATAAGCTTTGTGTTACAAAAAATGGGAGAGCCACACCTTAAAAACTAGCTATTAAGGTTGGAGAGCCCAAAGTTTATAAATATCTCACATCAAAGTCTCATACCATCGATGTGGCACACAAGTCTCATACCTTGCAATTAGGATCATAACATTCCACCACGCTCCGCAGTCCCGGCGCTCACGCGGGCTGGCTTTGCGCTAGACGATTTTAGCCCCGGGCGAACACTGCAATACCGACGTCATCACCCTCGCCGCACGATTGCAACCGGGAGGTAGTGGACGGCTTTGATACCAATTGTTACAATTTACAAACAACGGGAGAGTGGTGGAATATTATGATCCTAGTTGCAAAGTATGGGACTTGTGTCCCACATGGATGGTATGAGACTTTGATGTGGGATATTTATAAACTTTGAGCTCTCCAACCTTAACAGCTAGCTTTTAAGGTGTCCAAAATATAAATATAGTATTTATATACCCATTTAATGTGGACCCCAAGAAATAACAAGGGAACTGATACTCTGTATTTTAATAAAACTTGTCAATTTTAACTTTAGAAGTGTAAATAAATATATTGACATATGCAATTAAAGTCGAGTATAATTACATACTTTTTACTATTGGCAAACTTGGGACACCAAGCTGCATTTTCAGTCAACTTTTATAAAAGCGCCTCTCATTTTAGCGACATGAAAAAGGGGAATGAGACTCATTTTGAAGAGAGTATTTTTGCTTTGTTACATGTGATTGTTTCATCTGTCACCTTGAGAAGTAAACTTAGGTATGCTATTTTGCAGTCATGTGGCGTCAACTGCAGCTGGAAATTTTGGAGTTCCAATAGTTGTGAATGGCTTTAACTATGGGAGAGCCAGTGGGATGGCGCCACGTGCACGGTACTAGTTTTGCTTTTGTCAGAGGATTTTATAGACAACAAACAAAATACTGCCTCCGTTCTTTTATCTGTCTTTTTAAAGTGAAATTTCTTTCTTTTTATCAAAGGTTTGTAGATTGTGAGGAAGTATTACCGAGTTAGTTTCTCATATTATCCTTGCATTAAATATTAATTTGTTTCTCTTTTATCTTGTTATAAACTTTTAAAAGGGAATAGTGTGAATTTATATCGAATTTGATCAATCAAACAAAGCATTAATGATATTTTTTAATCTTTGTGTTTTCTTTTAAAACATCAATCAAAAGACGGAGGCAGTAGATAGAATATAACATAAATTTGATGCATTTTCTCTTGCATTCTTCACAACAGAATTGCTGTATACAAGGCTATATATCCAAGCTTGGGAACTATAGCAGATGTGGTAGCTGCAATTGATCAAGTAAACAGTTTATACTTTAAACAATCAGCTGATTAGATAATTTTTATATGAAATTTGTTGACAAAAAAATTAAAAAATAATAATAATGATATGCTATCAATAACTGCAGGCAACAATGGATGGAATTGATATCTTAACACTATCTATCGGACCAGATGAACCACCAGAAGATACACTTACTTTCTTAAGCATGTTTGACATTTTCATGTTATCTGCACGAAAGGCTGGAGTTTTTGTGGCTCAAGCTGCTGGAAATCATGGTCCAGGTCCTTACACCGTCGTTTCCTATAGCCCTTGGGCTGTGGGCGTAGCTGCTTGTGGCACAGATAGACTCTACTCCAGTACCCTGATTCTTGGAAACGGTCAGCAAATTGGCGGTGTGGGATTATCAGGTAACTTGAATTTGGGAGCTAATATTTTCAGTGCAACTGTACAATACCTGATGCATACAGTACAACTGTATAATGTAGCATTTGCATTGAAAAGGGAATATCCGAGTCACATATATCATTTCCCTTTAATTTGATCATAAGCAAGTTTATTCATTGTTTAGGTTTGTTCGGTTACCAACGTATACAACAGTAGCGATTCGTGAGTTTTGAGGTTCAAACACATCAAACCATTATTGTTGGTGTGTTGCATTTGAGCCTCAAACATTGCGTTATGAGTTAAATACGTTGTGTCTAAATAAAGTCACTTGTAGATAAAACTAGATTATGGAATGCATTTGGAACTCCAAATATTTATTTGTACGTCTTAAAATCCATGTCAAAGTTGAAGTTATATTATTATTATTATTTTTTGCATATAGGACCGAGCTTCGGATGTGGATTTTTACAATATAAGTTGGTGTTGGCTAAAGATGCAGTCAAGGCAAACGGGACATTCCCCAAGACTGCAGAGTACATAGATGAATGCCAATATCCAGAGGCATTAGACCCTTTTGTTGTTCACGGAAGTGTTGTTATATGCACATTTGCTGCAGGCTTTTACAACGGAACTTCATCACTCATTGCCATTATTGAGACAGCAAGGACCTTAGGATTCATGGGATTTGTTTTTATCGCAAACTCGACTTTTGGTGATTTTGTAGCAGAACCCATTCCCTTTACAATTCCCGGTATAATGATCCCAAAAGTTAGTGATGCTCAGGTGAGCGCGTAGTTTTTCTTTAAACATTAACTTAAATTAAATAAAAATTATTTTTGATTAATACTAGGTAAATAGACAAAAATTGTCTAGAATATATAAACAAAACATCAATAGGTTGTATTGTACAACTCATCAATGCTTTGTCCAGGTAAGCTAGATAGTTTTTGTCTTATTTGAATTTCTCATTTTTTTGTTGTCACAGTTCATATTACAGTACTATGAACGGCAAACTCAGAGGGACAACAATGGATTTGTGATGAGCTATAGTGGCAGAGCAGCCATAGGAGAGGGAAGAACATCTTCTTACATGGGGCGATCACCAATTGTTAGCAGATTCTCTTCAAGAGGACCTGATTTCATCGATGTCAATAGAAATCCGACAGATGTCCTAAAGCCGGATATTTTGGCCCCAGGACACCAAATATGGGCAGCTTGGAGTCCCATGAGTCTCCAAGATCCCATTCTTTCAGGTACTCCCTATGTTCCAAAAATAACTTGAGTATAATTTTCATACAAATTAAAAAAAAATCGAAGCAGAAGAAAGAGAATAAAAGAATTTCAAATTTAGCTACAATGGGCTCCACGTAAGTACCATATGATTCTTACATTTTCGTAGAAGTAATGGACTATAATCAAGTAGTTCAAGGGTAATATAGTCTTCATACAATATATTTTAAATTTGAATTGTATTTTTAGACATTTTTGGAGGCATAATTTTTTGGTACTTTACACGTCTTTGTGGGATGGAGGAGGGAGTAATTTACGATAGAAACTTATACCCCATTTGTCTAGAAAATTGTTCGACTATGTTACACAGATTCAAATAGAGTGTTCAATTGAACCCGATATTTGAAATAGTCCGACACGGATACTTATTAATTTTGACAATTATTTACACTAGAAGTGTCCAGTATACATAGTACTTTTGTCGAGTGTCAACATGAGTAATTATTTAATAGTTATTTTGGATCATTCTTGTACCCATAAATTCTCGATGATTGATTTGCTTTTAGGTCATAATTTTGCGCTGTTGTCTGGTACAAGTATGGCAACACCTCATATATCTGGTATAGCTGCACTGCTCAAGCAGCATAATCCTTCATGGACTCCTTCAATGATTGCCTCTGCAATGTCAACTACTGCTATCAAGCATGATAATCTAGGAGAAGCAATAATGGCTGAAGGATCTGATATGTACAGCTTATACCCCTCCACACCGTTTGATTTTGGCGCTGGCCTTGTCAGTCCAACCCGTGCCATTGATCCTGGCCTAGTCTTTCCGTCAGGTAACTTCTTTTGTATACACATTAAGTGTTTATTCGTTTACCGAACATTTGAAATTCTAAACCCCCTTGAAAATTTTGTTCACTTACAAATAACTTATCTACACGCAGCTTATTTAACTTAGAATTGCAGCTTTTGGAGCTAAAATGCACTTCACCGCTCCATTTTTGGTTCGGTGGCCAAACACACTAAACCTATGCTAACCCAATAACCTAAGCTTACTTGTGTTGTTTCCCCACATGCAATGCCACAAATATCAGATTTGTCGGAAAATCCTCTAGCTAGACTTGAATGAATATAATTTCTTTCTAGACTTGAGTGAATATAATTTCATTCGTATACATATATAATTACTGATACACTCTTTTTTTTAAGTCAATTTGTGAAATCTTAAAACTCAAAATATCTATATATTTTTACACTTCAAGTAAAAATCACTATTACTATTGCAAAATAATTAAAAAGTACTACTAATTACTCTCTCCGTCCTTATTTAAATGACGTTTTAAAGTTTTTTATTTATCCCAAATTAATTGACGTTTGTTCAAATCTAAGAGAATTAATGATTATTTTTCCAAAATTACCTCTCATTACTCTATCTATTTTTTGGGTACTTTAAACTTTTGTGTTGTGATAAATTAATGATTTAAGGGTATTATAGACAATTGAGTACTATATTTAATGTTTTCCAATCATTATCTTAATTCTTGTGTCCATCTCTAAAATGTCATTTAAATAGGGACGGAGGGAGTACTAGATTGACTGAATAACACTTATGTTCCTCCAAGTTGCCACCCAGTTTTAAAGTAGTTCTCATAGTTCATGTTTCGCCAATTAAGTCATTAAAGTGACATTTGTTAACGTTTTTGTTCCTTTTACCTAATTTGACCAAACTCAACCCATTTTGACCCAACCAGACCCATTTTGACTCGACTCTAATTTCACCAATTAGTTTTCTTAAATAATAATTATTTTTAATATTTTAAAATAAAATATTGTTTTTAAAATAATAACTATTTTTAATATTTAAAAATAATAATTATTTTAAAATAAAATATTTTTTTTAAAATACTTATTATTTTTATGAAAAAATATTAAAAATTTTATTTTTTAAAAATGAGTAAAGTTTCATAAAATATAGATTCAAAAAAATTAAAATTAAAATTAATTTTTTTTAATTCTTAATTATTTTTATGAAAATTTACACATATTTTAAAAAATAAAAAATATCTACTTTTGTTGTATGAAAATAAATTTTTTTTATTTTCTTTTTTTGAATCTATATTTTATGAAACATTACTCATTTTTACAAAAATAAAAATTTCTATTTTGTTTCTAAAAAGAAAGTTTCATTTTTTTAATCTATATTTTATAAAATTTTACTCATTTTTTTTTAAAAAAAATTATTTTTTTCTTGAAAATAATAATTATTTTTTACAACTTTTTAATTATTTATAAAAAAAACTAATCAGATTTGTTATTTATATTTTACCATTTTTTGTATTTCAATTTATATTTTTAGTTTTTATTTTAAATATTAAGAATACATATAATAATTGTACAGACATAAAAAAATCTTAAAATAATTTTTTACATAAAAAATGAAAAAAATCTACTTTGTTCTGAAAATAAAGTTTTTTGAATCTATATTTAATGAAACTTTACTCATTTTATGGAAAAAAATAATTTTTCCCTTAAAATAATAATTATTTTTAGAAATGTTTAAAATTATAATTATTTTTTATATTTTAAAATAAAATATTATTTTTAAAATAATGTTCAAGTAAAAAAGTAATTTTAAAAAAATTTAGTTTTTTTTTAAAAAAAGAATTAGTTAAATTGGAGTTGGGTCAAACTAGGTCGGGTTGAGCCAAAATTTGATCAAATGGGCCGGGTTGAAGTCAAATCGGGTAAAAGAAACGGAAACGCAAAAAAAAATCACTTTAAGGACCTATTTTGCGAAAAATGAACTTTAGGGACGACTTTAAAAGTGGGTGGCAACTTGGAGGGACATAAATGTCATTCAGCCTTACTATATTTGTTGATTCAAAACTTAGATGAATTCATATTAATTTTGCACTTTTAGGATTTCACAAATTGACTCTAATAATCAAAACTTAAAATTTTTGATAATTTTATGATGAAGCAGGGTATGAAGATTACATGAGTTTCTTGTGCTCTTTGCCCAACATTGATACATCAACAGTCAAGACAGCAACTGGAGGATCATGCATTCACTCATTTGACAACCCATCTGATCTGAACATCCCATCCGTGACAATCTCTGCACTTGTTGGCTCACGATTAGTACGAAGGAACGTACAAAACGTAGCGAGCAAGCCGGAGACGTATCTAGCAGCAATGGTTCCACCAATGGGAGTGATGGTTAATATAACTCCACCTTGGTTTACAATACCTCCACAAGGGATCCAAGATATTGAGTTGAAGCTCAATGTAACAGAAGCACTTGAAGATTATAGCTTTGGTGAGATTGTTTTGACAGGAAGTTTGAATCATGTTGTGAGGATTCCTGTGTCAGTTTGGCCTGTTTTGATATCTTAATCACCATGAGTCGAACTTCGGTTCATAATATAATAGATATTCTTATTGGTCTAGTGAATTGTGTATTGGTACTCTGACATATCAATACTCTAAATTTAGTATACCAAAAATTTTCATTGTTGATTTACTAATAATTGAGCAAATATCTATATAACTTAGTATTAAATGTTGGATATTTTAAAAATCTGTTGTTATATAATAAATATATTATATTATTTTAAGAACTAACAAATGCATTGTTTCAATGATAAATGTGTGATTACTAGTTTGAACATATATTACATTGAACTGGTGCAATGGTTCATAATGGGTTACTAGTGTGAACTGGTGTGACTGCTAGTTTGAACGAGTGTAACATTGAACCAGTGCAATGGTTCGATTTGAGTTACTAGTTTGAACCGATGTGACCCTTAGAAAGTGTGTTCGGTTCATATCTTTTTCAATTGAAAAGGTGCGTTTTTAAAGGGGTGTTTGAAATCCTATAAATTGATTAGAAAACTCTTCTTTAGAATAACAATTTGTCACTACAACAAAAAAAGTTTATGAGCGACCGCATACGGTCGCAGATGATCATTAGCGACCGATTGCGGTCGCTGATATTAGTCGCACATAATCTGATTGTAAGACCCCGACTTTTATGAAATAAAATTCTAATTTAATTTATGATTATTATTCTAAAATTATAAAATGTTAAATTGATAACTGGTCAAACGAACATTAATCGGATAAATGAGCAAAGGAAGAGAGTAAGTGGAAAATTATTTGGGGGGCGGCTGAATTAGGAGAGATTTGTGGGAGAGGGAATTGGTAGTGGGGGACAAGGAAGAAAAGAGAAAAGGAAAGGAAGAAAAGTGGGAGAGAGAAAAAGAAAAAGAATGGAAGAAAAAGAAAAGAAAGAAACAAAAAGGAAGTTTCCTCCATTCTCACCCATTATTTTTCCCACTCACGGATAATTTATCACAATAAGAATAAGAGAGATGGGAGAAAAAATCAGAAGAAGAAAAAGAGAGAAAAGAAGAGAATAGAAAGAGAGAAGAAGAAGAAGAAGAAGAAGAAGAAGGAAAGAAAAAGAAATAGAGAAAGATGTAATTTTAAAATTTCTTAAATTAATTTCATATTTAAGTTTTCATGAATTTATACGAAGAGATTTTGTTTATACTTGATTTAGATGATTTAAACTTGTGTAAACATGAATCAAATGAGAGAAAACTAGAAATCAAAAGAAGAACAAAATATAGAGATTTTCAGAAAAATTAGTTTACTACTTGATTTTGAAAAATCCATAACTCTTTGTGTATAATGAGTTAGGAGATGAGCCATATATCAAACGAAATATTTGGAAGTAAGTTATACGCAGAAATTTGAATCACCCAAAATTTCTTTGTGGATATTTCGTGGTGACAGTTTGACTGAAACTGGTCCGAAGGACTTATAGTCCAAAAAAATAGTTTTATTAAGCTATATTGCATGAGTTATAATTTTTAATCCGACCGTTGGATCGTTGTAATTTTTGGATATGTTATACATATATAAGTTGAGTATATGTCCACAAATTGTGAACTGTTAAAGATTAACGTATGATTTGTTATGAATTTTAAGGTGTGTCTGATTCAGAAAGTTTTGTAGCAGAATTTTAGGTAAGCTTTTCTCTCTATTTTAGAGTCAGAATTTGGAAAAATGTTTTTCTACAAAGTTGTAGAGAATTATATTTTACATGGATAGAACATAAGATTCATATTTTTCTGATAAAAGGACTAAGTATTATGAATTATTGAAGTTTCTGAATATTGATATTTATAATTAAATTATCAGAAAAATTATTTGAGCTGAAATATTTTTACAGAATGCTTATAATATCATCTTAGAATTTCTGTAAATTTTTGATGAATTATTGAAAAACAGAAGTAATTATTGTATTTTTAAACTATTTATAGTTAGTTTAAAAATAGAAGAAATTCATAGAATATTCTATGAATGATAAACATTATAAAATTTGGTAAAAAATATTATTATGTTATTTTATAATTTCGGAGTAGTTCTAATAAATTATTGAATAACAGAAATATTTATTATATTTTTAAGCTATTTATGGTTAGTTTAAAAATAGAGAAAATTCATAGGAAATTCTATGAATGGTGGAAAATTATGAATTCTGCTGAAAAATATTATAATAATGTAAGATTAATATTGATGATGTTTTAAAGATATAAAAATATGTGAAGTTAGTAATTCTATTTTGAAGCTATTAAATGATAGTTTTTATAAATAGAAATAATTATAGAAAATTGTTGGATAATCTGAAAAATGTGAAAATTGTTTTAAAATTTCAGAATACTATTTTAAAGATTTTAGTGTTAGTAAGCATGAGGTGTCGGGATGTAAACGCACAAGTAATGAATGAGTTATGATATAAAAACAAAAATAATATTTTTGTTAGTAAAAATGGTGATAATACTAGAATAGTGGATTATCATATATGAGGTTTTAGATTTCTCAAGTTTTATTCACTTCTAAAGTTTTGGAATATGAATAATGATGTTATGCGATAAATAAAGACAACTTGAATGAATAATGAATTATTAGTTGGTTTATATGTTATTCGTGGTAAATATGTTTTGGTGTTGACCCCAACTTTTAATAGAATTAATAAGGTATTGATTTGATTCTTATGTAAGAAGTCACTATGTATGTGACGCCCCCAAAATAGGTATATATCACCCATTCTGAGTCGCCAAATATATGGTACGAAATTCAAATACAATTTAATTAATACAACTGTCGTGTAATACGACAAAACATAAGCTGAGAGTTTTAACACGAATATTGTCTTCTAGACAATATCCAAACTCAAATTCAATCTTATTACAATTATTATCACACTATTTCATAGAATAGTGAGGACTACTAAAACAACCATCTGGACCGTCACTCCGTTCCCCGACTAGTCCCACCCATATTTTTATTTTCTGAAGAGAACAATAAAAGTAAATGGTGAGCTCAACTAGCCCAGTAAAGAATATTATGACTAAGATAATGCAGAATAAATTATCGTTATCCTTCAATAGGGTTAAACTGATAGAATATAATAAACAACAGGTTTAATTGCAGCGGAACAAATAATCCATTAGAAGAGTCGAGTAAAGCATGATATCTACTATCTTCTATGATTTAAAAGTTTATCATCAATTTTTTCGCTGAGACTCAGCTCCATAAATAATCAACATCACTGAATTATCCATGCACTACGAGCCAATGATATTCATTATTATCACCAATGCTCATGATCGTGCCAACAACTGTCCATCAATGCACTACGGGCCAATGAGGACTTTTACCACATCATTTATAACATTACGGGTCATGATTATACCGAATGATCCATGGTCATAATTATACCAATCAACAGTCCATCTATTCACTACGGGCCAAAGATGACTTTCATAACAATATAAATATGAGGATGATGACAATAATATACACATTCAATTAAATGCAATAAATGATAAGTTCTAAAGATTTATAATTTAAGTTATCCAGAATTCAATAATGTCCAAATTGTCAACATGATACTGCTTTGTGGAGTAAAATTCAAGAATAATATTGTATCAAAAATGATTTAGACCGAAAATAAATCAATTTTTATCATGAATAGTACCCCAGGTGAATAATACCTGAGTGAACAGTACCCCATGAATAGTACTTCGGGAATAGTACCCCGTGAATAATACTCTGGTATGAAAATGTTAAAACTTATCAAGAATGCTCAGAATAATATTTTCATGAAAAGATACTGGATGAAGCGAAAATATCAAGGATATTCTACTAATTTCAGGAATTATAGAAACAATACTTACCATAGTAAGTTTAAATTGAGGAATATGAAATGACATAATATCTCTTCCATACTATGGAGTATGAAAGAAAATAATATTTCTTACGAGTATTGAAATAAAATAATATCATTTACCTTAGTAGAAACTGGATTTGACTGGAATATCGGATATTATTCTAAGAAAATCTTGCAGAAAAACTACACTCAAAGTATTCTTATACTCCAAAGAAATACTCACAATACTATAGTAAAAAATGCTTGAGATTTTATTTGTGGTGTGATTTAGGATGGAGGGTTGCCCTCCTTTTATAGCGCAGCACGGAGGATAAAATAACAAACATGTCTAATTTTCTTTTCTTTCCAAAACCTAACATCCTGCCTAACTCTCCATTTTTCAATGCCTAACTCTTAATTTCTCATGGAAGAGGCCCCACACTATTGGAAAATGAATTATAGGAAGTATTTCTTCACCTGTAATACCTGAGAATTTCCATGTATTATTAAATAAATATATTAAGGGAAATAAATATTTATTTGAATATGAACAATTTCGTGTTATGAAATAAGATAACTCAATTATATGAAATAACTGAATAATTGAGGATATGTGGAGTTTTGTGATGAACTCATTGAAGCCTTGTGGGGGCATGGTGATGGGAAATATTAACAGTAATATTAATTAACAAAGGGATTATAAAGTAAGCAATTAAGTATATTAATTGTTAATTGTTGTTGTAGTATACTATTAGTTGATAATTGATGTGTGATATATTAATTATTTAATAATAAGGATTAACTAATGATTATATTAATTAATTGATGATGGTTGTGGTAGAATATTGAATTCTTAGTAATTAACTAATAATGCGTGATTACCATTATTTGCAATATATATATATATATATATATATATATATATATATATATATATATATATATATATATATATATATATATATATTATAAAGATGATTAATTATTATGGAAATTCATAACTACATTAATCAATGGTTGGATTAATTAATATTGGTGTTAATTATTTAAGGAAGTGCATGATTTATTTATTTAACATAAATAAGTTAATAATATAATAGTATTATATAAACGGTTATGTGCATATACAACTATATTATATAGTGCAGTGTGACTATATATCTTAGGTTGTATAAAACTATATTGTATCGGCATTGTGACTAAATATATTGGAACTATATGTTATAAATATATTATCTATGTGACAATATGTATGTGGGCAGGTATTAAAATAATATATCATGAACTATTAAAGTATACCAGTGTGATAAAATGTACATAGATTATATGTATATTACATTTCCATATTTCATCTACTACATTGAAACCTTAATTATTAAGTGTGACATTTAATTATAATATATGGTTGAGATGTGTATTAAAAATATAACATAAGAATAAGGGTCGTGCATAAGTATAGTCTAAGTCTAAGTGTTGCTAGAATGTTGAGCATTTAAGTTGTCCCAAAATGAGTGTCCCATTTGCCTCAAACTTCATTCACGTGAGTTTCAAAAAGGCTAAGGCCTATTATCTCTTCCTTCTTCCAAGCTCAAGCTAGCAATCTAAGTGATAATTATGGGGGGAGTGGGAATAATGATGCAAACCAACTACCAATTACCAACTCCTTGATAACCTTCATGCAATTCTTCCATCATTTGGTTTGATTTCTTGGACAATGGCTTGGCATAGTCAAGGAATTCTCTATAAATTGGACACTTCCCTTCATTATCTATGTTGCTTGAATTGTCTGAGAATTGTCAAGTGTGAGGGTAAGAGCTTACAAGCATTCTTAGAGCTTAGGAGTTCAAGTAGTAGCAAGTTTCATTCATATTGCAAAGGTATAATTTCATTATATATTTTTAATTTCATTATCTGTAAAACTAAGTTTTGAATTCTTGAAATATCAAAATTATTGATTTGGTGGAATTGGATGTTAATAAGGTTGGGTAGTGGGTATATAGATGTTATATGATCATATAAGTATGTTGCAATTGGTTTATGAGTGTCTAGAATCCATTTGGTGAATAAATTTTGAGATTTGGCTAGACAGTTACCGAAGCAGACTGTTCTGCGCCTGAACCAGGCACAGCGCAGCTGTGCCACATTTGTATTAAGGTGCAACGCAGCTGCGCCTGTTTCTGAACTCAATTGAGCAATCTATTTTTAAATCTGATCACGATTAGCTAGATGTTTTGACTCAAGCTAACATTTAATCATGTGTATGATGTATATATGGATATGTTAACCTAATGTGAACATGTTTTCATAGACTTGCATGATTAATGGAGACATATGGTTTAAATGGAGATTTGAACCTGAAGTTTTAAAAACCAACTATGCTAAAGATCATGTTCTGCAAATTGTGAACCTAGTAAGCTATACATGACTGATTTTACACATAGCTGAACATGTTGTAGTGTACATAGTTCTTTTGAGCATGAACAAACTTATTAAGCCTAGTGATAGAAATGTTTTCAAGGAAAGACTCAGCCTAATATGCTAACTTCTATGATTTCTACATGATGAATATTCTGACTTTGAAAGAATGTGAATATAACTTATAAATGCATGAATAAATATTTAGCTTATGTTTATGTGATTAACAAAGAAACATGAAAAAGTTGGACTTACTAGTAAGTTTAGAATATGAATATTGTCATGATATCTTGAAGACTAGAATCTGACATTTGTGATCATATTTAATGACGCTCTTAGACTCACTCATGTAGCATAAACATATATATACCATGCTTGTGTAGCATATTTTAAGAAAAGCATGAACAAAGCCTATTTTTCAACTAAAACGGTGTTAGTTTCACATATGCATTATGAATACACACAAGCATGCCTAATATGAGTTTTATAACTATCATGTATGTTTAGAAAGAAAGCATGCTAGACTTTGTGGTTTTACTACCTTGAATAACCTTAAATTATTGAAATGATCAAACTTAGAACCATGTTATGCAAGAAGGTACCTAGATTGATCTGAAAAGCATGTGAAAGCCTTTAACATGACAAAATATGATTGTGTGTTCAAGCCAAATAGAGACCACAAGGCAGCAGCTGAGTTTTGGCTGGGTCAGGGGACGACGTAGTTGCGCCGGTCCTAGGCTTAGCCATGGCGCAGCTCCGCTAGTCTGGAACCTCAGATGGTGAGTTCTGACTTTTGGAAAGTAACTTGCATGGTGCTTATGATGCTAAATGTGATCTAAAACCTACTGATGTACATATATATGTGTGATGCTTAGTTGTTAAGTTGGTGTTGTATTGAAATGGAAAGTCCATGGGTAGAGAAAGTCTTAATCTTGAGCATTCTTGATTTGCTTGTGAAGTAACTAAGTAGTTGATTCATGATGACTTATAAACTGATTTTGTACCATATGTGCGTACTTATATCGTGTCAATCTTGATTAAGGACTGTGTTAGCTAATGAACCTTGTATACATATAATACGTTATAAATAGGATTCGAAAGGTTGAGTTATTAACGTGGATAAACTACGCTTAAGGCAAGTATCTGAACCCTACTATTATTATTGTGTAATATCATTTCATTATTTTATTCTACAAATACCGCAAGCTTATCCCTTTGAATACAAGTTATATTACTTTCTCGTTCAAATAAGCTAGTGTGTTAAACTCTGGTGAAAGCTTTTATTCATGTTGAAACTGGTATTGTCCTTGAATATTATGAAAGAGTCGATGCCATTTGATTTGGCTAGACTATACACATGTTTATAAAAACTGTCCAAACCAATCGATTGGTGCGAAAATCTTGAAAACTGAGTTGAACAACCCTTTTGGCAAGGGGAGTGTATGTTGTTGGAAACCCCAACACATGAATGAATATTATTGTGGTGTTATGCATAACGTATAGTATTGTAGATTGATCATCTATAGTACTTGATATTTTTGGGTTATTAGTTTAATATTGGTAACTCTAGTGGAAGTTCAATAGTCCTTAGTGACTACTCAGTATAAATTGTTTATTCAGTTAGATACCTTGATAGTCGTTGAATTCATATATATCTGTTGATTTATATTGAGTTGTCGTTCTTATTCCAAGAATTGTTGATATTTCTCATCCATGATATTATTTCTGACACTTTGAACTATCCTAGAAATGACACATTGATATTTCAAACCTTGTGATATGTATATCCTACACCCTTGTTGTATATTACTTGTTGGGCAATTTGTACTCATCCTTACTTATTTAAAACCTTTCAGTTAAGGTGGAACAGGGAGGTGTATCTGGGAAAGACAAGGGTAAGAGCAAGGCTACCGACTAACTTGTCCCTTTATGTTTAAATTAATCATGTTGTATTAAGACTATTTGCAGACTATGTTTAAGCTTAAGTAGGATCATGTCATAAGTCTTTATTAGATATTATTATGTAATCTATTAAGCACTGTAGGTTGCGAGACTTGGAAAAATAATTATAATAAATCATTGTATATTATTCTAAAGTAGATTTTCCATTGTGTATGCGTTATTTTAGTTGTTATGGTAATACTTTGAGCACGCGATGAATCGAATTCGAGTGAACAAATGGAGGTTTAAATTTGGGGGCGTCACAAGTTGGTATCAGAGCTATAGTTATAAACTTTAGGAACGAGAATCCTTAGAGTATAAATTAAGGAAACTTAGAGGTTAGGAAGGGATAAAACTTATGTAGAGTTTCCTTGAGAGACTTAGCGTGTTATGAAATGTAACTTCATTCTATACAATGAACTTATGTTTATTTAACATTCTGATGAAGTTGTTGTTTTTCTTGTCTAATGTTGGTGATTTTAGGATGTCTGACATGGGAGGACCTAGCCGAGTAGTTGAGGAGGAACCGCGTGATATCCACGTACTCTATGAGGCACCCGTGATAGCGGAGCCTATATCGGTAGTCGTCCTAATTAGTGATGATGATGAGGAGGAAGAGATGGTACCTCTACCTGAGGAGTCTGATTTGGAGGAGGAGCCTATAGAGGAGGAACCCGTGGAGGAGGAACCCGAGCCCATGGAGGACTCCGACGAGACTACTTTTGAGAATCGGATGTTGGGAGAGTATGAACTGAATAATACTAATAATAATAACAATAATATAAATATCAAACTTAATTTACGTATATCAAAGTCTAAATCCTAGGTACGCGACCTTTAACATTCATTACATCATAGATAATAAATATCATTGTCTTAATAAACTTTAACTATTACATAGAATATTATAAAACTCATTCGAACAACTTTCCTTTCCCCTTGTTCTTGCCTGAACCTTCTAGTTGATCATACTTAGCTGAAAACATTTAAATTTAAAGCAAGAATGAGCATTTGATTGCCCAGCAAGTAATAAAAATAATATAAATTAGCTAAAAGAATTAAATGTTTTCTTTGAAAGACACTTCTACAATGAATCAACAGTTGTGAAGTAAGCTGAACCAATAATAACAACATATCACTTCCATATGAAATTTTTAAAACTACGTATTGACTATAACTGGAGATCAGTCAACATACTATGAACATTGTTTTCTATTTTCGAAAAGGTTAAACAGAAATTCATCTGTAAACTGTCAAAACTTACGGGCATGGGGGTGATCAGCCCGTTATGCCTTGTATTGATCAATACTACATGCAAGAACGATATTATCGTTCACTCTATCCACCTTAGGTGCACAAAAGTTTTCCCATGTTCGGGATGTTCATACTTAGTCGGGAATCCGAACCAAAACAATCTGGTTGGATACAATAAAGTTCTATCTTGCTCACCAATATTTCAAAATCTGTGTCTAGCTGGATCAAGTAGCTTAGACAACTTTTAATTAATGTATACGTACCGAAACTCAATAGGTATGTATCAACATGTGATTAAATACAATGTTTATCCAAGTGGAGACACTTGTCTAACCCGTGAGACCCCAAATTTTATGAAATAAAAGTATTCAATTTTTCTATTTTGATAAATAGTTAAATTGATAAAAGTTTAAAGTTAATGGTAATATTTGAAAATATTTTTTGCAAAGTAAGCAAGTTGATATAAAATATTCGTTGTGTCGGGGAATATTCGATTAGTCGGAAAATATTCTTTTTATCGGGGAATATCCGTACGACGGTACAATCATTGGTGGACCCCACAACAGAATTATTGTCGGATTGAGAAAATGACAAAAATATTTTATTAAAAATAACAGCGGAAGTTTTACCATTAATACTATTGAACTACTTGGTAGTAAAAGTACAGTAATACGCGTGGTTGCATAGTAGCACACAGTATTGATTATTGATACTTATGTGATAAGTCACTCAGTTTTGTTTTATTGGTATTATTAATGTAATAAAACAGAAAAGCTTTTTATATAAAACATAATACTTTTATAAAGTTATTCGTTTTATTAGGCTAATAGTAAAATCTTTTTATATAAAACAGAATACTTTTATAAAGTTATCTGTTTTATTAGACAATAATTAGAATATATTATATTTTATTATGTACAGTGTTTGCATTGTGCCTGCATAGTATTGCATAGTGCCTGCATAGTATTTTGCATAGTAAAATCTTTTTTATATAAAACTGAATACTTTTATAAAGTTATTCGTTTTATTAGACTATAAATAGAATATATTATATTTTATTTAAAAGATTTTTTTTAAATATGGCCCATCAGATTAAAGTAAATCAATCTGGGCCGTTCATGAGTTAGTTACTATGCAGTCTATTTTTATATAAATAGAAGCTCATTCCTTCATTATTTTCTTATGAATTCACTGAAACTCTAGAGAGATAAAATTATAGAGAGAAAGAAGAAGAGAAGTCTGCTACCTTTTTTTCCCTATATCCAGTTTCTTTTACGGTAAGGGATATTATTTGTTGTACTCGTTAGGGGTATTCCTTCTTTCTTATTGGTGAAATTCTTTTGTTATTCCATTCTCTATTATTCTGTTAGAATAACATGTATACGCGGGCTACCCTATACTTGGTGAAATTCTTCTATTATTCCATTCTTTACTATTCTATTGGAATAACCTGTATACGTGGACTACCGTATACATGGTGAAATTCTTCTGTTATTACATTCTTTATTATTATGTTGGAATAACCTGTTTATGCGAAGTACTGCATACATGGTGAAATTCTTCTAATATTTCGTTCTTTATTATTCTGTCGGAATATCCTGTCTGTGCGTTTACGCCGGACATGGTTCCATTATTTATTATTCTGTCAAAATATCATGTTTGTGCGTTTACGCCGGACCTGGTTCCATTATTTATTATTCTGTTGGAATATCCTGCCTGTGCGTTTACGCCGGACCTGGTTCTGTCTTTATTATTATGTTAGAACATCTTGTCGGTGCGAATTACGCCTGACCTGTTTCTGTTACTTATTATTCTTCGTTGAAATAACTTGTCTATGTGGATTACCGCATGCATTGTAAATGATCATTCGTATTCATACGAATAGTATTTTCATTAAAAAGGGATTTCTGCCAGGGGCAGTTTCGTAATTTTTTTGACTCTCAAAAATTCTTGAAAAATTTGAAATGATAATTTGATGAGTTTTCTAGATTGTGTCCAAAAATGGCGATTTTTGGATGTATAAATTAAGAGTTATGGATTTTATGGGAAAAGACTATTTTAAAAGTAAACCCTTATAACTCCTTGTGGTTAACTCCAAAATTGGTGAAATTTTTATTGGGAGTACATGTATATAACAAGAGTATACCTTGTAAATTTTGAAATTTTTTGGACAAAAGTACAATTTATGATAAATGTCTAAATATTCGGCAGTTTTAGCTATATGGAAAATAGTAAATGAATTTTAAAAATTCTGAGAAAAATATATGTTCAAGATGGGACTATATTCTGCTAAATTTTAGAAAAGAAATATTTTTGGGACTGATTTGGTATTTTTCATGAAAATGAACTAGTTGTGAGTAAATGAATTAAGTATGTTATGTGAAGTAATAAAATTGGAAAATAGGATTTTATGGCTTGAGAATCCTATATAGCGTATATGCAGATTTTTGATGAGGGATTTGATCATTGATGATGAAATCTTATGAGTATGGCATTTTTGAACGATTAAATGTATTATTTGATAAAGTGTAAACAATTGAAATAAATTGTTTATAAGTTTAAGAAATGATTAAAATATTGTTATAATATTAATGATATTAGATTATGAGATTATTAAGTGATTGATAACATTTGGTTATTATTGAACGCTGGATAAATTGTATTATAAATGTTTAATATTTATCCTTTATCTCATTTGATTGATTCTTATATCATTGTCATCATCCTCATGCTTATATTGTGTTGAAAGTCATCTTTGGCCGTAGTGCATAGATGGACTTGGTATGATTATGACCAGGGATCATTCGGTATATTCATGA
Organism: Panax japonicus; assembly: GCA_020205505.1. Lineage (NCBI taxonomy): Eukaryota > Viridiplantae > Streptophyta > Magnoliopsida > Apiales > Araliaceae > Panax > Panax japonicus. The sequence goes on along the minus strand of CM035113.1, from coordinate 22,998,725 downwards.
CCGTAATGTTACAATAATGTGGAAAAGTCCTCATTGGCCCGTAGTGCATTGATGGATAGTTTTTGGTATGATTATGGCTATGGATTCTCTTCGGCCAAGGGTGCAAAAGATGAATTGTTTTATGGCATGATCATGACCGTTGTTGAAAACACGATTATCTTTAGCCCGTAGTGCATGGATAATTCGTGGTCGTGATATTAACGAATATCCTTAGCCGTAGTGCATGGATAATTCAGTGATATGGATTGATTATCGAGCTGAGTCTAAGCGATGAAATATAAATTCATGGATGTGATATTAACGAATATCCTTGGCCGTAGTGCAGAGGTGATTCGATGATGTGGATTATTTATTAAGCTAAGTCTCAGCGATAAAATATTTGTTATGCACTTTTAATTTATAGAAGATAGTAGATATCATGCTCTACTTGACTCTTCTAAAATACAGTTGTATGTCTTTAGCATGTAGTGCAAAGATGAATTGTTAATGAATATCTTTGGTCGTAGTGCAAAGATGAATTTATTAGTATGATTATGAGCAGGAATTCTGATTTGGTATAACATGATTTTTGATGTTTTAGGTAAAGGTAGGTGATGAAAATTATCTTCGTCCTGGTTGCGAAGAGGAATTTAGAACCACAATTATTCTTATGAGTTATTCATATGATTGTGGACAGGAACTGGTTATTTATTTTACATGGATAAAACATTATTGGTGGACTTTTAACATAGAGAAGATAATAGACCTTATGGTCTATTTGACTCTTTTAATAGATTGCTCGTTCCGCTGCAACCATGGTTGAAAAGTTTTATCATCTACCATATGTTCTAAATCTCTGATTTATTATTGATGAAAGCTATTGATAATTTAATTATCTTTAGTCATGATATTTTTTACTAGGCTAGTTGTGCTCACCCTTTTTGCTTCACAATTTCTTTCAGGTAATAAGAGTGTTGCCGGGTCAAGCGAGGATAACAGGGGAATAGAACAGTGGTCTCTAGATGTGGAGGTTCTCCCTAAACAGTATAGAAAAATGTGTTGTATTCTATACAACATTTAGTAGTTATATTTGGTGAATCAAATAGGGTGAGGTGAACCCAACTTTGGAAGGGTGTTTTGCCACTATCATATAAGATGTCTAATGACATACAACCTCGTGTTATTATAAGACAGGGTTGTGCGCATCCACTTGCTGGTATATCTACGGGCACTACCTATATGATCTTGGAGTTTATTTGAAATATAATATTCACTTGGAGACAGTGGAGATAGTTATATGTCACGAAAAGACTCACTATTGGAAAGAAGATGATAGTAATCTTCTCATTTTTCTTTGGGGTCTATTGGGTCAACCAATGACAATTCTGTGGCCATATGATATCTATTATAACCTAGACGCATGACCTCCCATGTACGAATGTTTCCTTGAGAACTTTCCAAAGATTTTAATTTCTAAAATAGTTTTTGACTATACATTTATGTAAAGTACCATTGTAAGGTCGTGGTCGAGGCACCATGAGAGTTACACACATTTGTGTTAAAACTCACAGTTAACTGTGGTCGTATTCTATATGACAGCTCAACAGTTGTATAAATGAAGTTGTATTTGAATTTTGTACAATGTATCTAGCGACTCAGAATGGGTGATGTATACCTAATTTTGGGGGCGTCACATTTGGTGTCAGAGCTTAGGGATATGGTCGTTGGTGGAGATAAGTGTCTAGAACTAGGAGGGGAGAGACGAGTTATATACTTCGCTAGTGTGTGACTTACCTAAGCTGAAATTGTTTACTTGATAAGTTGACAAATTGTGCTATGTCAATTAACTTTTGTTTTGAAGATATATTCTAGAATGATATCTGAAATACAGGAGATGAGCAATGGAAAAATCATGATATAGAGGATATAACCGGGAAGGTACAATCCAAAAAGAAAGCAAGGTATTCTTATCTCTTCGAATATCAGGTACGTACGTAAATTTTGAGGGTAAATTTCATAAGGAGGGGTGATTGTGAGACCCCGAATTTTATGAAATAAAAGTATTCAATTTTCTATTTTGGTAATAGTTAAATTGATAAAAGTTTAAAGTTAAGGGTAATATGTGAAAATATTTTTTGCAAAGTAAGCACGTTGATATAAAATATTCGTTGTGCCGGGGAATATTCGATTAGTCGGGAAATATTCTTTTTATCGGGGAATATCCGTACAACGATACAATCATTGGTGAATCTCATAACGGAATTATTGTCGGATTGAGAAAACGATTGCCAAAATATTAAAGTTATTTATAATAACTCAAAATATTTTTAAAGTGTTAATATTACCCTTAAATGATTTTTAAAATATTTAAAATTATTTTTAAATAAAATACCATTAATATTAGAATATTAATTTAGTATTTATCAAAATATTAAAAGTCATTTATTATAACTTAAAATATTTTTAAATTATTTATAATCTTTTTAAATGATTTTTAAATCAATAAAACCATTTTTAATTTATTTATTCAATATAATTATTAAATAAGTTTAATATCATTAATATTTAATTATTAATGAAATTTACCTTTAAATATCAAAAGTTAGATTTTATAACTTAAAATATTTTTAAACTATTCATTTTCATTTAAAATGATTTTTATAATAATAAAATCATGTTTAGTTAATTTATTTAATATAATTATCAAATAAATCTAATATCATTAATATTAAATAATTAATGTACTTATCATAAAATATTAAAAGTTATGTTTTATAACTTAAAATATTATTAAATACCTTATTATTATTTAAAATGATTTTTAATACAATAAAATCATTTTAATTAATTTATTTAATGCATTTATTAAATAAATTAAATACCAAAAATATCCAAATAAATATTAATATTTATGAAAAATATGTCAAATTATTAAAAGTTAATTTTTATAACTTAAAATAATTTTTAAAACTATTTTTGTAATTTTCAAATTTTATTTACTATTTTAAATGATTTTTAGAATTTAAATTAATTAATTATAATAAGTCTGTCGCTAAAGCCCTTTGGCGATAGTAAGTGTCGCCTTAGGTATTCTTGAGAAACCCGGGCATTCAAAGTCAGTGCTCGAGCTAGCTTTTTTGACCATCAATCATTCCTTGTGTAATGTGTTTCTGGTCTAGTTAATGGTTCGATATTATAGTACTGATGTAACACTACCCAATCTAACAACAAACATGGTCAAAACATACATCTTCTACAAGATGTAAGCTCAAGAACAAGCTGTCAGAGCTGTTCTTGACATTTCTGGGCTGCCCAAAAAATAAAGTCGTGGCCGGTCAACGCTTTTGATGTCACTCTATCATGAAATCTGTTCAAGGTAAATGTGTTCTGCTCGTCGGGCTGTTTAAAGTAACAAACATACAACATGTTTCAATCCATGTTCAAAGCTAAACATAATTAATCAAAACGATCTGGGCTCAACAAGTTCTTATCAAACGTTTCTGGGTTTTCCCAGAAACCCATCAGTTCAACCTATCACTTTCATGCTCGATTTCCTTATGTTCTGTTCATGATTTATGTCGTTTAATGGTTCAAATCTATAGTATACGTGACAAGGAACATTACTATAACAACAAATCAGTAAATCAACATCACAGTTAAAAGATATAATTCGGTCAACCTATGTCAAAAAGCTATTCTTCATGTTTCTGGAAATTCCCAGAAATGCAAGTCATGATCGGACGGCCAAGTTTGACCGTCCACTACGTTTGATTAGTTGATTGTTTAAAGGATCTAAAGTTACAAATATATAGTTCATATGACAAGCTATAACCTCGATACAAACACATCATTATAACACTTATAAACGTACAGATCTATACCTTTCAAAACATTGTCAGACGCTGAAAACAAGTTTCTGGGTTACCCAGAAAAGAAAAGTCATGGTCGGTCAACCGACTTTGACCAATAATAACTTTCAATCTATGCTAGATCTAAACTTGATTCAAGTTCGAGATCCAAGATCTCATAGCAGACTACAAGATCAAAGCTTAAAACAACAAAAACTCATAGCAGAAGGAGATCTATAGTGTCTGACATTTGGTTGTCAGAGTACAAAACACAAATTTCTAGATTTGTAAAATGACAAATCCGAGCCTTTAGATGTTATGGATCTATCATCTAGCAACTCATATCACTTTGTTAGACTCCATACTATATTTTTAACACACAAAAACTAACATCTAACATAAGATCAAAAGTCAAATTTCTTTTTAGGGTTCATACCTTTAAGTGAGCAAATCTGATTTTTAAGCTTCTGATTTGATATTGGTGTTAGTGGGGCTTGATTTAGAGACTGAAATGTTAGAATAATTCGTCGGTTTGAGCTTAAGAGAGTATGGGTAAGTGTTTGTAGCATAAATGAGGCAATAATGCATTTTCTCTCTCTTAATCTATACGTAAAACATGTATGCAATGAACTTGGATGATCACATGGCTGAGATTTGTAGCTTGTAGGCTCATAGCTTATAGACTAGGGTGGCTTGCAAGATTTGATAAGATTTCCTAGCAATAATTCACCAAATAGAACAAAAAGGGTAAAATGGTAATTTGTATTTTAATTTCAAGGGTATTCTTGTCCAAGGTGCTTGAATATAGGATTTATTCACTAGATTTTACATCTTAATGTTTTCCAAATAATTACTAGGATTTGAAAAGTTAAAATCGAAAGTGTAATAAAATTTTAATTTAAAACACACTAATTAAAATTAGTGTTTTCAATAGGAAATTAGGGTTTAAATAATTAGGGTTCCTTAATTATCATTAGGGTTCCCAAATTAACAATTTAATTTACTAAAATAATAAATAGGGTTTCTAATTTTAATAATTAGGGTTCCTAATTAGCAAATTATGGTTTTCCCTAATTAATAGTAATTCTATAATATGCACATAATTCATATAACACAATTTTTTACTGACCTTAAACTCCAGTTTTGAGTTTCTAATTATGGTTTATGATAGTATTACTAGGGTTTGTCGTGATACACCATAATTGCCTGACCATTATCAGTCTACACATATACTGTATATATTTATAGCACTGAAAAATCAAAATATAATTAATATTATATTATTATTCTCATCCCTTGATCAAACCCAAATTTAGGGTTTGGATTTCATATCTGGTTTATCCTTCATATATAACATTATTAATTAAGTTAAAAATAATTAACTTAAATAATCTGAACTAAAATTCATATAATAAAATAGTAATTATAATAATTCCAATAATCATTTCATATATTATTTAAATAATATAAAAATTATATTTTCATAGAAAATAAATAATAAAGACATTTCTACTATAAAATTAATTATTATAAGTATTTACTTTATAATGATCAATAATTCTAAAATAAAATTATTTAAAATTATTCATGTAATAAATAAATTTTATTTATCACATATATACATACACATTACTTGGCACATATTCCCATCTTTAAAATTAAAAAAAAATTAAATGCAAAATTTCTTATTTATTTACATAGAAAATATCGGGTTATTACATTCACCCTCCCTTATAAGGATTCCGTCCCCGGAATCACCGTTTTAAAACTCATACGTACATACAGGGTTACATAACATAAACAATCATTGCAAGTAGATCTCGATCATATTTGATCGAACTGATCTTTAACTATTCACCATAAAGCTTGTCTATCTGATTAAACAGAAATTTGATTTCTAAAAGAACTCAAATTCCTCCTTCAAAATTTATTTATAAAATAATTTGCTATATATAAGAAAATCAAATATATACACGAAAATAAAAGTTATTCGAATAATACCCGGAGTTCCATTCCCAGCTGCCACAGTATCCTGGACCGTCATATTGAAGACTCGTGCGGTTGGTTTGTTGGTTAAATTCGGTCCTGTGATTTTTATAGTCCCGCTGCCTTTTCCCGTGGTTACACTCCCTACCTCTATTTTCCTCTTTAGACAATCCTTCACCCTATGCTCCATAGACCCACACAGAAAACACCCACTGTTCATCATTGGGTTGGGACAGTTGGGAGAAATATGGCCCTCCTGCACGCACTTATAACATACAAACTTACCCTTCAGACACTCACCAGAGTGATTCTTCCCACAGTTCCCACACGGAACTACCTGCTTCTTTACACCTTCCTATTTCACTTGAACATTCCCAAAATAATTCCCCTTTCTTTTCTCACCCCTATTCCCACTATTAGTTTCCACCTTCATAGCTCCTACTGCCTTGCCCTTATTCTTTTTGTCCTTGTTGTAGAGGCTTATAACCTCACTCCATTCCTCAGCTATGATAGCCTTTTCCATGAGTGCTACAATATCTGCAACACTGCCACCTTGTTGTAGAGCCAGGGTTTTAATCCCAACTCACTTTGCCTTCCTAGCCTCCGTATCAACTTGATGCGGAGCGAACCTAGCCAACTCATTAAAATTTGCGGCATACTCCGCAACAGTCATGTTATCCTGCTTTAACTCAAGAAATTTCACCTCCATCCTAGCCTGCATGCTAGCTGAGAGGTAGTTTTCGAAAAACAAAGTCTTAAACCTAGCCCAAGTAACTGCTCCTTTTCCTGCCCTCGCTTGATTTACTTCCCACCAAAAGTTCACCTCCCCTTTCATTATATAGGTGGCAAAAGAAGTTTTTTGCCCCTCATCTACCCTAGCAACTATGAATGCCTTTTTTATCTCGTTAACCCATGTCTGGACTTCTATAGGGTCAGCTGATCCCTTGAATTCTGGTTGTCCTACTGCCTTGAAGTCTTTAAAATTTGCCAAGAGATTGTCTAGTCGGTTCCCTACGGCTGGTATTCCCTGTTGCATAGCCTGAGCTACCATGTTCGCAAAGTTTTGCATTGGGTCTTACGGTTGTCCCTCAGCGTTGTTGACAGATTCTTCTGCCCTTTGATTTCATGTTCGACGTCTTGGCGGCATTATCTGATTACATAAAATCATAAATTTAACTTACATTCTAAACCTTATTGTATAAGTTTAACATGTAACACGAAGTTTTATACAAAAAATATTCCATTAATGAAACATAGATTCATATTCATCAATTCAAAGTACTTTACATAACATAACACATACTGATATCCCTTTGTAACCACAAAGGTCAGGAATTACTATAATAACTTATACAAAAGTTTGAGAATATTACATTACACCCGTACATTATCAAACATACATAATCAACTACTTATTTCCTAAGTCACGGTCTTTCATTTTTCTTTTCCTTTTCTTGCTTGGAGCTGCACACGATATGTTGCTTCCAGCTCCCATTTGATCAATTTGGATTTTAAGCTTATCTTGTTCTTCCATAGTTGATATTAACGCCTTTCGCAATTGATTATTTAGTAGCTTTTCTATTTTCCACAACTTTTCTAGAGAAGAAACCTTGTTCTTCAGATTCTGTACTTCCATTAATACTTGATCATCTCCAACTTTAGTGTCTGAATAACTATCTATCAGTTCCACCATTTTCGGATCTGGTACTACATTTTCCAATACCACCACCTCATCAAGGTTGTCTACACTATGAGCCTCTATTTCAGCTTTTGGCTTTGATATCGGTTCCTTCTTTACGATCAGAGGGTATCCTAATTCTTTTCCACCTGACATCTACACACAACTTATATTGATTATTAAATAGTATATACACACATCAAACAATAGTTTTATAAGAGTTATCTTTTATTTTGTTTAATGATGAATTTATTCAATTCATCTCCTTTTAAACTCTATATGAGTTACTTATATTTTTAACGTTTCCCTCTGTTCTAAGGTTATAGCCTAAGGTCTTATCCCACCTAAGGTTTCTAACCCTAAAGCTTTGATACCAACCTGTGACGCTCCCAAATTTAGGTACTTGAAACCCGAACGCGGTGCTTCACGATACCATTTCTATGAACTGAATAATACTAATAATAATAACAATAATATAAATATCAAACTTAATTTACATATATCAAAGTCTAAATCCCAGGTATGCGACCTTTAACATTCATTACATTATAGATAATAAATATCATTGTCTTAATAAACTATAATTATTACATAGAATATTATAAAACTCATTCGAAAAATTTTCCTTTCCCCTTGTTCTTGCATGAACCTTCTAGTTGATCATACTTAGCTGAAAACATTTAAATTTAAAGCAAGAATGAGCATTGATTGCCCAGCAAGTAATAACAACAATATATATTAGCTGAAAGAATTAAATATTTTCTTTGAAAGACACTTCTACAACGAATCAACAGTTGTGAAGTAAGCTGAACCAATAATAACAACATATCACATCCATATGAAATTTTTGAAACTACGTATTGACTATAACTGGAGATCAGTCAACATACTATGAACATTGTTTTCTATTTTTGAAAAGGTTAAACAGAATTCATCTATAAACCGTCATAACTTACGGGCATGGGGGGTGATCATCTCGTTATGCCCTGTATTGATCAATACTACATGCAAGAATGATATTATCGTTCACTCTATCCACCTTAGGTGCACAAAAGTTTTCCCATGTTCGGGATGTTCATACTTAGTCGGGAATCCGAACCAAAATAATCTGGTTGGATATAATAAAATTCTATATTGCTCAACAATATTTCTAAATCTGTGTCTAGCTGGATCAAGTAGCTTAGACAACTTTTAATTAATGTATACATACCGGAACTCAATAGGTATGTATCAACATGTGATTATACAATGGTTATCCAAGTGGAGACACTTCTCTAACCCTTTATAGGAATTAACAAATATAATAAATATCTGAATTATACAGTAATACTGTGTTGATAAACAATGATCAAATAATTTAAGAACTTGTATGAATATGAATAATTGGATACATAATCAATAATAATAGAGTTAATAATCTGACACAATAATATGATTCTGAAACTTTCTTAGTCATGTCCATTGCATAAAGTAATTGCAAAGGTAAGAAACTTGCACAATGTAAAGAATAGTTCAGATACTTGCCTGAGCTGCTGCTTACAATAATGCAACTTAGATTAATCTTTTATACAGCGACCTATCAGTAATAAGATCATTCGTTTGATTAGAATTTTATATCATATCACATAGTACTGCTATTTGCAGTTTGCACATAACCTAATCACATTGTCACATATGTTATCAGTCATTGGTTCACAAACAAACACTTATCGTGTCCAATTATATAAGTCTAGATCAATTTCTGAAATATTTCGGTGTACCGACAGTTTTATCGGGTATTTATCTAGTCTAAAACTTTATCCTGTAGTTCAATATTCGTTTAGATATTTTAAATATCAGTCATATTATTTTTCATAGCCTTATAATAATTTTAAATAATTATTATACTTATCATGAACCATTGCCAAAATATTAAAGTTATTTATAATAACTCCAAATATTTTTAAAGTATTAATATTACCCTTAAATGATTTTTAAAATATTTAAAATTATTTTTAAATAATTACCATTAATATTAGAATATTAATTTAGTATTTATCAAAATATTAAAAGTCATTTATTATAACTTAAAATATTTTTAATTCATTTATAACTTTTTAAATGATTTTTAAATCAATAAAACCATTTTTAATTTATTTATTCAATATAATTATTAAATAATTTTAATATCATTAACATTTAATTATTAATGAAATTTACCTTTAAATATCAAAAGTTAGATTTTATTACTTCAAATATTTTTAAACTATTCATTTTCATTTAAAATGATTTTTATAATAATAAAATCATTTTTAGTTAATTTATTTAATATAATTATCAAATAAATCTAATATCATTAATATTAAATAATTAATGTACTTATCATTAAAATATTTAAAGTTATGTTTTATAATTTAAAATATTATTAAATACCTTATTGTTATTTAAATTGATTTTTAATACAATAAAATTATTTTTAATTAATTTATTTAATGCATTTATTAAATAAATTAAATACCAAAAATAACCAAATAAATATTAATATTTATGAAAAATATGTCAAATTATTAAAAGTTAATTTTTAAAACTATTTTTGTAATTTTTAGAATTTATTTACTATTTTAAATGATTTTTAGAATTTAAATTAATTAATTATAATAAGTCTGTTGCTAAAGCCCTTTGGCGACAGTAAGTGTCTCCTTAGGTGTTCTTGAGAAACCCAGGCATTCAAAGTCAGTGCTCGAGCTTGCTTGTTTGACCATCAATCATTCCTTGTATAATATGTTTCTGGTCTAGTTAATGGTTCGATATTATAGTACTGATGTAACACTACCCAATCTAACAACAAACATGGTCAAAATATACATTATCTACAAGATCTAAGCTCAAGAACAAGTTGTCAGAGCTGTTCTTGACGTTTCTGGGTTGCCTAGAAAATAAAGTCGTGGCCGGTCAACACATTTGATGGCCCTCTATCATGAAATCTGTTCAAGGTAATTGTGTTCTGCTCGTCGGGCTGTCTAAAGTAACCAACATACAACATATTTCAATCCATGTTCAAAGTTAAACATAATTAATCAAAACGATCTGGGCTCAACAAGTTCTTGTCAGAACGTTTCTGGGTTTTCCCAGAAACCCAGCAGTTCAACCTATCACTTTCATGCTCGATTTCCTATATGTTCTGTTCATGATTTATGTCGTTTAATGGTTCAAATCTATAGTATACAAGACAAGGAACATTATTATAACAACAAATCAGTAAATCAACATCACAGTTAAAAGATATAATCCGGTCAACCTATGTCAGAAAGTTGTTCTTCATGTTTCTGGAAATTCCCAGAAATGCAAGTAATGATCGGATGGTCAAGTTTGACCGTCCACTACGTTTGATTCATTGATTGTTTAAAGGATCTAAAGTCACAAATATATAGTACATATGACAAGCTATAACCTAGATACAAACACGTCATTATAACACTTACAAACGGACAGATCTATACCTTTCAAAACATTGTCAGACGCTCAAAACAAGTTTCTGGGTTACCCAGAAAAGAAAAGTCATGGTCGGTCAACCGACTTTGACCAACAATAACTTTTAATCTATGCTAGATCTAAACCTGATTCAAGTTCCAGATCCAAGATCTTATAGCAGACTACAAGATCAAAGCTTAAAACAACAAAAACTCATAGCAGAAGGAGATCTACAGGGTCTGACATTTGGTTGTCAGAGTATAAAAACATAAATTTCCAAATTTTCTAAAATGACAAATTCGAGCCTCTAGATGTTATGGATCTAACATCTAGAAACCCATATCACTTTGTTAGACTCCATACTATATTTTTAACACAAAAAAACTAACATCTGACATAAGATCAAAAGTCAGATTTCTTTTTAGGGTTCATACCTTTAAGTGAGCAAATCTGATTTATATGCTTCTAATTAGATATTGGTGTTAGTGGGGCTTGATTTAGAGACTTAAATGTTAGAATAATTCATGGGTTTGAGCTTGAGAGAGTATGGGTAAGTGTTTGTTGCACAAATGAGGCAATAATGCATTTTCTCTCTCTTAATCTATACGTAAAACATGTATGCAATGAACTTGGATGATCACATGGCTGAGATTTGTAGGTTGTAGGCTCATAGCTTATAGACTAGGGTGGCTTGCAAGATTTGATAAGATTTCCTAGCAATAATTCACCAAATGGGACAAAATGGTAAAATGGTAATTTGTATTTTAATTTCAAGGGTATTCTTGTCCAAGTGCTTGAATCTAGAATTTATTCACTAGATTTTATATCTTAAAGTTTCCCAAATAATTACTAGGGTTTGAAAAATTAAAATTAAAGTGTAATAAAATTTTAATTTAAAACACACGTGTATAAAAAAATAGGGCTTTAGCAACAACCAATTTTCGTTGCTAAAGGTGTCAAATTTCGTTGCAAAAAGATTTTGACAACGACTTTAATGTTGTTGCGTCTTTCGTTGTGCAATGAGCGTTGCTAATTGTTCCGCAACGAACCTTTTTTTTCGTTGCCAAAAGTAATATATTTTGCAACGAAATTTGACTTTCGTACAGAGACATCGATACTTTAGCAACAAAATGTATTGTTGCAGAATAATTAAAATTTCGTTGCTAAAAATCCCATTTCGTTGCAAAAGTCTGCTAATTGGCAACGAAATGAACTCTTTTTTTTTTGCAACGATCATGCATTTCCGTTGCAATTGACACCATTTTGCAACGACATTTTTCATTGCGGTAAATTATGAAAATTGTTGCCTAAGCTTGCTTTCGTTGCGGAATGTAAACTTTTTAGCAATAATTTTTGTTGCTGATTATATTAATTGGCAACGACATTATGCTGAATCAGCAACAAAAATATTTGTTACTGGTTATTTTTCAATAGCAACGAAAGTCGTCGATTAGCAACGACATTATATGTTGCGGTTTCTTTATAGGTGCAACGAAAGTTGATATGATTTGCAATGGTAAAAAATGTTGCCTTTTATGTTAGTATTAGCAACAATATCCTCTCCGTTATTATTAGGTTAATTTTTCGTTGCCAAATATTATATTTTTAATGTCATTAGCAACGAAAATTTGTTTCTAAATGTATAAAAAAATTGTTGCTATTGTTCAATGATTTGGTAACGAATTATATTGTTGCCAAATCAAAATTTGACATTCTTTTTGTGTGTCTGACTGGCTCAATGTCCCCATAACAAATAATGACAAATACAAAAAACTAAAATATTATTAACTTAATAAAATCATCCACTATATAATCATTCATTATCTTTACAATTAACTATCTAAAGCTACCACAGTTTTTTAATCAAAGTAAATATCTACATATATATAGAGAGAGAGAGAGTACACTTCATAATTTCGTCCATTGTCTTCCGTAAACGTAACACGAAAATTTGATACCCAATATTGTAATGCAGGTTGTAGAAGCAGTCTTCCGGCACATATTTAAAAATAATAGCAAGTCAGGAAAATGAAGCAAATATGTCACCAGAGGCACTTAATGCCAAAATCAATACACAGACAATAGAGTTGCTACATTGTACTAATATTATTAAACCAACAGACTACCCACAATATTTATTAAATGGTTGAGCATATAGAAAGATTCCAGAGTCCTTCAACTGACTAAATAAAATGCCTTAAACAAGATAACATGAAGTACATACTAGTTTGACAAACATACACAAGACGGTATACCATGTGCAATCTGCATGTATAAGATTACAACAACTATGACAAAGATACACATGCTCTCTGTGTCCAACTTTGAAGTAACTATTATACGAAAAAAAAACTAAATCTTCTATTACACTTGGCACGCAGTTCTGTATGCCTATTTACACGGTCCTTGATTTTTATTTTGACAAACTCAAAATTACTAAATCTGGACAAATAACATGCAATTTGATACACAGTTGACGACAGCAGGCATATTAAGTAAATCACACTGTCAAGTGAGTATACACGAAAGATTATTAAACTAAACATCAATAAATAGAGCATAATTTAGGCTTAGAGAGCGTTCAAGAAACAACAAGACCACACTAACAGAACAAAAAAAAGCTGCTAGTGACAATTCTAGAACCGTGGCTCACTAATCAATTGCCATGGACATAGAGACGTGGAAGAAATAAAACTTTAATCTATTTCCTCATCAGATTAATTTAGTCCCTACGTTGTATGCTCACTAGAATTTGGAAGATATATAATGAATGTAATACAATTTTAAGCCAGAGGAAAACCATACAAAACATGTAAAATGTAATGATCTCCTTACAGAGCATTCTGGGAGATATATGAACACAGAATGACTGCAGAATTAAGATATCACAGATTGTTGATTTCATCAATATTGGCATCTTCTGGAGTGTTGCAACCCAATGCAACAATATTAGAAAAATCTGGAGTTTGGTCAGAGGATGGTTCACTCTTTTTAGCCTGTAATCCAGTATACCGCACAAGATCGATCCATTGCTGCACCAAATAATAGACATAAAGTTGGATTAATATTATTTTATCCCAAAAAGAGAAAAGTTTAAAGGCTACAACTAATCAATGCCCATCCTATCAATCTAGCACAACATGAAAAAACATTGGTCATAAACACTTTATATACCTCTTTCTCCCCTTCAACAAGTACACAAACTACAATCACCTCAGCAACATAATTTAGGACACAGTAATTGTGCTATAGATGGAATAATATATACATATATATGGGTGTGTATATATATATATATAAGCTTTTATGTGTATGTATTTATATATGTATCTCACAGTTAGTAATAATATGTGTGCCATTGAATTCTTCACGCCATCATCTTTGCTAGAAATCGAATTAATGAAACAAGGAAAAAAACAGAAAAAGTTATTTAGTAAGTAGAAGCATGTAATTTGGGTTCCCCAATAGGAGTTGACTGTTCGGACGATAAAAGATAACATATTTACGAAAAATGTTTGATCTGAAAATTGGCCTGAAATTCAATGTTCCACTATTCCGGCAATAACCTGCATTACAAGTGATATTATTGTTAAAGTCAAGTACATTGATAAAAGCACCAAAAATGTTAATTTCAAAATGCATCCAATAGTTAACTGCAAGAACAGTTCAAGATTGTAGCTATGACCATTGACATATAATTTAGCATCAATAAACTATGCCGCATTTCTCTCTAGAAAAGTAACCTCAGACAAGTATAACAGATGGCAAGATAAACCTCTGGCTTATCTTGGAACTTGAAAGGGGATCCAAAAAGAAGAAGACTGAAAAAGGTGGACTATATTACTGCAAGCACTTTATGGAATAGACTAAATGAAGTAGTTCGGTCACACCTCATGCACAAAACTACAAATCAATAAAGTAGCTATCAAGGTGCTTAATCATTTCAAAAATAAACTGGGTAGTGCTTTATATCAACATCTCATCAACAGTTGATCAAGCTCATCTTTGTAGTATTTCCCTTAAAAATGTTCTTATTAGTTGACCTTAGTTCAGTGAACCACGTTCCCATAAACCTCACAAATATGGAAGCTGTGCCACAAGTTGTTGATCCCGTCGGTTAATATTCTATGATTACAATGTATTATTTCATCTTTACAGGAATGACAAGAGAAGGTATTATCATGAGTTTTCAATGATTGATCTGGTTCAAAACCAAGGTAACCATATTACATGGAAATAGAAGCTTACATTGAGCATAAAGTACTAGCTCTCTACCTGATACCAGAGATTGGCTGATGCTCCAAGAAAGGCTCCATAGACTGTTGTTTCTTTGAAGATGGGTGATCTTTTATTCACTTGACTATTGACAAGGGCCAGATTAAGTATTTTGCGCATTGCATACTAGATATTGGAGGCAACCACAACTCCAATGCTGGAAATAACATCCACATTACCAAGCTTCAAGCCACCAATGAGCACTGAAGCAACTTTATGACACAAATTCCAATCCTTCCCAGCTAGATTCTTCTGAAATGCATTATCAGGAATGGAGCCAAGAAGACCCTTTAGTGCTTCCATGCTATCAGGTACGTTAGCCTCACAAGCGATTGAAAGAAACGACAATGTCGTAGCAGGAAGCCATACGGTAAAGAAATGAACAACAATTCCCCTGGTAGCGTCTGTAATAACATAATCAATCTCTTAAAAGAAATTTTCTTAACGCTTACCATACTGTGATAAGAGCGTTGTTGTTATCGATATAGCTTCTTCTATGCATGGCTAATCTAAGTAGAAACTTGGAATCTGCTAATAATCTTTCTCTGAAACCCTGCATCAAGATAGCTACGGTCAGCATATAGTATCTATTAAAATAATCTCTATTACCAAATAATATACATATTCCATCTTAAACAAAAAATAACGGAGGGAAAGATAGATAATGTCTTCTGAAAAACACATTTAACCTGGAAAAGGTTTAAAGATGAACATATGTTCGTCTTACGGATAATATTTGATTTACAGAAAACAAGTTTACCTGGAAACGATGAGTGAGTTCTGAAATAAGAGGATATTACTCCAGATCAAAAAAAATTTTGAAGTACTTCTGGAGATACCAAACCAAGATCAAGTCCTCTCCGAATGTCCGGAAAAGTAAGTTATAATGTTGATGTCAAGATTAATTCGATTGAAGTAAAAGCATTCCATCTTGTATAATCATTTTTAATTCAAACCTTATTCCAATAACATATTAATTTTTTAAAATAAATCACACAATAATGATAAAGCGTACAATAACAAAATCAGGATGTATTAAGCTTGATTAGGTAACAATAACTAGTAACTCTAGGGAAAAGGTTGATTAGGTGTTAAGCTTTTGACAAGGAAATGGTACCATGGTAACAAACCTGACCACATCTACAATAATTGCAATATGAAGTAGAGAGCTTTTCATAAAGATGCAGTTGTAGGGGATATGTGTATTAAAAATAAATTCAGCTTTTCTAAGAAGAAAGCATAAAGTTTATATACATTTAAAAGTAATCCAATTTGTAGAGAATTCCACTGTTATTGATGATACAATCACATCAATGATCCAAAAATATCAAATCCACAAAAGATCACCTAAGTCAATAAATTTTTTAAAAGGAATCACTTTGGGATGCCATATTAGCCATAAAGTCCTTAAATCAAATTTGTTACTAGTTAGCAAATAAGACCCTTATAAATCACTTATCTTATTCCCACATACTAGATATAGGACAGGAGCATCAAAGAGTTTCTAGATCTTTTAGTGCATGTCAGTCGCTAGATTATTAAATGAGGATGGTAAAATGTCACTGAATTATCAGATATAACAGCTCATAAGCATTTCATCAACAAAATGGGTAAAAGTAAACTCCAGGAAAGTAAAACTATGATGATACCAAGAAAAATACCTTATTGGGTGAAAAGAAAGCTACAACATCAGGATAAACAGAACCAGCTGGATGCAAGGATATTACAGCTCTAAAAACATAAGGAAACAACAACTAAATTACAATAATCTTATCTGCAACATCATCCTCCACCACTCCTTGTCTTAAATCAGTTGAACTATGAAAGTCATGCTCTTCTGATGATTCTATCGATGTCTCTTTGGACGAAGTGTGTAGCAAGGCCGCTCATTTTATCCAATCCAACCGCTGGTATATAAAAGTTTTTACATCCAGTACTTCTTTTCCCAGGCACAATATAATATATGATACTGTTCCTAAATTACTAAACTCCTCTTCATTTCTGGCAGTCGATGGTTTGTTACCACATCGTTTCTTCAACGCTGATTCAGTTTCACTGCCATCATCCAGATGAGGAAAGAATCGCGTCTTCTGATCAGAAAATGTCTTCAAAGCCAACCTGCAAACATTCAGAAACATGTAGAACAGAGTTCATAAGCAATCCTAGAGAGAGAGAGAAAAGAAAGAAATGCTCTTGTAAATTAATGAATTCACCCATACAATCAGTAAAATTGTTTTGACATCATCGATGATTTTGGTCGGTAAACAAAACTTAATCAACTGTGTCCTTCTTCATCAAGCGGGTGATTACAACAACATAAATTATCTCTAATTATGAGCTCAGTTAGTATAATATAAGATAAAGCAATAGTCAATTAGTCATAGTGTTACTGGCTAGTAAGTAACACAACTTTAGGCATGATACACCTGTTGATATGTAACGTCAGTTTGGATTACCAAACATCTACAAACCCTTACAATAAACTTCACAGAGGAGAACAGCTATCGCACATTGTGCTGGTTTTAGTTTTGAACTTGTGATATTATAATCTGATTGCCATTAAAGGATGCACTTTACTTTACCATAGAAAGAGAACCTCTCAAGTCCCTCACAACAGTTGATAGTTTCAATTGATATGAAACATGTGGTCAACCTTGATCTAATTCATGTCTAGATGTATCACATTGCTCTTTATTCAAACCAGTGAGATTCTCATATTAGTGAGATCAAGTTAAGCTAAACTAATGTTAATTAAAACGTACCACGCTCCGCTTATTCAAATTAACTCAATCATCGTCTCGCCTTAATGAGATCAATTCAAGCTCGATTAGGTGAAATGGCTTGCTCGAGCTTAGTTCAACAAGTATAAAATAACTATCCATAAATGATCATTGACCAAATTAACCAAAAAATAGCACTATTGGTGTTCAAGTTAAATTCTTCCAAGATCATCATAGCTGAGCTTAATTATAGAGTTAATAAAGAAAGTATCATGATCATCTTGAGGATTTTAGCACTAGTACTTATTTAGAAGCTTATTTATGAGTAGTATTTATAATTAATACAAAATGATTGTCAGAATCCTTTTAACAGTCTTTAGCAATGTCCCTAATTCAAAGGGTCCAAAACACAGCAACAGAGTCGAAAACTAATAAAACTCATACAGAATGGTAAATCAAGAAAAGAAATTGTTCAATCAAAAGAAAAACGAAGTGTGAACTAGAAATCCTCATTCAGTCTGGAAAGGAGCCTTTTTTTTCTTTGTTCCCCCCCGGAATATTAAGGTTTACATAATTTTTTTTACTAATATTAAAGTTTAATTTTGAACTAGAAAAACCCATTGAAGCCTGCATAGAAACAACAATATCTCCATGAAATCCTAAAGCCATAAATGCTATACAAGTTCAAAAAACCTTCAAACCAGCCTCTGAGCTAAGGGAAATTATAACATATAATGTAAAAAAAATATAATCACAGATTAGAATATGAAGTGTATAGATAAAAGAACTTTAGCATTTCAAAGCAATGAGATGATAACATTTTGTAATGGCAACATAAAAGTTAATATTGCTAGCAATGATAGAACTTTCATCAACTAGGATAATAAATTAAATTTTATTGTTGTATATCAAATCTCAAGACAGGTATTGTTAGATACTGTGAATTCTATTTTGTCTACTAGCTCATTATCATATATCTACCGGGAGTACTAAAATCATCATTTTGGTAGAGAAACGTTGTTTAAGTGATGAATTGAGGAATGCAAGATATTTGTGAGGAATTGAGGAATGCAAGATATTTGTTTAGCAATAACACTAATTTCAAGTTAATAAATTAATGCAAGAGTTACTCCAAATTATAAATTAAATATAAAATTGAAGAATTACCCCACTAGTAATGACGACCCCGTGAACCACATGAATGAGAGTGGCATAAGTGAGCTAAGCCTCCCTCTTGTGTGTCATCATATAAGCAAACACTGTCGTGAAAAAAGGCATAGTAAACCCAATTACTTGAGTAAACGACACTGGAAGATACCTCAAAGATACATTCCTACTAACCACAGAAGCACAAAACACCAGACTAAGAGCCGAGATCTTCAAAAACACTTTAGTTGTTGATTATATCTAATATTTCCATAAAGAGGATACATGTAATCAATTCTACACCCTAAATCCATACAACTGAACAGTTAAGTTATATGCAAAGTTGAAGTGCAAAGTGATTGAAAAGAACCAATTGCAAGTTTTCTATTTTAAAGTACATTAGTACTAGATCCATATGCAATTCAATCCCCAAATATATATCCCCAACTTTCACTCTCCATACATATACCAACATACTTTTAGACTACTTTTTCATAGTAACTTTATAAGATTTTAGCTAATAAAAGTATATTCTAATAATAAAATCTTGACTTTTAAAGTGGAGAATACATCATTAAACCACTGCAACTGAACAAGCATACATTTGCAAGAAATATAACAAACCACTACAAGAGCGTACATTTGCAAGAAAATTTAATAAAATGACAACATTGAGCCTAGTTTACAAAGAGCCAAAAGGAAGGTGCGAGTACCACTGTGTACTTCCCTAATCACAGTATCCCAATGCCTTATAACTCACTTTAGATGATAAGTTCGGCAAACAAGGTAGAGATTGAAAAAAGAGAGGATCCTAATATATAGTGTAATACATCATAAACATTAAACAATTTTAGTTCACAATGGAAGAATGCACAATACACAATGAATTTTGGGTAATATACATATCATAATACTCAGCATATCAATAAACATATCAATATCTCTTTACAATACTTAGCATCATCAAAATGTAGATTCCCACATCTATTATTAAACATCAAAATGTCAATTCCCATAATTCCTATAACTTTTCTCATTGATTTTTTGGGTTCATTTGGGCAATATATCAAACAATTAGACTGCAACATATGAAAACAAATTATATCGCTAATACATGCAAACTCAGACTATTTTAAATTAATTTGTTCTAAAAATATCATTAGATAATTTTAAAAAATTCAGAAATTAGCAAATATAAACACAAAAGATCAATTAAGACATACATGAAAACGAACAAAAGATGAGAATTCATACTTGACGTTGATGGCTATGAGGACTAAGAAGGTACTTATTTTAGAAAAGGAAGAACAGTTAATCCCCACAGGAATTGCTGGCGGACTGGGCAATTGAGGGAAAGGGTCGGGCTTCACAAATTAAGGGTCATCGACCTGAGAGTTGCGACAATAATTGAAGAGAAGGCATGAATTAATAAAGAAAAGGTCACTAGAGAGCCAAGATATATACATGTATGAAACGACACAAACCCTAACTTAAGCTATTCATGGTAGGAGGTATCGTTTTGAGCAGTGACATGATGTCAGGCGGACAAGTGATAGATTTTAGGGCTTGGTGAGAGGAACGAGAAGAAATTTGAGATTTGGTATAGCAAGAGACAAGACTGAGAATCAATTTGGGGAATGCTTTGATTTGAGAAGAAAATTGAAAAGAGGGGGTTTTGTGCGCCAACAATTCTAGTAGTGTACGTAACTGCAACTAATTAGACTAATACGCAATTTGTTGCCTAAACAATAACTTTGTTCTAATAGATTGGAGTAAATATGCGTCCAATCTGAGTTTTGCGACGGCGATTAAGAAGACAAATATCTAGATCTAGATATCTTTTCAGGTTTATTGCAAAAGATAAAAGTTATGTAATTCTAACTATAAGTCTATAACCACAATAAAAAAAATAATGAATTTTAAAATAAAGTTTATTAATAAAGGAGTGTTAATTTTATTATTGTTAATAAATATAATAATTAATATTTTAAATTATAATTTGAGTAAGTTTTTATCATTTTTGAAATATTAAATTTTAAAATGAATCATCTAATTACAGAATAAAAAAAATAATAATTCGTTTTAAAGTATAGTATTAATGATTCATTAATAATGAATGAATGTTAATTTATTTATTTTTAATAAATACAATAATCAATAATCTAAATTACAATTCAAATAATTTTTCATCATTTTTGAAATTTTAAATTTTAATTTTAAAATGAATGCTCTAATTACAATTATAAATAGAATAAGAAAAAAATAATGAATTTTAAAGTATAGTTCCTGCAATATATAAGATAGAATTTCATTCTATCTCCAGGATATACTTTTAAATTTTGGGGAACAAGATAAATCTTTTTATTTGTTATCGAATATATGATCTCCGTTGTTTTATATAGCGTATGTTTTTGTTTCAAACACCATTCCTTTATTATAAACTAAAATTATTTTATGTGTCTTACTGTTCTATGATTTGATGGTGAATTTGACATGTTTGGCAGAAAGAGTTTTGTTTCTATACATGATATAATTCTCATTGCCGACTCTGTCACTAAGTTAATTGTTCGATGTAAGTTTTGTGTTAAATTTTATTGAACACTTAAGACTTTTTTTGTTTCAATTGGTTTTATAACCGAAACCACACCAATTGAAACCGCACCGCACAGTTAAAATCGCACCGCACCAATTACAAGCGATTTCGTGTGCAGTTTTGGATTTGTCAAACTGCACCTAAACGGTTTTGGGTGCGGTTTGAACTTCAAACCGCACCATGCTAACCCCTACCAACAAAATAGACAAAGTTTCATGGTCTAATTTTTTTTATAAAAACAAATATGAAAATGTCTAATTAATTTTTTGAAAAAGTTAATGTGACGCCCCCAAAATAGGTATACAACACCCATTCTGAGTCGCAAGTACATGGTACAGAAAGTAAACTACAACTTCAATAATACAATTGTCGTGCAAAATACGACAACACATACTGTGAGTTTAAATACAAATATTGTCTTCTAGACAATATCCACACTCAAATAAGTCCTTGTTACAATTATTCAAACACTATTTTATATAAAGAGTGAGGATTGCTAAAACATCTTTATAGAACCATCACTCCGTACCCCAACTAGTTCCTGCTATGTTCTCACCTCCTGAGAAAAATGGAACAAAAAAGGAAAAGGGTAAGCTCAACTAGCCCAATAAAGAATATTATGACTAAGATAATATACAACAAATTATCGTTAGTCTTCAACAGGGAAAAATCTGATAAAATATAATAGCCAACAAGTTTTAGATCAACAACTGCAGCGGAAACAACAATCCATTAGAAGAGTCAAGTAGAGAATGAGTTCTACTATCTTTTAAGATTTAAAAGTCCATCATCAATATTTTATCATTGTAACAACAATCAATATACATCTTTAATCAAATATTCATCTTTGCACTACATGCTAAAGATATTTATTTGTATCACCAGTTGGTCATGTTCATCTCAACATCTGTTCATCTTTGCACTACGGGCCAAAGATATTCATCAGTTAATCATTTATCTTTGCACTACAGGCTGAAGATATTTAGTAATATCATCATTTAGGACTGAGGATGATGAAAAATATTTTAAAGAAAACAAATTCAGTGAAACGGAAGGACAAATAGTAGGGATTCGTATAACAGTTTATCTAAGATCAATAATACTTTATAAATACCAATTTTGAAGCAGGATTCAAAAATAAAGATCAAAACATGGATACAATCAAAGATAGTAACCATAATAGATATCTTAGACAAAAAGAAGAAAATTTCATTTTTCGGTGAATAATGCAGTATTCGTGAATAGTGCCGTATACGTGAATAGTAACCCTGACACAAAAAGTTCCAAATTTGATAAAAATTCAGATCAATACTTCGGCATAATGATATTGAAGAAATAATATCATAAAAAAAGAAAATAACATCCCTTACCTCAAAATATCAGTACTTCTGATCGGAATATCGGTATAAGGCTGAAGGAAACTTGCACTGATGAATAGAAACTCACAAAGTATCTAGATACTTACAAAATAAACTCAATAATCTAGAGAGAGAAAGAAAGAAAACTTGTTTCTGGTGTAATTTTCAATTCTAACTTAGTCCTCTATTTATATGAAAATGTTAGCAGACTTGACCTGCAACCTGATGGCTTTACCTGCTACTATTCCCACCCACCACATTTGAAATAAATTCAGCACATTTCTTCATTAACCACAAGTAGGGCCCACTCAATTCTAGAATTTTCCACCAAAATCATTTATAAACCTAATTTCTGAATCAGTCACCTCTTAAAATTCATAACAAATCATACGTTCATTTTTAACGGTTCAAAATTTGTGGACATATACTCAACTTATATATGTATAACATATCCAAAAATTACAACGATCCAACGGTCGGATTAAAAATTATAACTCACACAATATATCTCAAAAACACTGGTTTAATTTTTAATACCTTCATTCCGACAAAAATACTGATAAAACACCTCAACATTAACTCCTTTATTTTTAACCACAATAAGTATATCCAACATTTATATCCACATAAAATAAATATTTTCTTATCATATGAATCAATAATTAATTATTCACAAATAATATTTCAGAATCACATTTATGACAACCAGGCCGTTCCCAGGAAAGAGGGGGCTTTCCAATAAGAATTTCTCCTTATTGGCGCGCAATTAGGTGACCAAACCTCTCCTTGATAGAACTTTCTAGACATTGCCAATAATGCTATCTAATAATATTATTCAAATAATATGAATTATTGATTTGATAATGGGAAATATTGTGCAATGACAATTATTGAAACAACAATAATATAAAATATCAACGCAACAATTATTGAATCAATAAAATAAAATATTGAACAATAACTACTGTAATAATTATTGAGTAGTGCCTTCTTACGTAAGGATAAATAATTCATCAATACTGTGCATCCACGCGTATTACTGTATTTTAACCACCGAGTATTCCAACAGTGTTAACTGTAATAACTACGCCGTTATTTATAAAAACTCAAACTTGTCATTTTCTTCATCCGATAGTTATTCTGTTATGGGGCCCACAAATGACTGCGCCATCGTACGAATATTCCCCGACAACAAGAATATTCCACGACCAAACGAATATTCCCCGACACAATGATTATTTTATAACCACTTGCATATTTTGCAAAATTTGCACATTTCACCCATAACCAGAGAATTATATCAAATTAATACCTTATTATTCACAAATATAATTAGAGGAAATTTGATTTTATTTATAATAAGTTGGTGTCTTACAACCTCCCCTCCTTATGAAATTTTGTCCTCGAAATTGACATACGTACCTGGTGTTTTGAAAAGGTGAGGATACTTCGCTTTCATTTCTGATTCCAACACCCATGTCATTTCTTCAATAACATGATTTCTCCATAAAATCTTAACTTGTGGTATAACCTTGGTGCATAGGACATGCTCTTTCCTATCCAAGATCTTAACAGGTACTTCTTCGTACGTTAAATCTTCGGCTATCTCGTCTGGTTCTAACACAATAATATGGTTCGGGTCTTTCACAATTTTACGAAGCATGAATATGTGAAAAAAATTATGAACACGAGACGTACTTGGAGGTAATGCGAGTCTATAGGCCACATTTCCTATTCGGTCAAGAATCTCAAATGGACCAACAAATTGTGGATTGAGCTTTCCTCTCTTCCCAAATCTTGTAACTCCCTTCTATAGTGCAACACGTAACAATACATGATCCCCAATATTAAATTCCACGTCTTTTCGATGAAGATTCGCATAACTCTTTTGTCGATCTTGTGCCGTTTGTATACGTTGTCGAATCATTTAAATCTTTTTTGTAGTCATGCGTACTAATTCTGGTCACAGCAACGTTGCTTCTCCCACCTCATCCCAACATACTAGAGAACGACACTTTCGTCCATACAACGCCTCAAATGGAGCCATGCCTATACTTGTTTGATAACTGTTGTTGTAGGAGAATTCCACCAGTGGCAAGTACTTATCCCAACTTCCTTTAAAATATAGGACACAAAGTCTTAATAGATCTTCAAGGGTTTGAATAGTCCTCTCTAATTGTCCGTCCGTTTGAGGATGGTATGCCGAACTGAATCGTAAATCCGTGCCCATAGCTTTCTGTAAGCTAACCCAAAATCGTGAAGTAAATCTTGGGTCACGATTCGAAACTATGGATACTGGCATGCTATGCAATCTCACAATCTCATTCACGTACATACAAGCAAGACATTCAAGGGAACAAGTTTCTCGTATCGAAAAGAAAGGGGCAGACTTGGTTAATCTATCAACAATAACTCAAATAACATCTATGCCTTGAGAAACTTTGGGAAGACCTGTAACGAAATCCATAGTAATGTGTTCTCACTTCCATTTCAAAATCTCAAGTGGTTGTAATGGACCCTTCGGCACTTGATGCTCCGCCTTTACATGTTGACAAGTTAAACACCTCGAGATAAACTCCGCGATCTCTCTCTTCATATTGTTCCACCTAAATGTATGTCGAATATCATGATACATTTTGGTACTCCCAGGATGGATTGCAAACGGGGTGTTGTGTGCCTCCATCATGATTTTATGCTTCAAGTCAGAATCGTTAGGAACACAAAGTCTGGAGTTGAATCTAAGTATTCCTTCTTTATCGATTCTCACTTCTGGAATAGCTCCTTCTTGCACTTTCTTCTTCATACGTATCAGCTCCAGGTCCGTAGCTTGAGTAGCTTTAACTTTATCGATTAAAGTCGGTTCTACTTGTATATTCGCCATCATCATGTGGGTCCCTGGAGTCTTTAATTCTACCTCCATCCTTTGCAAGTCATACAGAATGGGCCTTTGCATTAACAATATCGCACTCGTACTCGCATATGATTTTCTACTCAATGCGTCAGCTACTACATTCGCTTTTCTAGGATGATATTGAATAGTGTGATCATAATATTTCAATAGTTCAAGTCAACGTCGTTGCCGCATGTTGAGTTCTTTTTGGGTGAAGAAATATTTGAGGCTTTTATGGTCCGTATAAATCTCCACTTTCTCCCCATACAAGTAGTGTCTCCAAATTTTCAACGCGAATACGACTGCTGCCAACTCTAGATCATGAGTAGGATAATTCCTCTCATATTCTTTGAGTTGTCGTGAGGTATAGGCTATGACTTTCCCATGTGCATGAGAACGCATCCTAACCCTTTGCCTGAAACATCGCTGTATATAACAAATCCATCCATACCAGATGGTATTGCCAGAACAGGTGCCAAAATGAGTCTCCTCTTGAGCTCTTGGAAACTCTTCTCGCATTCCTCTCTCCATACGAATTTTGTATCTTTCCGAGTCAACTGAGTTAACGGAGTAGCGATTCGAGAAAATCCTTCCACGAATCTCCGATAGTAACCAGCTAAGCCCAAAAAGCTACGTACTTCGGTCACCGACTTTGGTTATTCCCAACTTTGTACTGATTCAATCTTCGCCCAGTCAACAGATACTCCATGTTTTGACACCACGTGCCCAAGGAATGCTATTTTTTCAAGCCAGAACTCGCATTTCTTCAACTTGGCATAAAGTTTATTTTCACGAAGCCTTTCAAGTATCAGCTTCAAATGGTGCTCATGATCTTTACGGCTTTTGGAATAAATGAGGATGTCATCAATAAAGACAACAACAATCTGATCCAAATATTCCTTGAATACATGGTTAATCATATCCATGAAAGCAGCAAAGCATTAGTCAATACAAAAGACATGACTAAGAATTCATAATGCTCGTACCGAGTTCTAAAGGTAGTCTTTGGAATATCCTCAGTTTTAATCTTCAGCTGATGATATCCAGAACGAAGATTGATCTTTGAAAAGAATTGTGCTCCTTGCAACTGGTCGACAGGTCATCAATGCGAGGTAGCGGATACCTATTCTTGATGGTGACATGGTTTAATTCTCGGTAGTCAATTTAAAGTCGCATACTTTCGTCTTTCTTCTTTACGAATAAAACAGGAGCACCCCAAGGAGATGTACTAGGACGAATGAAACCTGTGTCTAACAATTCCTGTAGTTGGACTTTTAACTCCTGAAGGTCAATAGGAGCCATTCGATATGGGGTTTTAGAAATGGGTTTTGTACCCATCTCAAGGTCAATAAAGAATTCAACATCATGTTCTGGGGGTAGATCGGGAAGTTCTTCAGGAAATACATCAGAAAATTCTCTAACAACGGAAATATTATTCAAATCTGACTTGTCTTTGTTCAAATCCATAACATGGGCTAAGAAAGCTTGACATCCGTTTTTCAATAAACGAATAGCTTTATGGCTTGATATGATAGTGACTGATTTTAGTGGTTTAGTTGTTTGAATTCGTATGACAGGTTGGTTAGGATTATGAAAACTAACAACTTTACGAAAATAATCAATTTTGGCATGATGAGTGGTTAACTAATCAATTCCTAAAATCACATCAAAAGCAAGTATCTTTAAAGAGATAAGATCAACAGGTAATGTGATAGTGCCAACTTGGATCATGCAATATTTATAAACTGTGGATGTAACAAAAGTTTCACTCAACGGAGTCTCCACTGATAAATCAAAGTTTAATTTCTCCGGAGTCAAGTTTAAACGTTGAGCACAAGCAGGAGAGATAAAAGAATGGGTAGAACCGGTATCTAGTAAGGTATAAACTTCACAAGAGTTCAAGATTATCTTACCCGTAATCACCTCGTTCGGGTTCCTCGCGTTTTGGCCAATCACGACAAACGCTCTTCCAGGAATCGCTGATTTCGACTTATCCAGGACAGCCCTTGGAGT
This sequence comes from Panax japonicus, assembly GCA_020205505.1. NCBI lineage: Eukaryota > Viridiplantae > Streptophyta > Magnoliopsida > Apiales > Araliaceae > Panax > Panax japonicus. The sequence continues at coordinate 22,970,789 of CM035113.1, read as the reverse complement.
CACCATCCCCGTTGAACTTGGTTTTGCTATAGAACAATCCCGAGCTATGTGGCCTTCCTTTCCACAGTTGTAACATACCTTGGATTGTTGTGGACAGTTTGGGCTGATATGTCCCTTTTTCCCACATTTGTAACATCTAACTGGCGGTCGTTCTCCTCCCTTAGAATTTGTTGTTGGTGCTGGTGCTGCCGTTGATGTCTTCCCGTCATTGTTGAATCTCCTTTTTCTGAAATTTTCACTTGACTCACCTCTCCTATTATCATGGCCACGATGACCACCCGAGTGGTTACCGCCTTTGTTCGTATTTTTCCATCCTCGTTGGTTATCATCGCTCTGATGACTGCTGTCACCGGTATGACCTTGGTTGTGGTCCCTCGGTTGAACATACTCATTATCTCACTCTAATAATTGAGCCCTGTTTACAACATCTGAATATAAAGAAAATTTATGAGATATAAGATATTTCCGAATCTCGGGCTTTAGACCTCTTAGAAACATCCTCGTCATTCGTTCCTCATTTTCGACCAAATGAGGTGTACCCCTGGATAACTCTGTAAACATCGCCTCGTACTGGGACACCGTCATGTTGTTTTGTTCCTGTCTGATAAACTCCACCTCCTTCATATGACGAAAACTTTCAGGAAACTACTTGTCATTGAATAGTTTCTGAAATGTTTCCCAAGACATGCTGAGTGCGGCTGGCTGGGTACACTTCACAGACTCCCACCAGTAGTCTGCCTCACCGCGAAACATAAAGGTGGCGAATGGAACCTTCTGTTCCTCCCTGCATCCCAAGACATCGAATATCTTGGTAATTTACTTGACCCACGTTTCCGCTATGATCGGATCCGGCTTTCTCTTAAATTATGGTGGTCCCAACTCCTTGAACTGCTTGGCTGTGACAAGCCGCGCATTGCTATCATTTCCACCCGTATTTTGTGCACGAGTCTCCCTTGTCTGGTTTTGCATGAACTGCAAAAAGCTCCTAAATATTCCATCATTCATCGTTTGCTCGGTAGTGTTTTTTATAGGAGGAATATTGCCTTCCTGTTGCACGTTCTCCTAGTTTGCAACTAAAGGTTGTTCCACAGTCTCATACACTCTATTGTTAATGTTCTTAGCGGCCATTCTTAAATACTGCCATAAAACAAGGGTTAATTAAACAAATTAACATATCACATAATATCCCTATATTATGACTGACCAACAAATAAGCTTAGATAAGAAACACTACCGAAGAATTTACTCATCTCTCCCCTCCTAGTTCTGTTCCCCAATCTCCGCCAGAGACCATATCCCTAAGATTTGATACCAACTGTGACGCCCCCAAAATAGGTGTACAACACCCATTTTGAGTCGCAAGTACATGGTACAGAAAGCAAACTACAACTTTAATAATACAATTGTCGTGCAAAATACGACAACACATACTGTGAGTTTAAATACAAATATTGTCTTCTAGACAATATCCACACTCAAATAAGTCCTCGTTACAATTATTCAAACACTATTTTATATAAAGAGTGAGGATTGCTAAAACATCTTTCTAGAACCATCACTCCGTATCCCGACTAGTTCCTGCTATGTTCTCACCTCCTGAGAAAAATGGAACAAAAAGGAAAAGGGTGAGTGTTGATCGATTTCGCAATCAATGAATACGTGCAAGTATACACGGTCAACAAGTAATAAAGTGAAAGTAGAGTATCGTTCCCACGAGGAATTATTTAATAAAAATCACCAAGTACTAATTCTTAACCAAACTAATTTTATTTAAACAATCTCAAATCGTTATTTTTCTAATTAAGAAAACTAAATTAACCAATTAAAACTATGATTTTAACGAATGAATTCAAATAAATAAAGATTAAGATTTCAATATCCCCAATTATGAATTATAAATCAATTATCCAATTATCCCAATTATTATGTCTACTGAATTGTTAACAGGAATTCTCAAATGCCAAAAGTCCTTTTCCAAGTGATCAGTTGCCTTCTATTTAATCCAGATTAATCTTGCTATATTCCTATGCAAAATAATTGAATTAAACTCTTTCAATTCCAATTCCTTATGTGTTACATGCGGTGAACAGATATTTCCATTCAATTCACAAACATAATTATTCACTTTGCAAATAACTAAGTCACGTGATATCATGCCCTGTTCTAACCCTAGAATTCCTCTTCCAATTCCTTCTAGAGTAACAAAGTAATTACTGATCAGATAATTAAGCAATATGCACAAGACAAGATAAACAACTCACTTTAACATAAATAATTAGAATATAATGAATAACTAATCCATAGCCATAAAAAGTTCAATTGAAATCTTAATAAAAAGAATTAGTTCATAATTAATGAATTAAAACCAAGAATCCACAACTGAATAGACATTAAAAGATAAAAGTAAGATGAGAGAAGAGAATAGAATCTGTTGTCAGCAAATCTGATGCTCCCCTCTTGCTCTTGCTCTTGATCTTCAATGGTCTCCAAGTTGCTTCAATCTCCAAAACTAATAAGAACTAGGGTTAATGTTCTAATCTAAAGGAGTGTATCTCTAATCTAAGCTATGTAATCCCCTCTTATTTTATGCCTTACATCATCTATTTATAGGTTACAAGTCTAACTTTGAGTTTTGGAACAAACTCAATCCTATTTGGAGTCAAAAAGGTGTCAAAATTCGCCCAAAACGCGTCCAGGCCCAACCAAACTCTTTCCCCAGCGCCCCAGCACTGTTCACGACGCTGAGAGTCTGCCCCCCAGCGCCCCGGCGCTGGAAATACACTAGAAATGGGCGCCCCGGCGCTGTCCCAAAAGTCTGACATTTTCTGCTCCGACGTCCTTTGGGAAAACGGCCATAACTTCTTCGTCCGAACTCCGATTGAGATGATTCAAGATGATCCGGAAAGAGGAGAAGTAGATCTACAACTTTCATTCTTGAAGATTTTCGAAATAATGTCCAGAGATATAGTCAAATTGGCTCTGAAGTGACTGCTGTGTAAATGACAAGCCAAAAACGTGAATCTAGCCACCCCGAACGTCGATCCATGTAACTTTTGTCCCAATTCCTACAAAACAATATAAAACATGCATGAATGGACACAAACACATAAAAACATCCTAAAAGACTTGAGAACAACAATAAATTAAGCCCGAATGTACCCAATTCATGTGTATAAAACTCACTCATCAAATACCCCCAAACTTAAACCTTTGCTTGTCCTCAAGCAAAAACACAAAAATGTTATGCAATGCAATGTAATGAAACTAATCTATATGCCTACGAATCCAACAGTAATGACAGAAACAAGTCTATTCAACCGGCCTTAGAGAAATCAAGTTAACATGATAATACATCATATTAAAACAACTCAGTAATTTCCCAATCAATCATCAAATCTTAGACTGTTATCACTGATATAGTGCGTGTGTGCTCCACAACAATGTTAACTGATATAAAATCAAATTTAAGACATAATAGATATCTTCGAAGGCATCATACAGTGAAAACTCACAAAATTCACGAACAAGCTAGATCCAACTAAAGTCAAACATCCACCAAGTTCAAGAGTCCAATCTGGGATACTTATGCTTTACTTTTCATTACGGGGGCTTTTTGCTCTTTTCCCGTTTTATTGTTTTTTTTAACCATGACTGTGCAATGTCTCATTCCATTAGGCTAACAGTGTCACCCCTTAGCGAGCTTTCGACCAACGACTCCCAGACCATATAAGACCTTAGGGCGCTAGATTTTAAGATACCCCTTCGGGCATACTTACTCAAGTAACAAAGGCCCCGAAACAAAACTAGTCACGGTAATTTTTTTTTCTTTTTCTCTTTTATTTTTGATAGATGGTTGGTGAGTGCGTTTTACGCTCCATCTCACGCTTGTGTTTATGGGGAGTGTTTCTCCTCAACCCACCACAAAACTCAACATGTTTTTTTTTAAAGCTTATATACCCCAAAATTTCCCCCCAAACTTAAGTTTTTATCAAAATTTAGCCATCTCCGCCTATTCATGTCTTTCATTCCTTCACACTAGTATTATCCTTAAGAAATCCATTATGTATCAATTTAAACTTAATCAGTCAACATAGCTGTTATTAACGTGCTAACCTTGATTATACCAGTTTCAAACAGGAAAAGATTCAATTCATAACAAGAAATCACATCAAAGCCTGAATATTCAATACTATACTTATCTACTTAACTCCAGTCTCATCATTGGCCAAAATAGACTTTTACTATCTAACAGTTGGAATCATGCAAATATAAACTAACTGCAACAAACATAGTAAACTAACTACTATTTTTTCGATTTTAACTTTTTTTTTAAACAAAAAACTGAATGCAAAAACTAAATGTAAATACCCCGAAAACATAACGAACTTACAATGTAAATAACTAACTATATGCAATATGACACTAAAATTCCCCCAAACTTAAACTAGACATTGTCCTCAATGACTGAAATAGAAAAAATTAAAGCAGAGGACTTCCCTGAAAATATAGCAATCTTCCTCCTTGTCCGCTAAGTTTGGAGAATAGGCTAAGCACATGGAACAAATTGGGCACCACACTTGAATTTGACTTGAATAACCTGTAAAACCATGATAGAAGCAATTTTATTAAATCCTAAATAAATGAAAATTCAAAACTACTAATATAAAACCTAATAAAAACTAAAAATAAAAAATAAAAATTAAACTTGGGTTGCCTCCCAATAAGCGCTTGTTTTATAGTCTCAGCCTGACTTCTGCATTTCTCTATCCAATTCCCCTACGAAAATTGAGAAACCCTCCATCCATCGAAAATAATATAGCTTTTGGTAGGTTCCCATTTACGATAGCCATTGTATTAAAGTCACCTAGCATGCTTTCTTTAGATAAGATCACATTCAAGAACGTCCAACATCTAGGTGGTTTCTCCATTGTGTCTGCGAATATATTCTGGCATTGATGCTTGTCAGACACAACAATTTCTTCTTCTATCTTCTCCAGCTCATCGCACCATGGTTTCGAAGGTGTACTTGCTTTTACATCACAGAGAGTATTGTCGACGACATGACTACCAATCGGACAAGGTTTTGCAAATCTAACCGGACTCTTGAACTGTGGAGGAGAAGGCACTTGAGGCATAAATAACATTGGCTCATCATCATTGGGTCTCACAAATAGTTCTTCACCAACCTTGTTGTCATTATCCCCACTTGTCTCCTCTTTTTCATCTCGTGGCTCATCCAGTTGTAGATTTGGCTCGGGCTCACCATTAGTCTCGGAATCCATGTCATAGGGCCAGGTGTATTGAGGACGGTTGTTCAACGCATGTGCTATCTGTTCCACTTGATTTTCCAGATTCTTGATCAATGCCCCTTGGCTTTGCAAATTCAGCTCTACTTGATTCATTTTCTTATCTTGTTCCTCGTTCTTTTTGTCAGAAGCTCTAATGAATTTTTCTAAGGCTTCTTCCAAACTTGATATCCTCTCTGGTTGTTGAGTCGAATTTTGAAATTCGGAGGTGTGTTGTTGTCTAGGTGGTTGAGCTGCAGCTTGATTGTTACTCCATGAAAAATCCGGATGATACCCCCAATCCTGATGATAGTTGTTGGGATAGACATAATTATTGGGGTAATCACCACTATACTTTATCGGCTCGAAAATGATGGCGCATTGATGACTCATATGATTTCCAGCATAATAATCACAAGTAACAGCCATACTTTGACGACGCTGAGCTTCAAAAGCTTCAAACATCCTCGAAAGTGTCTCAATCTGTGCTGACAATGCAGAAAGTTTCTCGGGCCTTTCAATCTCCGCTCCCCTTGGTTGAGTCATGTTCGTGTATGGCCATTGATACACAAAATCATCCATGGTACCTGAAAAGAGAGAAATATAGAAAAAGAATTAAAAATAAAAATAAAAATGTTTAAATTAAGACTAATTTGATTGAAATTAATATTGGTAAATAATTATTAAATTAATTCCCCGGCAACGGCGCCAAAAACTTGTTGATCGATTTCGCAATCAATGAATACGTGCAAGTATACACGGTCAACAAGTAATAAAGTGAAAGTAGAGTATCGTTCCCACGAGGAATTATTTAATAAAAATCACCAAGTACTAATTCTTAACCAAACTAATTTTATTTAAACAATCTCAAATCGTTATTTTTCTAATTAAGAAAACTAAATTAACCAATTAAAACTATGATTTTAACGAATGAATTCAAATAAATAAAGATTAAGATTTCAATATCCCCAATTATGAATTATAAATCAATTATCCAATTATCCCAATTATTATGTCTACTGAATTGTTAACAGGAATTCTCAAATGCCAAAAGTCCTTTTCCAAGTGATCAGTTGCCTTCTATTTAATCCAGATTAATCTTGCTATATTCCTATGCAAAATAATTGAATTAAACTCTTTCAATTCCAATTCCTTATGTGTTACATGCGGTGAACAGATATTTCCATTCAATTCACAAACATAATTATTCACTTTGCAAATAACTAAGTCACGTGATATCATGCCCTGTTCTAACCCTAGAATTCCTCTTCCAATTCCTTCTAGAGTAACAAAGTAATTACTGATCAGATAATTAAGCAATATGCACAAGACAAGATAAACAACTCACTTTAACATAAATAATTAGAATATAATGAATAACTAATCCATAGCCATAAAAAGTTCAATTGAAATCTTAATAAAAAGAATTAGTTCATGATTAATGAATTAAAACCAAGAATCCACAACTGAATAGACATTAAAAGATAAAAGTAAGATGAGAGAAGAGAATAGAATCTGTTGTCAGCAAATCTGATGCTCCCCTCTTGCTCTTGCTCTTGATCTTCAATGGTCTCCAAGTTGCTTCAATCTCCAAAACTAATAAGAACTAGGGTTAATGTTCTAATCTAAAGGAGTGTATCTCTAATCTAAGCTATGTAATCCCCTCTTATTTTATGCCTTACATCATCTATTTATAGGTTACAAGTCTAACTTTGAGTTTTGGAACAAACTCAATCCTATTTGGAGTCAAAAAGGTGTCAAAATTCGCCCAAAACGCGTCCAGGCCCAACCAAACTCTTTCCCCAGCGCCCCAGCACTGTTCACGACGCTGAGAGTCTGCCCCCCAGCGCCCCGGCGCTGGAAATACACTAGAAATGGGCGCCCCGGCGCTGTCCCAAAAGTCTGACATTTTCTGCTCCGACGTCCTTTGGGAAAACGGCCATAACTTCTTCGTCCGAACTCCGATTGAGATGATTCAAGATGATCCGGAAAGAGGAGAAGTAGATCTACAACTTTCATTCTTGAAGATTTTCGAAATAATGTCCATAGCTATAGTCAAATTGGCTCTGAAGTGACTGCTGTGTAAATGACAAGCCAAAAACGTGAATCTAGCCACCCCGAACGTCGATCCATGTAACTTTTGTCCCAATTCCTACAAAACAATATAAAACATGCATGAATGGACACAAACACATAAAAACATCCTAAAAGACTTGAGAACAACAATAAATTAAGCCCGAATGTACCCAATTCATGTGTATAAAACTCACTCATCAGTGAGCTCAACTAGCCCAATAAAGAATATTATGACTAAGATAATATACAACAAATTATCGTTAGTCTTCAACAGGGAAAAATCTGATAAAATATAATAGCCAACAAGTTTTAGATCAACAACTGCAGCGGAAACAACAATCCATTAGAAGAGTCAAGTAGAGAATGAGTTCTACTATCTTCTAAGATTTAAAAGTCCATCATCAATATTTTATCCTTGTAACAACAATCAATATACATCTTTAATCAAATATTCATCTTTGCACTACATGCCAAAGATATTTATTTGTATCACCAGTTGGTCATGTTCATCTCAACACCTGTTCATCTTTGCACTACGGGCCAAAGATATTCATCAGTTAATCATTTATCTTTGCACTACAGGCCGAAGATATTTAGTAATATCATCATTTAGGACTGAGGATGATGAAAAATATTTTAAAGAAAACGAATCCAGTGAAACGGAAGGACAAATAATAGAGATTCGTATAACAGTTTATCCAAGATCAATAATACTTCATAAATACCAATTTTGAAGCAGAATTCAAAAATAAAGATAAAAACATGGATAAAATCAAAGATAGTAACCATAATAGACATCTTGGACAAAAAAGAAGAAAATTTCATTTTTCGGTGAATAGTACCGTATTTGTGAATAGTGCCGTATACGTGAATAGTGTCGTATACGTGAATAGTATCCCTGACACAAAAGGTTCCAAATTTGATAAAATTCAGATCAATACTTCGGCATAATGATATTGAAGAAATAATATCATATATAAAGAAAATAACATCCCTTACCTCAAAATATCAGTACTTCTGATCGAAATATCGGTATAAGGCTGAAGAAAACTTGCACTGATGAATAAAAACTCACAAAGTATCTATATACTCACAAAATACACTCAATAATCTAGAGAGAGAAAGAAAGAAAACTTGTTTCTGGTGTGATTTTCAATTCTAACTTAGCCCTCTATTTATAGAAAAATGTTAGCAGACTTGACCTGCAACCTGATGGCTTTACCTGCTACTATTCCCACCCACCACATTTGAAATAAATTCAGCACATTTCTTCACCAACCACAACTGGGGCCACTCAATTCTAGAATTTTCCACCAAAATCATTTATAAACCTAATTTCTGAATCAGTCACCTCTTAAAATTCATAACAAATCATACGTTCATTTTTAACGGTTCAAAATTTATGGACATATACTCAATTTATATATGTATAACATATCCAAAAATTACAACGATTCAACGGTCGGATTAAAAATTATAACTCACACAATATATCTCAAAAACACTGGTTTAATTTTTAATACCTTCATTCCGACAAAAATACTGATAAAACACCTCAACATTAGCTCCTTCATTTTTAACCACAATAAATATATCCAACATTTATATCCACATAAAATAAATATTTTCTTATCATATGAATCAATAATTAATTATTCACAAATAATATTACAGAATCACATTTATGACAACCAGGCCGTTCCCAGGAAAGAGGGGGCTTCCAATAAGAATTTTTTCTTATTGACGTGCAATTAGGTGACCAAACCTCTCCTTAACAGAACTTTCTAGACATTGCCAATAATGCTATCTAATAATATTATTCAAATATTATGAATTATTGATCTGATAATGGGAAATACTGTGCAGTGACAATTATTGAAACAACAAAAATATAAAACATCAACGCAACAATTATTGAATCAATAAAATAAAATATTGAACAATAACTACTGTAACAATTATTGAGTAGTGCCTTCTTACGTAAGGATCAATAATTCATCAATACTGTGCATCTACGCGTATTACTGTATTTTAACCACCGGGTATTCCAACAGTGTTAACGGTAACAACAACGCAGTTATTTATAAAAACTCAAACTTGTCGTTTTCTTCATCCGACAATTATTCTATTATGGGGCCCATAAATGACTACGCCGTCGTATGAATATTCCCCGACAACAAGAATATTCCACGACCAAACGAAAATTCCCCGACACAATGATTATTTTATAACCACTTGCATATTTTACAAAATTTGCACATTTCACCCATAACCAGAGAATTATATCAAATTAATACCTTACTATTCACAAATATAATTAGAGGAAATTCAATTTTATTTATAATAAGTTGGGGTCTTACAGTTAATTTTGATAAAGAAATGTTACATTAAGGACAAAAACATGCATGAGACCCACGTCTAAATGTCGGGAAAAAAATTAGTTACTTAAATAAGATGCAATATAAAAAAGAAGAATAATTAAGCAAAAATTCATAAAATAAAAAAATTGATCCCTCATACGGCCCGGTCAGTGAGGAGTTTGTAATTAAATATAGTCTTGCTCATAATAATAATAATAATAATAATAATAATAATAATAATAATAATTTTAAAATAATAATTATAATAATTATTATTATTACATAATAATAATAAAAATATTAATAATAATCATAATAATTATTTAAAATTTATTATTATTATTGTTATTATTATTTTGAAATTATTATTTTTATTTTGAAATAATAATTATTATTTTTCTTAATATTATTATTATTATTATTACTATTATTATTATTTTGAGTGATGGGCGGACTACATTGGGGCTGTGGGGTCCACACTATTAGGGGCTTTGATTTTTTTTTTTTGTATATATCTTAAATACATTTTTTTGAATATTTAAAAAATATATATTCTTAATAAATAATATTTTGTTCATTTCACTGGATGAGTTTCATTTTGACTTTTTGGAATAGATTTCAAAATTGTAAAATTTAAAACTATGGGAATTAATTTAAATCAGACATTATAATCATAAATATTATTCACACTATTTCACAAAAAGAATCTTCTTTGCAAATTTTATGAATTTATACTGTTGATCGCAACATTGGATGACACAGGTTGAAATGGATTTTCCCCTGCCGTTACAAGTTGTAGCGATATGAGAAATTACTCATTTTTCCCTCATTTGCTCATGTGCTACACTGTCTATCGCTAATAGTTATGGCGGTAATTTAGGTAACTAATAAATTAGAATGACTCAGTGGTAGCTTAATGGCCCAATAACCCATATGTCTTAGGTTCAATACCTAGCTGTGATATTTTTGCTTCTTATGTTATATTTTTTGTCTATTAGATAAATTCTATTACCATCTAGCTATATATATACCCATCTTAAATCTCCACATTAAACTAAATATATTTAAAGTAACTATGAATATTTATATAATGTAACTATGAATATTTTAATATATATATATATATTTATATTTATAAATTTATCTCTAAATATTCATATAAATATTTATAACAAATATTCATATCAAATATGTTAATATTTATATGAATATTTATTTACATATATATATATATATATATTTATATATAAAAATATTCATAGTTACTTTATATATATTTAGTTTAATGTTGAGATTTATGTAGTATTTTATTTAGTTTGATAAAAATTTTTGAAAAGAATATGTATGTGTGTGTGTGTGTGTATATATATGTGTGTGTGTGTGTGTGTGTGTGACGCCCCCAAAATTAGGTATACATCACTCATCTTGAGTCTCCAGATACATGGTACAGAATTCAAATACAACTTAATAATACAACTGTCGTGTACAATACAACAAAGAATAAACTGTGAGTTTGAATACAAATATTGTCTACTAGAGAGTATACAAACTCAAGAGGAGTCCTCATTACAATTATTATTACACTATTTCACAGAATAGTGATGACTACTAATGCACCATCTAGGACCATCACTCCGTTCTCCGACTCGTTCCAGTTATATTCTCATTTCCTGAAGAGAACAGTGAAAGAAAGGGTGAGCTCAACTAGCCCAGTAAGAAATATTATGACTAAGATAATGCAAAATAAATTATCATTAGCCTTAAATAGTGTTAAACTGATACAATATAACAAACATCAAGTTTAACTGCAGCGGAACAAGCAACCCATTAGAAGAGTCAAGTAGAGAATAAAATCTACTATCTTCTATGATTTAAAAGGTTTTTCATGACTTTTATCACTGGGACTCAGCTTAATAAATAATTCACATCATCGAATCACCCCTGCACTACGACCAAGGATATTTTTTAGTATCACGACCACAATTATCCATGCACTACGGGCCAAGAATATTTGTGTATTCATTAATGGTCATGATCATGCAAACAACTATCCATCAATGCACTACGAGCCAATGAGGACTTTTACCACATCATTTGTAACCTTACGGTCATGATTACATCGAATAATCCCTGGTCATAATCATACCAAGTCCATCTATGCACTACAAGCCACAAATGATTTCAAAAAAATATATACATGAGGATGATGTCAATGATATAAGAATTCAATAAAACAAGTTCAAGAATTAATTTATCCAGGAACTAATAATGTCCAAATTGTCAACATGATACTGCTTTGTAGAGTAAAATTCAAGAATGCTAAGAAGAATATTTCATGAAAAGATACTGGATGAAGCATAAATATAAAGGATATTCCACTAATTTCATGGAGTATAGAAGTCAAAATTTTAACCAACTGAGTATAATAAAGAATAGAATAACAAAAGAAATTACCATGCAAGCGGTACTTCGTATAGACAGGTTATTCCAACAGAATACTAAATAACGGAACTAGGTCAGGCGAAATTCGCACCGACAGGATGTTCCAACAGAATAATAAAGAATGAAATAACAACAGAAATCACCATGCATGCGGTACTTCGCAAGACAGGTTATTCCAACAGAATACTAATAAGGACGGAATCAGGTACAACGTAAAATGCACAGACATGATATTCCAACAGAATAATAATAAAAACGGAACCAGGTCCGGCGTAAAATGCACAAACAGGATATTCCAACAGAATAATAAAGACGAAATCAGGTCCGGCGTAAAACGCATAGACATGATATTCCAACAAAATAGTAAAGACGGAATAATAGAAGAATGTCACCAAGTATAGGGTATCCCACGTATACAGGTTATTCCAACAGAATATTAAAGAATGGAATAACAGAAATTTTCTTCATGAATAAGAAAGAAAGAATACCCCTTATGAGTATAGCAAATAATATTTCCTACCTTAAGAAGAAGAGTACTGGATATATAAGTAGTAAAGTAGTAGAATATTTTCTTCTTTCTCTCTATAGTTTATCTCTTTAGAGTTTCAGTGAATTCGTAAGAAAATAATGAAGGAATGAGCTTCTATTTATAGAAAAATGGACTGCAATATAACTAACTCATGAACGGTCCAGATTGATTTACTTTAATCTGACGGTCCATATTTAAATCAAAATCTTTTAAATAAAATATAATATATTCTATTTACAATATAATAAAACGAATAACTTTATAAAAGATTTTACTATATAAACACTATGCAGGCACTATACAAACACTATGCATAATAAAATATAATATATTCTAATTATTGTCTAATAAAACAGATAACTTTATAAAAGTATTCTGTTTTATATAAAAAGATTTTACTATACAAAACACTATGCAGACACTATGCAACACTATGCATAATAGAATATAATATATCCTATTTATAGAATAACTTTATAAAAGTATTCTGTTTTATATAAAAAGAATTTCTGTATTATTACATTAATAATACCAACAAAACTAAGTGACTTATCACGTAAGCATCAATAATTAATACCATGTGATACTATGCAACCACGCGTATTACTGTACTTTTAACACCAGGTGTTTCAATAGTTAACGGTAAAACTTCCACCGTTATTTTCATAAAGTATTTTTGTCATTTTCTCAATCAGATAATAATTCCGTTGTGGGTCCACCAATGATTGTGCCGATGTACGAATATTCCCTATTAAAATGAATATTCTCCGACCAATCGAATATTATATAACAACTTGCGTACTTTGTAAAATTTATAAATATTACCCACAACTATAACATCATATCAATTTCACTCCATAATATTCAAAAATAATATTTATAAAAAATTAATCTTTATTCAAAAAGTTGGGGTTTTACAATCTCCCCTTATGAAATTTTGTCCCTCGAAATTAGGGTACGTACCTGGTATATTGAAGAGGTAAGGATACCTTGATTTCATTTCAGATTCTAACTCCCATGTCATTTCCTCAACATCGTGATTTCTCCACAAAACTTTGACTTGAGGTATAACCTTGGAGCGTAGAATATGTTCATTCTTATCCAAGATTTGAACAGGAACCTCTTCATACGTCAAATCTTCCTCTATTTCTTCTGGTTATAACTCAATAATTTGGTTCGGGTCTTCCACATATTTACGTAACATAGATATGTGAAAAACGTTATGAACATGAGACATACTTGGCGGTAAAGCGAGTCTATAGGCCACAGTTCCTACTCGATCAAGGATTAAAAATGGGCCGATGAATCGAGGATTGAGCTTTCCTCTCTTTCCAAATCTCGTAACTCCTTTCCATGGAGCAACACGTAACAACACATGATCTCCTATATCGAATTCCACGTCCTTTCGATGAAGATCAGTATAACTCTTTTGTCGATCTTGTGAGGTTTTTATACGTTGTCGGATCATTTAAATCTTTTCCGTAGTCATACGTACCAACTCCGGTCCCAACAACGTTACTTCACCGACCTCATCCCAGCATACTGGAGAATGACACTTTCTTCCATACAACGCTTCAAATGGAGCCACGCCAATACTTACTTGATAACTGTTGTTGTAAGAAAACTCCACCAATGGTAAGAACTTGTCCCAACTTCCCTTGAAGTCAAGGACATAGAATCTTAATAGATCTTCAAGAGTTTGAATCGTCCTCTCCTACTACCCGTCCGTCTGAGGATGATATACCAAGCTAAATCGTAAATCCGTGCCCATAGCTTTTTGCAAACTAACCCAAAATCTTGAAGTGAATCTTGGGTCTCGATCAAAAACTATGGATACTGGCATACCATGCATTCTTACAACCTCGTTTATGTACATACAAAAAAGACATTCAAGTGTATAAGTTTCTCGTATCGGTAAGAAATGAGCAGACTTGGTCAATCTATCAACAATGACCCAAATCGCATTTATGCATTGAGAAACTTTGGGAAGACCGGTAAAGAAATCCATGGTAATGTGCTCCCACTTCCATTCTAAAATTTCAAGTGGTTGCAATGGACCTTTTGGTACTTAATGCTCCGCCTTGACTCGTTGACACGTTAGACACCTTGAGATAAACAGCGCTATCTCTCTCTTCATATTGCTCCACCAAAATGTATGACGAATATCATGATACATTTTGGTATTCCCAAGATGGATTGCAAACGGTGTGTTATGCGCATCCATCATGATTTTATACTTTAAATCAGGGTCGTTAGGAACACAAAGTCTGGAGTTGACTTGAAGTATTCCTTCTTCATCAATTTTTGCTTCTGGCATAGCACCTTCTTGCACTTTCTTCCTCATAAGCATTAGCTCCAGGTCTGTAGCTTGAGCAACTTTAACTTTATCAATTAAAGTCGGTTCTACTTGTATATTCACCATCATCACATGGGTCCCTGGAGTCTTTAACTCTATCTCCATCCTTTACAAGTAACACAAAATGGGCCTTTGCGTTGATAATATCGCATTCGCACTTGCATATGATCTTCTACTCAATGCGTCAGCTACCACGTTCGCTTTTCTAGGATGGTATTGGATGGTATGATCATAATCTTTCAACAGTTCAAGACAACGTCGTTGTCGCATGTTGAGTTCCTTTTGAGTGAAGAAATATTTGAGGCTTTTATGATCTGTAAAGATCTCCACTTTCTCCCCATACAAGTAATGCCTCCAAATCTTTAGTGCGAAGACAATAGATGCCAACTCTAGATCATGAGTAGGATAATTCCTCTCATATTCTTTGAGTTTTCGCGAGGCATAGGCTATGACTTTCCCATGTTGCATGAGAACACATCCTAACCCTTTGCCCGAAGCATCACTTAGATGACAAATCCCTCCGACCAGATGGTATTATCAGAACAGGTACTGAAATAAGTCTCCTCTTAAGTTCTTGAAAACCCTTCTCACATTCCTCGCTCCAACCGAACTTTGTATCTTTCCGAGTCAGTTGAGTTAGTGGAGTAGCGATTCGAGAAAACCCTTCTACGAATCTCCGATAATAACCAGCTAAGCCTAGAAAGCTACGTACTTCGGTCACAGATTTAGGTTGCTCCCAACTTTGAATAGCTTCAATCCTTGCTGGGTCAACAGATATTCTATGACTTGATACCACGTGCCCAAGGAATTCTACTTCCTCAAGCCAGAACTCGCATTTCTTCAATTTGGCATAAAGCTTATATTCACGAAACTTTTGAAGTATCAGCCTCAGGTGTTGCTCATGATCTTCACGGGTTTTAGAATATATGAGGACGTCATCAATAAAGACGACCACAAAGTGATCCAAATATTCCTTGAATACTCAGTTCATCATATCCATGAAGGCAGCAGGAGCATTAGTAAATTCAAAGGACATGACTAGGAATTCATAATGCCTGTACCGAGTTCTGAAAGTCGTCTTTGGAATGTCATCGATTCTAATCTTCAATTAGTGATATCCGGAACGAAGATCAATCTTTGAAAAGCATTTGGCTCCTTGCAACTGGTCAAACATGACATCAATACGTGGCAATGGGTACCTATTTTTGATGGTGACATGATTCAACTCCCGATAATCAATACAAAGTCAAATACTCCCATCTTTATTCTTCACGATTAGAACAGAAGCACCCTAAGGAGAAGTACTAGGACGAATAAAGCCAATGTCTAACAATTCCTGTAGTTGAGTCTTTAACTCCTGAAGTTCAATAGGAGCCATTCTATATGGGGCTTTGAAAATGGGTTTTGTACCGGGTTCAAGATCGATACAAAATTCAATTTTACGCTCTAGGGTAGGCCATGAAGTTCTTCAGGGAATACGTCAGGAAATTCATTAACAATAGAAATATCATTCAAAACTGACGTATTTTTGTTTAGATCTGTTGTAAGACCCCAACTTTTTAAATAAAGATTAAATTTTCTCGAAATATATTTTTGAATATTATGGTGTGGATTTGATATAATGTTATAGTTGTGGATATTATTTACAAGTTTTGTAAATTACACAAGTTGTTATGTAATATTCAATTGGTCGAGGAATATTCGTTTTAGCAGGGAATATTCGTACAACAGCACAATCATTGGTGGACCCCACAACAGAATTATTATCAGATTGAGAAAATGAAAAAAAATACTTTCTGAAAATAACGGCAGAAGTTTTACAGTTAATTGTTGAAACACCCGGTGTTAAAAGTACAGTTATACGCGTGGTTGCATAGTAGCACACGGTATTGATTATTGATGCTTATGTGAGAAGTCACTCAGTTATACTCAATTATTGCTACAGTAATTACTGCATCATATCTCTCATATTATTGATTCAATTATTGTTACAGTACCATTTGCAAAATATTTTATATTATTAAATAAATAATTGAGACGACAAAGTTATTCATATTATTATTTGCAATATTGACAATGTCTAGAAGTTCTATCAAGGAGAGGTTTGGTCACCTAATTGCGCGCCAATAAGGAGAAATCCTTATCGGAAAGCTCCCTCTTTCCTGGGAACGACATGGTCGTTAAATATTGTGAGTTATAATATTAATGATGAATAAGTTCGTGTTGATTAAAGATGATATTAATAGTTCCATTGTGTTGGAATTATTAGTGTTAGTGGAAATTGACATCTATTCCGATGATAATTGATGTCTGGGGGTTATATTGATAAATCAGGTAATTTATTGGATAAATGAGCAATTAATTGCTACTAATTCACATGCTTATATAACTATTTGTTCACATGTGTGTACTATTAAATCACATTCTTGTACTATTAGGGGAGTTGGTGTAAAATTGATAATACTTGAATGACTAAGTTAAAAAAAGAGGTATAGATGAAGGTACTATACTGTAATTCGTATTTTTCCGCATGATTATACTATTGATTCACATGATTGAACTATTGATTCACATTATTTACTATTAGGGGAGGTGGTGCAAGTTTGATAATACTTGCAGGACTAAATTAAAAATGAAAGAAAAGTTAGAGGTATTGTACTATAATTTTTTGAACCCCAAAGCGTGCAATTTTCAAAACTATATTTTTCTATAAATAGAAGCTCATTCTTCCTTCATTTCTCACCAATTCACAAAAGCTTTAGAGCGATTATTATAGAGAAAAATTATAGAAAGAAGAAGAGAAGTCTGCTACCTTAGTATTCCAGTATCCAATTTTTCTAAGGTAGGGAGTATTATTTCTTTCTTATCCATGAAGAGAACTTCTGTTATTCCATTCTTTATTATTCTGTTGTAATAACCTGTATACGCGGGCTACCCTATATTTGGTGAAATTCTTCTGTTATTCCATTCTTTATCATTCTGTTGGAACTTCTTGTCTGTGCGTTTACGTCAGACCTGGTTCCATTATTTATCATTCTGTTGGAACATCCTGTCTGTGCATTCTACGCCGGACCTGGTTCCGTCTTTATTATTCTGTTGGAATATCCTGTCTGTGCGTTTTACGCCAGACCTGATTCCGTCTTTATTATTTTGTTTGAATATCCTGTCTGTGCATTTTACGCCGGACCTGATTCCGTTATTTATTATTTTGTTGGAATAACCTGCCTGTGCGGTCTATCACATGCCTGATGATTTCTTTTTTTATTCCATTCCTTATTATACTCAGTTGGTTAAAGTTTTGACTTCTATACTCCATCAAATTAGTGGAATATACTTGATATTTGCGCTTCATCCAGTATCTTTTCATGGAAAAATTCTTTTGAGCATTCCTGAATTTTACTCTACAAAGCAGTATCATGTTGACAATTTGGACGTTATTAGTTCCTGGATAAATTAATTCTTGAACTTGTTTTATTGAATTCTTAAATCATTGTCATCATCCTCATGTTTATATTTTTTTGAAAGTCATTTGTGGCCTATAGTGTATAGATGGACTTGGTATGATTATGACAAGGGATTATTCGGTGTAATCACAAATGATGTGAAAAAAGTCCTCATTGGCCCGTAGTGCATTGATGGACAGTTGTTGGTATGATCATGACCATTAATGATTACACAAATATTCTTGGCCCGTAGTGGATGGATAATTGTGGTCGTGATACTAAAGAATATCCTTGGTCGTAGTTCAGGGGTGATTTGATGATGTGGATTATTTATTAAGCTGAGACCCAGCGATAAAAGTGCTGAAAAACCTTCTAAATCATAAAAGATAGTAGATTTTATTCTCTACTTGACTCTTTTAAGGGATTGCTTGTTCCGCTGCAGTTTAACTTGATGGTTGTTATATTGTATCAGTTTAACACTGTTGAAGGCTAACGATAATATATTCTGCATTATCTTAGTCATAATATTTCCTACTGGGCTAGTTGAGCTCACCCTTTTACTTTTATTGTTCTCTTCATGAAAGGAGAACGTAGCATGGACTAGTCGGGGAATGGAGTGACTGACCGGATGATAGCATTAGTAGTCCTCACTATTCAGTGAAATAGTGGAAAATAAATGTAATAATATTGAATTTGAGTTTGTATATTATCTAGACGACAATATTTGTATTAAAACTCACAGCTTATGTTTTATCGTACTTTACACTACAGCTGTATAATGAAGTTGTATTTATATTCTGTACCATGTATTTGATGACTCCGAATAGGTGATGTATACCTATTTTGGGGGCGTCACAGTTGGTATCAAAGCTTAGGGATATGATCCTTGGTTAATATGTGAGACTAGAACTAGGAGGGGAGAGACGGGGAATTCCTTCGCTAGTATGACCTACCTAAGTTTATTTGGTATTTAATTGGTTGGTCAGAGTATATGGATAATATGCTGCATGTCAATTAACCCTTGTTTTGTGGCAGTATTTGAAAATGGCATTCGAGAATATTGAGAATAGCAATGGAGCACAAGAGACCGTTGAGTCTCCACAGATCAACAATCAAAATAATGTGCATCAGGAAGGCGACAATCTTCATGCAAACAACAACACTGACCAAATGATGAACGATGGAATGTTCAAAGGCTTTATGCAATTCATGCAACATCAGGCGACATCGACTCCTATCCAAAATGTAGGTGGAAACACTGGAAACTCTCGAATGGTTACCACTAAACAGTTCAAGGAGCTGGGACCACCGGAGTTTATTGGAGAGCCAAAACCACTTAAGGATGAAGCATGGATAAAGCAGATCACCAAGATATTTGATGTCTTGGGATGCTCCGAGGAGCAAAAGCTTCCCTTTGCCACCTTCATGTTGCGTGAAAAGGCAGATTACTGGTGGGAATCTGTAAAACGTACCCAGCCTGACACACTCAAGATGTCTTAGGAGAAGTTCCAAGAGTTATTCAACGACAAGTACTTTCTCGAAAGTATTCGTCACATGAAAGAGGTGGAGTTTATCAAGTTGGAGCAAAACATTATGACCGTGTCACAATACGAGGCTAAATTTGCGGAGTTATCCTAGTTTGCATCCCATTTGGTCGATAATGAGGAACGAATGATGCGAATATTTTTAAGAGGTTTGAAACCGAAGATACGTCAATATCTTATTTCTCATAAACTGTGTTTGTATTCAGATGTTGTAAATAGGGCTCAATTATTGGAGCGTTAAAACGAGTTAACTCAAGCAAGTGAAAGCAGTCGGCAGAATGAAAATACAAGTGGTAACAGTCATCGAAACGGTGACAACAAGCGTGGAGGGAATTAACATGCCAAAAATGGTAACCACTTCGGTGGTAATCATAGCCGAGATAATAAAAATGGACATTTCAAGAAAAGGAGATTCAACAATGATGGAAAGACGTCAGCACCAGCACCCGTTGTTAAGGAAGGAGAACGACCACCTATCATATGCTTCAAATGCGGAGGGGAGGGACACATCAGTCCAAACTGTGCGATGTCGTCCAAAGCATGTTATAATTGTGGAAGGGAAGGTCACTTGGCTCAAAATTGTAATTCACCGAAGATAAGTTCAGCTAGGATGGAGACACCAAAGGCCGTCCCACAAAAGTCAAAGCCGGTAGTGCAAGGGATAACGTTTGTTATGACCTCCCAGAAAGTAAGGAACCCGAACGAGGTTATCAGGGGTAAGCTTATCATAAACTCTAGTGAAGTATATACCTTATTTGATAGCGGTTCTACCCATTCTTTTATTTCTCCTACTTGCACTCAACATTTAAATTTGACTCCGGAGAAATTAGACTTTAACTTATCTGTTGAAACCCCATTAGGAGAAACCTTCATTACATCCACTGTTTAGAAGTCTTGTTTGATTCAAATCGGTAACTGTACGCTACCTGTCGATCTTATCTCCTTAAAAATACTTGCATTTGACGTGATTCTAGGGATTGATTGGTTAACTACTCATCATGCTAAAATTGATTATTTTCATAAGGTTGTTAGCTTTCATATTCCTAATAAACCTATTATGTGAATTCAAGCGATCAAACCATTAAAATCAATCACGGTTATCTCAAGCCATAAAGCTATTCATTTATTGAAAAATGGATGTCAAGCTTTCTTAGCTCATGTCACGGATTTAAACAAAAATATGTCAGATTTGAAGGATATTTCTATTGTTAATAAATTTCCTGACGTATTCCCTGAAGAACTTCCTGGCCTACCCCCAGAGCGTGAAGTTGAATTTTGTATCGACCTTGAACCCAGTACAAAACCCATTTCCAAAGCCCATATCGAATGGCTCCTATTGAACTTCAGGAGTTAAAGACCCAATTGCAAGAATTGTGAGACATTGGTTTCATTCGTCCTAGTAAGTCTCCTTGGGGTGCTCCTGTTCTGTTCGTGAAAAAGAAAGATAGGAGTATGCGACTTTGTATTGATTATCGGGAGTTGAATCATATCACCATTAAAAATAGGTACCCATTGCCACGTATTGATGACCTGTTTGATCAGTTACAAGGAGCACAATTTTTTTCAAAGATCGATCTTCGTTCTGGATATCATCAGCTGAAGTTTAAAACTGAGGATATTCCAAAGACTGCCTTCAGAACTCCGTACGGGCATTATGAATTCTTAGTCATATCTTTTGGATTGACTAATGCTCCTGCTGCCTTCATGGATATGATGAACCGAGTATTCAAGGAATATTTTGATCATTTTGTGGTCGTCTTTATTGATGACATCCTCATATATTCCAAAAGCCATGAAGATCATGAGCAAAACATGAGGCTGATACTCCAAAAGCTTCGTGAAAATAAGCTATATGCCAAGTTAAAGAAATGCGAGTTCTGGCTTGAGGAAGTTGCATTACATGGGCACGTGATATGAAGTCATGGAATACAGCAAAGATTGAAGCTATTCAAAGCTGGGAACAACCTAAATTAGTGACCGAAGTACGTAGCTTTATCGGATTAGCTGGTTATTATCGGAGATTTGTGGAAGGATTTTTCTCGAATTGCTACTCCATTAACTCAGCTGACTCGAAAAGATACAAAGTTCGGTTGGAGCGAAGAATGTGAGAAGAGTTTTTAAAAACTCAAGAGGAGACTCATTTCAGCACCTGTTCTGACAATACCATCTGGCTCGGAGGGATTTGTCATCTACAGTGATGCTTCAGGCAAAGGGTTAGGATGTGTTCTCATGCAACATGGAAAAGTCATAGCCTATGCCTCACGACAACTCAAAGAATATGAAAGGAATTACCCTACTCATGATCTAGAGTTGGCAGCTGTCGTTTTTGTGCTTAAGATTTGGAGGCATTACTTATATGGAGAGGAGGTGGAGATCTATACGGATCATAAAAGCCTCAAATATTTCTTCACCCAAAAGGAACTCAACATGTGACAACGACATTGGCTTGAACTATTGAAAGATTATGATCATATAATCCAATACCATCCTGGAAAAGCGAACGTGGTAGCTGACGCACTGAGTAGAAGATCATATGCGGGTACGAGTGTAATATTGTCAACGCAAAGACCCATTTTGTATGACTTGCAAAGGATGGAGTTAGAGATAAAGACTCTAGGGACCCACATGATGATGTCAAACATACGAGTAGAACTGACTTTAATCGATAAAGTTAAAGCTGCTCAAGCTACAGACCTGGAGCTAATGCGTATGCAGAAGAAAGTGCAAGAAGGTGCTATGCCGGAAGCAAGAATCGATGAGGAAGGATGTGACGCCCCCAAAATAGGTATACATCACCCATTCTGAGTTGTCAATACATGGTACAGAAATAACTACAACTTTATTATTACAACAGTAAAACTGTGAGTTTGAATACAAACATTATCTTCTAGACAATATCTATACTCAAATAAATCCTCATCACATTTATTGATACATTATTTTACAAAAATGGTGAGGACTACTAAACAACTCTCTCTAGAAACTTCATTCCATACCCCGACTCGTACTCGCTATATTCTCGCCTCCTGAGAAGAAAAATGGAACAAAAAGGAAAAGGGTGAGCTCAACTAGCCCAGTAAAGAATATTATGACTAAGATAATATACAACAAATTATCATTAGTCTTCAACAGGGAAAAAATCTAATAGAATACAATAGACAACAAGTTTTAAATCAATATTTGCAGCGGAAATAATAATTCATTAGAAGAGTTAAGTAGAGAATGCAAACTACTATCATCTATGTATGAATTTAAAAGTTCATCGTCTATCTTTTATCCCTGTAACATCAATCAATATATATCTGGAATCAAATATTCATCTTTGCACTATAGGCCAAAGATATTCATCAGTTGGTCATGTTCATCTAAACACCTGTTCATCTTTGCACTACGAGCCAAAGATATTCATCAGAAATCATTCATCTTTGCACTACAGGCCAAAGATATTCAATAATATCATCATTTAAGACTGAGGATGATGAAAAATATTTTTAAAGAAACGAATCCAGTGAAACAAAATGACAAGGATTAAGGATTACGAATTCGTACTTTGTTTTAACCATGTCCAAAAATACTTCAAAAATAATCATAGTGGTGTAAAATTCAAGAATGATCAAAATATGGATACAATCAAATCTAGTATCCACAATAGATATTTTAGACGAAAAGGAAAATTTTCATTTTTCGATGAATAGTGTCGTATTCGTGAATAGTGTCGTATACGTGAATAGTGCCGTATACGTGAATAGTAACTCCGACACAAAAAGTTCTAAATTTGATTAAAAGTTCAGATCAATACTTTGGCATAATGATATTAGAAGAAATAATATCATTATTTTAAAAAAATAACATCCCTTACCTCAAAAGACAGTACTTCTAGTTGAAACACCGGATATAAGCTATGACTTGAACTTGCATCATATAGCAACAGTACTCAAAGTATACTCAAAATACTCACAAGAATACACTCGATAATATATAGAGAGAAAACTTCAGTTTCTGGTGTGATTTTCAATTCTAACCTAAGCACCCTATTTATAGGAAAATGCTTAGAACACCAAAGTAGAAAATTTAATATAATAATATTATATATAATATAAATTCTCTACGCACATTTTGACAACTGATTTCAGCCTATCTTGCACATGCTAGGGCTGCCCACAAAACAAAAAAAAAACTTTTTTCCTATTTTAAATATTTTAAACTTCCAAAAATCAATTATTTTGGAGCTTCGGAACTTCAATAATTCATAATAAATAGCCCTTTTATCAGAAAATTTGAATCTCGCGATTTTCTATAGGAAATTCAATTCTCTACAACTTTACAGAAGAAAGTTTTTCCAAATTCCAAACAGAAATTGACCGAAATTCACAAACGGACGATTTTACAGGCTATAATCAAATTTCGGTCAATAATTGTGTCCACCAACACACAAAATATGTGTTAAACATTTAATGCCACAAAAATACTCTTCCTCCTCATATACTCACATATCCCACATTCATTATAAAAATATCACCGTTAATATATTATTAAAATAATATATTTAAATGAATTATTTTATCAGAAAAAGATATAATATTAATTTTCAACAATTGTTACATTAAAAATTTTCTCCATCTATATCCACATAAAATCAATATTTTCCTCATCATATAAATCAATAATTAATTATTAACAAATAATATTACAGAATCACAGTACTGGCAACCAGGCCGTTCCCAGGAAAGATGGGACTTTCCAATAAGAATTTCTCCTTACTGACGCGCAATTAGGTGACAGAACTTTCTAGACATTGCCAATAATGTTATCTAACAATATTATTCAGATAATATGAATTATTGCTTCGATAATGAAAAATACTGTATAATGACAATTATTGAAATAACAACAATATAAAATATCAACGCAAGCAATTATTAAATTAATAAAATAAAATAATGAACAGTAATTATTGTAACCACTATTGAGTAGTGCCTTCTTACGTAAGAATCAATAATTGGTGCAATACCGTGTGCTACTGTGTTTTAACCACCGAGTATTTTAACAGTATTAACAGTAACAACTACGCCGTTATTTTTAAACAACTTATATTTGTCATTTTCTTCATCCAATCGCTTTCCGTTATGGGGCCCACACATGGCTGAGCCATCGTACGAATATTCCCCGACAGTACGAATATTCCACGATCAAACGAATATTCCCTGACAACAATGAATATTTTATAACCACTTGCTTATTTTGAAATATTTGCGTATTTTACTCTTAACTATCCACATTAATCAAATCAACCCTTACTATTTCAAAATAATAAATAGAGAAAATTAAATTTCATTAATAATAAGTTGGGGTCTTACAACCTCCCCTCCTTATGAAATTTCATCCTCGAAATTGACGTACGTACCTGGTGTTTCGAAAAGGTGAGGATACCTCGCTTTCATTTCCGTTTCCAATTCCCAAGTCATTTCCTCTATAGCATGATTCCTCCACAGAACTTTAACTTGTGGTATGACCTTTGTGCGTAGGACATGCTCCTTCCTATCCAAAATCTTGACAGGTACCTCTTCGTACGTTAAGTCTTCGGCTATCTCGTCTGGTTCTAACTCTATAATGTGGTTCGGATCTTTCACATATTTACGAAGTACAGATATGTGAAACACATTATGAACACGAGACATACTCGGAGGTAACGCGAGTCTATAGGCTACATTTCCTACTCGGTCAAGAATTTGAAATGAACCAATAAATCGTGGATTGAGCTTTCCTCTCTTCCCAAATCTTGTAACTCCCTTCCATGGAGCAACTCGCAACAATACACGATCCCCTATACTAAATTCCACGTCTTTTCGATGAAGATCCGCATAACTCTTTTGTCAATCTTGTGCCGTTTGTATACGTTGTCGAATCATTTGGATCTTTTCGGTAGTCATATGTACTAACTCGGGTCCCAACAATGTTGCTTCACCCACCTCATCCCAACATATTGGAGAGCGACACTTTCGTCCATATAATGCTTCAAATGGAGCCACACCTATACTTGCCTGATAACTGTTGTTGTAGGAGAATTCCACCAATGGTAAATACTTATCCCAACTGCCCTTGAAGTCTAGGACACAGAGTCTTAATAAATCTTCAAGAGTTTGAATAGTCCTCTCTGATTGTCCATCCGTTTGAGGATGGTATGCCGAACTGAATCGTAATTCCGTGCCCATAGCTTTTTGCAAGCTAACCCAAAATCTTGAAGTGAATCTTGGGTCACGATCCGAAAATATGGATACTTGCATGCCATGCATCCTCACAATCTCATTTACATATATACTAGCAAGACGTTCAAGAGAATAAGTCTCCCGTATCGGCAAGAAATGAGCAGAATTGGTTAATCTATCAATAATAACCCAAATAGCATTGATGCCTTGAGAAACCGTAGGAAGACCCATAACGAAATCCATGGTAATGTGTTCCCACTTCCATTTCGAAATCTCAAGTGGTTGCAACAGAACCTTAGGTACTAGATGCTCCGTCTTTACACGTTGACAAGTTAAACACATCGAGATAAACTTTGCAATCTCTCTCTTCATATTGTTCCACCAAAATGTATGTCGAAGATCACGATACATTTTAGTACTTCCAGGATGGATTGCAAATGGTGTATTGTGTGCCTCCATCATAATCTTGTACTTCAAATCAGAGTCGTTAGGAACACAAAGTCTAGAGTGGAATCGAAGTATTCCTTCTTCATCAATTCTCGCTTCCGGAATAGCTCCTTCTTGTACTTTCTTCTTCATACGCATCAGCTCCGGGTCGGTGGCTTGAGCAACCTTAACTTTTTCTATTAAAGTTGGCTCTATGCGTATACTTGACATCATCGCACTCGTTCCTGCATTTGATCTTCTACTCAACGCGTCAGCTACCACGTTCGCTTTTCCAGGATGGTATTGAATAGTGTGGTCGTAGTCTTTCAATAGCTCGAGCCAACGTCGCTGCCGCATGTTGAGTTCTTTTTGAGTGAAGAAATATTTAAGGCTTTTATGGTCTGAATATATCTCCACTTTCTCCCCATATAGATAGTGCCCTCCAGATCTTTAGCGCAAAAATGACTGCTGCCAACTCTAGATCATGAGTAGGATAATTCCTCTCATACTCTTTAAGTTGTCGCGAGGCATAGTCTATGACTTTCCCACGTTGCATGAGAACACATCCTAACCCTTTGCCTGAAGCATCGCTGTAGATAACAAATCCATCCGTACCAGATGGTATTGTTAGAACAGGTGCTGAAATGAGTCTCCTCTTGAGCTCTTGTAAACTCTTCTCGCATTCTTTACTCCAAACGAATTTTGTATCCTTCCGAGTTAGTTGGGTTAATGGAGTAGGGATTCGAGAAAACCCTTCCATGAATCTCCGATAATAACCAGCTAAGCCCAAAAAGCTACGTACTTCAGTCACCGACTTCAGTTGCTCCCAACTTTGTATTGCTTCAATCTTCGCCGGATCAACAGATACTCCATGTGTCGACACCACGTGCCCAAGGAATCCTACTTCCTTAAGCCAGAACTCACATTTCTTTAATTTGGCATATAGTTTGTTTTCACGAAGCCTTTGGAGTACCAGCTTCAAATGGTGCTCATGATCTTCACGACTTTTGGAATATATGAGGATGTCATCAATAAAAACAACAACGAACTGATCCAAATATTCCTTGAATACTCGGTTCATCATAACCATGAAAGCCGCAGGAGCATTAGTCAATCCGAAAGACATGACTAAGAATTCATAATGCCCGTACCGAGTTCTGAAGGCAGTCTTTGGAATATCCTCAGTTCTAATCTTCAGCTGATGATATCCAGAACGAAGATCGATCTTTGAAAAGAATTATGCTCCTTGCAACTGGTCAAACAGGTCATCAATACGAGGTAGAGGATACCTATTCTTGATGGTAACATGGTTCAATTCCCGATAGTCAATACAAAGTCGCATACTCCCGTCTTTCTTCTTTACGAATAAAACAGGAGCACCCCAAGGAGATGTACTAGGACGAATGAAACCGATGTCCAATAATTCATGTAGTTGGACCTTTAACTCCTAAATTTCAGTAGGAGCCATTCGATATGAGTTTTTAGAAATGGGCTTTGTACCAGGTTCAAGATCAATAAAAGAATTCAACTTCACGTTCTGGGGGTAGACCGCGAAGTTCTTCAGAAAATACGTCAGGAAAGTTAATAACAACAAGAATATTATTCAAATTTGACGTGTCTTTATTCAAATCCATAACATGGGCTAAGAAATCTTGACATCCATTTTTAATAACGAATGGCTTTATGGCTTGATATAATAGTGATTGATTTTAATGGCTTAGTTTGTTGAATTCGCACAACAGGTTGGTTAGGAATATGAAAACTAACAACCTTACGAAAATAATCAATTTTGGCATGATGAGTAGTTAACCAATCAATCCCTAAAATCACATCAAAAGCAAGTATCTTTAAAGAGATAAGGTCAACAGGTAATGTGATGGTGCCAACTTGGATCAACCAAGATTTATAAACAGTGGATGTGATGAAAGTTTCTCCTAACGGAGTTTCCACAGATAGGTTAAAGTCTAATTTCTCCAGAGTCAAGTTTAAACGTTGAGCACAAGCAGGAGAGATAAATGAATGGGTAGCAACGGTATCAAGTAAGGTATAAACTTCGTAAAAATTTATAAATAGCTTACCCGTGATCATCTCGTTTGGGTTCCTCGCATTTTGACCAGTCACAACAAATACTATTCTAGGAATCGTTAACTTTGACTTTTCTGGGACAGTCTTTTGAGTCACCGTCCCCGTTGAACTAGGTTTCGCTAATGTACAATCTCGAGCGATATGTCCTTCCTTTCCACAATTATAACATACCTTGAACTGTTGTTGGCAGTTTGGACTGATATGTCCGTCTTTCCTACATTTATAGCATATGGCCGATGATCGTTCTCCTCCCTTAGAATCAGTTGCTGCTGGCACTATCGTCTTCACATGGTCGTTGTTAAATCTCCTCTTTTTAAAATCTCCTCCTGACTCGCTTCTTCTATTTTCATAGCCATGATTACCACCAGAGTGGTTACCATTTTTGTCCGTATTTTTCTTTCTCCGCTAGTTATCATTGTTTTGTTGACTGCTATCTTTGGTATGATCCTGATTGTGGTCCCTCGGTTGACCGTACTCGTTATCTCGCTCTAATAATTGAGCCCTGTTTACAACATCTGAATAGAGAGAAAATTTATGAGAAATGAGATATTGTCGTATGCCGAGTTTCAAACCTCTCAGAAACATCCGCGTTATACGTTCCTCATTCTCCACCAAATGAGGTGCAAACTTGGATAACTCTGCAAATTTTGCCTCGTACTGAGACACCATCATGTTTTTTTGTTCTAATCTGATGAACTCTACTTCCTTCATATAACGAACACTTTTAGGAAAGTATTTGTCATTAAATAGTTTCTGAAACGTCTCCCAAGACATGCTGAGTGCGGCTGGATGGGTACACTTCACAGACTCCCACCAGTAGTCTGCCTCGCCACGGAACATAAAGGTTGCGAATGGAACCTTCTGTTCCTCCGTGCATCCCAAGACATCGAATATCTTGGTAATTTACTTGACCCATGTTTCCGCCATGATCGGATCTGGTTTTCCCTTAAATTTTGGTGGTCCCAACTCTTTGAATTGCTTAGCTGTGACAACCCGTGAATTGCTATCATTTCCTCCTGTATTTTGAACACGAGTCTCCTTCGTCTGATTTTTCATGAACTGCAAAAAGCTTCTAAACATCCCCTGTTCATCATCTGCTCAGTGGTGTTGTTCACAGGAGGAACATTTCTAGCCTTTTGCACGTTCTCCTCGTTGGTGAGTACATGCGTCTCCACGGTCTCATTTCCACTGTTAATATTCTCAGTCGACATTCTCAAATACTGTCATAAAACAAGGGTTAATTAAGGAAATCAATATATCACATAATATCCCTATATACTGACCAACGAAAAAATAAGCTTAGGTAGGACACACTAGCGAATGATTTACTCGTCTCTCCCCTCCTAGTTCTATTCCCCGATATCCGCCAGAGATCATATCCCTAAGCTTGATACCAACTGTGACGCCCCCAAAATAGGTATACATCACCCATTCTGAGTTGTCAATACATGGTACAGAAATAACTACAACTTTATTATTACAACAGTAAAACTGTGAGTTTGAATACAAACATTATCTTCTAGACAATATCTATACTCAAATAAATCCTCATCACATTTATTGATACATTATTTTACAAAAATGGCGAGGACTACTAAACAACTCTCTCTATAACTTTCATTCCATACCCCGACTCGTACTCGCTATATTCTCGCCTCCTGAGAAGAAAAATGGAACAAAAAGGAAAAGGGTGAGCTCAAATAGCCCAGTAAAGAATATTATGACTAAAATAATATACAACAAATTATCATTAGTCTTCAACAGGGAAAAAATCTAATAGAATACAATAGACAACAAGTTTTAAATCTATATTTGCAGCGGAAATAATAATTCATTAGAAGAGTTAAGTAGAGAATGCAAACTACTATCTTCTATGTATGAATTTAAAAGTTCATCGTCTATCTTTTATCCCTGTAAAATCAATCAATATATAGCTGGAATCAAATATTCATCTTTGCACTACAGGCCAAAGATATTCATCAGTTGGTTATGTTCATCTAAACACCTGTTCATCTTTGCACTACGGGCCAAAGATATTCATCAGAAATCATTCATCTTTGCACTACAGGCCAAAGATATTCAATAATATCATCATTTAAGACTGATGATGATGAAAAATATTTTTAAAGAAACTAATCCAGTGAAACAAAATGACAAGGATTAAGGATTAAGGATTCATACTTTGTTTTAACCATGTCCAAAAATACCACAAAAATAATCATAGTGGTATAAAATTTAAGAATGATCAAAACATGGATACAATCAAAGCTAGTATCCACAATAGATATTTTAGACGAAAAGGAAAATTTTCATTTTTCGATGAATAGTGCTGTATTCGTGAATAATGTCGTATACATAAATAGTGCCGTATATGTGAATAGTAACTCCGACACAAAAAGTTCCAAATTTGATTAAAAGTTCAGATCAATACTTCGGCATAATTATATTAGAAGAAATAATATCATTTTTTTAAAAAAAATAACCCTTACTCCGAAAGACAGTATTTCTAGTTGAAACACCGGATATAAGCTATGACTTGAACTTGCACTGTATAGCAACAGTACTCAAAGTATACTCAAAATACTCACAAGAATACGCTCGATAATATAGAGAGAGAAAACTTCAGTTTCTGGTGTGATTTTCAATTCTAACCTAAGCAACCTATTTATAAGAAAATGCTTAGAACACCAAAATAGAAAATTTAATACAATAATATTATATATATTACAAATTCTCTACGCACATTTTGACAACTGATTTCAGCCTATCTTGCACATGCTAGGGCTGCCCACAAAACAAAAAAAAACTTTTTTTCCTATTTTAAATATTTTAAACTTCCAAAAATCAATTATTTCGGAGCTTTGGAACTTCAATAATTTATAATAAATAGCCCTTTTATCAGAAAATTTGAATCGCGCGAATTTTTATAGGAAATTTAATTCTCTACAACTTTACAGAAGAAAGTTTTTCAAAATTCCAAACATAAATTGACCGAAACCACAAACGGACGATTTTACAGGCTATAATCAAATTTCAGTCAATAATTGTATCACCAACACACAAAATATGTGTTAAACATTTAATGCCACAAAAAATACTCTTCCTTCTTATATACTCACATATCCCACATTCATTATAAAAATATCACAGTTAATATATTATTAAAATAATATATTTAAATGAATTATTTTATCAGAAAAAGATAAAAATTAATTTTCAACAATTGTCACATTAAAATTTTTCTCCATCTATATCCACATAAAATCAATATTTTCCTCATCATATAAATCAATAATTAATTATTCACAAATAATATTACAGAATCACAGTACTGGCAACCAGGCCGTTCCCAGGAAAGAGGGGGCTTACCAATAAGAATTTCTCCTTACTGGCGCGCAATTAGGTGACCAAACATATCCTTAGACAAAACTTTCTAGACATTGCCAATAATGTTATCTAACAATATTATTCAGATAATATGAATTATAGCTTCGATAATAAAAAATACTGTGTAATGACAATTATTGAAACAACAGCAATATAAAATATCAACGCAACAATTATTAAATCAATAAAATAAAATACTGAAAAATAATTACTGTAACCATTATTGAGTAGTGTCTTATTACGTAAGAATCAATAATTGGTTCAATACCGTGTGCTACTGTGTTTTAACCACCGAGTATTTTAACAAAATTAACGGTAACAACTACGCCGTTATTTTTAAACAACTTATATTTGTCGTTTTCTTCATCCAATCACTTTTCGTTATGGGGCCCACACATGGCTGCGCCGTCGTACGAATATTCCCCAACAGTATGAATATTCCACGACCAAACGAATATTCCCCGACAACAATGAATATTTTATAACCACTTGCTTATTTTGAAATATTTGCGTATTTTACCCATAACTATCCACATTAATTAAATCAACCCTTACTATTTCAAAATAATAAATAGAGAAAATTAAATTTCATTAATAATAAGTTGGGGTCTTACAAAGGAGTACTTCGAGTCAACTCAAGACTTTGTGTTCCTAAAAACCCTGATTTAAAGTATAAAATCATGATGGAGGCGCACAACACACCGTTTGCAATCCATCTTGGGAGTACCAAAATGTATCGTGATCTTCGACATACATTTTGGTGGAGCAATATGAAGAGAGAGATATCAGAGTTTATCTCTAGGTGTTTAACTTGTCAACGAGTCAAGGCGGAGCATCAAGTACCAAAAGGTCCGTTGCAACCACTTGAAATTCCAGAATGGAAGTGGGAACATATTACTATAGGTTTCGTTACTGGACTTCCCAAGGTTTCTCAAGGCATAGATGCAATTTGGGTCATTGTTGATAGATTGACCAAGTCTGCTCATTTTTTATCTATACTAGAAACTTATACACTTGAACGTCTTGCTCGTATGTACATAAACGAGATTGTAAGACTGCATGGTATGCCAGTATCCATTGTTTCTGATCGAGACACAAGATTCACTTCAAGATTTTGGGTTAGTTTACAAAAAGCTATGAGCACAGGATTTACGATTTAGCTCGGCATATCATCCTCAGACGGACGGGCAGTCGGAGAGGACCTTTCAAACTCTTGAAGATCTATTAAGACTCTGTGTCCTTGACTTCAAGGGAAGTTGGGATAAGTTCTTATCATTGGTGAAGTTTTCCTACAACAACAATTATCAAGCAAGTATTGACATGACTCCATTTGAGGCGTTATATGGAAGAAAGTGTCGTTCTCCAGTATGTTAGGATGAGGTGGGTGAAGCAACGTTGTTGGGACCGAAGTTGGTACGTATGACTACGGAAAAGATTCAAACGATTCGATAACGTATAAAAACCTCAAAAGATCGACAAAAGACTTATGCTGATCTTCATCGAAAGGACGTGGAATTCGATATTGGAGATCATGTGTTGTTACTTGTTGCTCCATGGAAGGGAGTTACGAGATTTGGAAAGAGAGGAAAGCTCAACCCTCGATTCATTGGCCCATTTTTAATCCTCGATCGAGTAAGAACTGTGGCGTATAGACTCGCTTTACCGCCAAGTATGTCTCGTGTTCATAACATTTTTCATATATCTATGTTACGTAAATATGTGAAAGACCCGAAACACATTATTGAATTAGAACCAGACGAGATAGAGGAAGATTTAACGTATGAAGAGTTACCTGTTAAAATCTTGGACAAAAAGGATCATATTCTACGCTCCAAGGTTATACCTCAAGTCAAAGTTTTTCGGAGAAACCACGGTGTTGAGGAAATGACTTGGGAATTAGAATCCAAAATGAAATCAAGGTATCCTCACCTCTTCGACATACCAGGTATTCACCCTAATTTCGAGGATGAAATTTCATAAGAAGGGGAGGTTGTAAGACCCCAACTTTTTAAATAAAGATCAAATTTTCTCGAAATATATTTTTGAATATTATGGTGTGGATTTGATATAATGTTAT
The DNA here is from genome assembly GCA_020205505.1 of Panax japonicus. Classification (NCBI taxonomy): domain Eukaryota; kingdom Viridiplantae; phylum Streptophyta; class Magnoliopsida; order Apiales; family Araliaceae; genus Panax; species Panax japonicus. The sequence continues at coordinate 22,936,573 of CM035113.1, read as the reverse complement.
AGTTGTGGGTATTATTTACAAGTTTTGCAAAGTACGCAAGTTGTTATATAATATTCGATTGGTCGGGGAATATTCGTTTTAACAAGGAATATTCGTACAACGGCACAATCATTGGTGGACCCCACAACAAAATTATTGTCGGATTGAGAAAACGACAAAAATACTTTATGAAAATAACGACGGAAGTTTTACCGTTAACTGTTGAAACACCCGGTGTTAAAAGTACAGTTATACGTGTTGTTGCATAGTAGCACACAATATTAATTATTGATGCTTATGTGAGAAGTCACTCAGTTATACTCAATTATTGCTACAGTAATTGCTGCATCATATCTCTCATATTATTGATTTAATTATTGTTACAATATCATTTGCATAATATTTTATATTATTAAACCAATAATTGAGATGACAAAGTTATTCATATTATTATTTGCAATATTGACAATGTCTAGAAGTTCTGTCAAGGAGAGGTTTGGTCACCTAATTGCGTGCCAATAAGGAGAAATCCTTATCGAAAAGCCCCTCTTTCTTGGGAACGACCTGGTTGTTAAATATTATGAGTTATAATATTAATGATGAATAAATTCATGTTGATTAAAGATGATATTGATAGTTCCATTATGTTGGGATTATTAGTGTTAGTGGAAATCGACATCTATTCTGATGATAATTGATGTCTGGGGTTTATATTGATAAATCGGGTAATTTATCGGATAAATGAGCAATTAATTTCTACTAATTCACATGCTTATATAATTATTTGTTCACATGTGTGTACTATTGAATCACATTCTTGTACTATTAGGGGAGTTGGTACAAAATTGATAATACTTGCACGACTAAGTTAAAAATGGAGGTAGGGAGTATTATTTCTTTCTTATCCATGAAGAGAACTTCTGTTATTCCATTCTTTATTATTCTGTTGGAATAACTTGTATACGTGGGCTACCCCATACTTGGTGAAATTCTTCTGTTATTCCATTCTTTATCATTCTGTTGGAACATCTTGTCTGTGCGTTTACGCCGGACCTGGTTCCATTATTTATCATTCTGTTGGAATATCCTGTCTGTGCGTTTTACGCCGGACCTAATTATGTTATTTATTATTCTGTTAGAATAACCCACCTGTGCGGTCTATCGCATGCCTAGTGATTTCTTTTTTTATTTCATTCCTTATTATACTCAGTTGGTTAAAGTTTTGACTTCTATACTCCATCAAATTAGTGGAATATCCTTGATATTTGCGCTTCATCCAGTATCTTTTCATGGAAATATTCTTCTGAGCATTCTTGAATTTTACTCTACAAAGCAGTATCATGTTGATAATTTGGACGTTATTAGTTCCTGGATAAATTAATTCTTTAACTTGTTTTATTGAATTCTTAAATCATTGTCATCATCCTCATGTTTATTTTGTTGAAAGTCATATATGGCCTATAGTGTATAGATGTACTTGGTATGATTATGACAAGGGATTATTCGGTGTAATCACAAATGATGTGAAAAAAATCCTCATTGGCCCGTAGTGCATTGATGGACAGTTGTTGGTATGATCATGACCATTAATGAATACACAAATATTCTTGGCCCATAGTGCATGGATAATTGTGGTCGTGATACTAAAGAATATCTTTGGCCGTAGTGCAAGGGTGATTTGATGATGTGGATTATTTATTAAACTGAGTCCCATCGATAAAAGTGATGAAAAACCTTCTACATCATAAAAGATAGTAGATTTTATTCTCTACTTGACTCTTTTAATGGATTGCTTGTTCCACTACAGTTAAACTTGATGGTTGTTATATTGCATCAGTTTAACACTGTTGAAGGCTAACGATAATATATTCTGCATTATCTTAGTCATAATATTTCCTACTGGGCTAGTTGAGCTCACCCTTTTACTTTTATTGTTCTCTTCAGGAAATGAGAACGTAGCAGGGACTAGTCAGGGAACGGAGTGACGGACCAGATGATAGCATTAGTAGTCCTCACTATTCAGTGAAATAGTGGAAAATAAATGTAATAATATTGAATTTGAGTTTGTATATTGTCTAGACGACAATATTTGTATTAAAACTCACAGCTTATGTTTTGTCATACTTTACACGACAGTTGTATAATTAAGTTATATTTGTATTATGTACCATGTATTTGACGACTCAGAATAGGTGATGTATACCTATTTTGGGGGCGTCACATCTGTGATGTGGGCTAAAAAATCTTGACATCCATTTTTCAATAAACGAATAGCTTTATGGCTTAAGATGACCGTGATTGATTTTAATGGTTTGGTCGCTTGAATTCGCATAATAGGTTGATTAGGAATATGAAAGCTAACAACCTTTCAAAAAAAATCAATTTTAGCATGATGAGTAGTTAACCAATCAATCCCTAGAATCACATCAAATGCAAGTATTTTCAATGAAATAAGATCAACAGGTAATGTGAGGGTACCGATTTGAACCAAACAAGTCTTATAAACAGTGGATGTAAAGAAGGTTTCTCCCAACGGAGTTTCAACAGATAAGTCAAAGTCTAATTTCTCCGGAGTTAAATTTAAACGTTGAACGCAAGTAGGAGAAATAAAAGAATGGGTAGAACCGATATCAAATAAGGTATAGACTTCGCTAGAGTTTATGATAAGCTTACCCGTGATGACCTCAATCGGGTTCCTTGCTTTTTGGGAGGTCACAACAAATGCTATCCCTTGCACCACCGGCTTTGAATTTTCTGGGACGACCTTTGTTGCCTCCATCCTAGCTGAACTTGTCTTCGGTGAACGATAAAATTGGGCTAGGTGACCTTCTCTTCCACAATTATAACACGTTTTGGATGGCATCACGCAGTTTGGACTGATATGTCCCTCACCTCTGCATTTGAGGCATATGATATGTGGTCGTTCTCCTTCCTTATCCACAGCTGCTGGTGCTGACGTCTTTTCATCATTGTTGAATCTCCTTTTCTTGAAATGTCCATTTTTACTGTCTTGGCCATGATTACCATCGAAGTGGTTACCATTTCTGGCATGTTGATTCCCTCCACGTTTGTTGTCACCGCTTCGATGACTGATACCACATGTATTTTCATGCTGCCGGCTACTTTCTCTTGGTTGCGTTGACTCGTTACCGCGCTCCAATAACTGAGCCCTATTTACAACATCTGAGTACAAACAAAGTTTATGAGAAATAAGATATTGACGTATCTCCGGTTTTAAACCTCTTAAGTACTTTCGCGTCATTCGCTCCTCATTATCCACCAAATGGGATGTAAATCGGGATAAATCCGCAAATTTAGCCTTGTATTGCGACATGGTCATATTATTTTGTTCCAATTTGATAAAATCCACTTCTTTCATGTGACGAATACTCTCGGGAAAGTACTTGTCAGTTGAATAGCTCTTGGAACTTCTCCCAAGACATCTTTAATGCGTCAAGCTGGGTACGTTTTACAGATTCCCACCAGTAATCTGCCTCTCCACGCAACATGAAGGAGGCGAAGGGAACCTTTGGCTCCTCGGAACATCCCAAGACATCAAATATCTTGGTGATCTGCTTTATCCATGCTTTCGCCTTAAATAATTTTGGCTCTCCAATAAACTTCGGTGGTCCCAGCTCCTTGAACTGTTTAGCGGTGACCGTCCGAAAGTTTCCAGTGTTTCCACCTACAATTCAGACAAGAGCCGCTTTCGCCTGATGTTGCATGAATTGCATAAAGCCTTTGAACAATCCATCATTCATCATTTGGTCCGTGTTATTGTTTGCATGAGGATTGTCGCCTTCCTGATGCACATTATCCTGATTATTGATATGTGGAGACTCAACGGTCTCTTGTGCTCTATTACTATTCTCAACATTCTCGGATGTCATTTTCAGATACTGCCACAAAACAAGGGTTAGTTGACATGTAACATATTATCTCTAAACTCTGACCAACCAATTTAAATACAAAATAAATTTAAGTAGGTCATACTAGCGAATGAATTCCCCTTCTCTCCCCACCTAGTTCTAGTATCACATCTTAGCCAGGGATCATATCCCTAAGCTTTGATACCAACTGTGACGCCCCCAAAATTAGGTATACATCACCCATCTTGAGTCGCCAGATACATGGTACAGAATTCAAATACAACTTAATAATACAACTATCGTGTACAATACGACAAAACATAAACTGTGAGTTTGAATACAAATATTGTCTACTAGAGAGTATACAAACTCAAAAGGAGTCCTCATTATAATTATTATCACACTATTTCACAGAATAGTGAGGACTACTAATGCACCATCTAGGACCATCACTCCGTTCCCCGACTCGTTCCAGCTATATTCTCATTTCCTGAAGAGAACAGTGAAAGAAAGGGTGAGCTCAACTAGTCCAGTAAGAAATATTATGACTAAGATAATGCAGAATAAATTATCATTAGCCTTAAACAGTGTTAAACTGATATAATATAACAAACATCAAGTTTAACTACAACGGAACAAGCAATCCATTAGAAGAGTCAAGTAGAGAATAAAATCTATAATCTTCTATAATTTAAAAGGTTTTTCATGACTTTTATCGCTGGGACTCAGCTTAATAAATAATCCACATCATCGAATCACCCCTGCACTACTACCAAGGATATTCTTTAGTATCACGACCACAATTATCCATGCACTACGGGCCAAGAATATTTGTGTATTCATTAATGGTCATGATCATGCCAACAACTGTCCATCAAAGCACTATGGGCCAATGAGGACTTTTACCACATCATTTGTAACATTACGGTCATGATTACACCGAATAATCCCTGGTCATAATTATACCAAGTCATCTATGCAGTACAGGCCACATATGACTTTAAAAAAAATATAAATATGAGGATGATGTCAATGATATAAGAATTTAATAAAACAAGTTTAAGAATTAATTTATCCAGGAACTAATAATGTCCAAATTGTCAACATGATACAACTTTGTAGAGTAAAATTAAAGAATGCTAAGAAGAATATTTCCATGAAAAGATACTGGATGAAGCGCTAATTTCAAGGATATTCCACTAATTTCATGGAGTATAGAAGTCAAAACTTTAACCAACTGAGTATAATAAGGAATGGAATAATAAATGAAATCATCATGCATGCGGTACTTCGCATAGACAGGTTATTCCAACAGAATACTAAATAACGGAACCAGGTAAGGAGAAATTCGCACCGACAGGATGTTCCAACAGAATAATAAAGAATGAAATAACAACAGAAATCACCATGCATGCGGTACTTCGTATAGACAGGTTATTCCAACAAACTACTAATAAGGACGGAATCAGGTCCTGACGTAAAATGCACAGACAAGATATTCCAACAGAATAATAATAAAGACGGAACCAGGTTCGACGTAAAATGCATAGACAGGATATTCCAATAGAATAATAAAGACGGAATTAGGTCCGGCGTAAAATGTACAGACAGGATATTCCAACAAAATAGTAAAGACGGAATAATAGAAGAATGTCACCAAGTATAGGGTATCAAGCGTATACAGGTTATTCCAACAGGATAATAAAGAATGGAATAACAGTTGTAAGACCCCAAATTATTAATAAATGAAATTTATTTTCGTCTATTTATTATTTTGAAATAGTAAGGGTTGATTTGATTAATGTGGTTAGTTATGGGTAAAATGCGCAAATATTTTAAATAAGCAGGTGGTTATAAAATATTCATTGTTGTCGGGGAATATTCGTTTGGTCGTGGAATATTCTTGCAGTCGAGGAATATTCGTACGACGACGTAGTCTTTTATGGGCCCCTTAACGGAAAATGATTGGATGAAGAAAATGACAAGTATAAGTTGTTTATAAATAACTATGTAGTTGTTGCCGTTAACACTGTTGGAATACTCGGTAGTTAAAATACAGTAATACGCGTTGTTGCACAGTAGCACACGGTATTGCACCAATTATTGATCCTTACATAAGAAGGCACTACTCAATAATTGTTATAGTAGTTACTGTTCAGTATTTTATTTTATTGATTCAATAATTGCTGCGTTGATATTTTATATTACTGTTGTTTCAATAATTGTCACTACACAGTATTTTCCATTATCGAAGCAATAATTCATATTATCTAAATAATATTATTAGAAAACATTATTGGCAATGTCTAGAAAGTTCTGTCTAAGGAGAGGTTTGGTCACCTAATTGCGCGCCAATAAGGAGAAATTCTTATTGGAAAGCCCCCTCTTTCCTAAGAACGGCCTGGTTGCCAGTACTGTGATTCTGTAATATTATCTGTGAATAATTAATTATTGATTTATATGTTGAGGAAAATATTGATTTTATGTGGATATAGATGGAGAAAATTTTAAAGTGACAATTGTTGAAAATCGATATTTTATCTTTTCTGATAAAATAATATTTTATTTATTATTATAATATAATAATGATGATATTTTTACAATGAATATGGGATATATGAGTATATGAGGAGGAAGAGTATTTTTATTGCAAAAGTTGTTTAACACATGTTTTGTGTGTCGGTGGATCCCATTTCTTGACTAAAATTTGATAATAGCCTATAAAATCGCCCGTTTGTGGATTTCGGTGAATTTCTGTTTGGAATTTGGAAAATCTTTCTTCTGCAAAGTTGTAGAGAATTGAATTTTCTATAAAATGTCACGCAATTCAAATTTTTAGAAAAAGGGCTATTTATTGTGAATTATTGAAGTTTCGAAGTTCCGAAGTTCTGATAAAAGGGCTATTTATCCGCTACCTCGTATTGATGACCTGTTTGACCAGTTGCAAGGAGCACAATTCTTTTCAAAAATAAATCTTCGTTCTGGATATCATCAGCTGATGGTTAAAACTGAGTATATTCCAAAGACTGCTTTCAGAACTCGGTACGGGCATTATGAATTCTTAGTCATGTCTTTTGGATTGACTAATGCTACTGCTGCTTTCATGGATACGATGAACTGAGTATTCAAGGAATATTTAGATCAGTTCGTTGTTGTCTTTATTGATGACATCCTCATCTATTCCAAAAGTCGTGAAGATCATAAGCGCCATTTGAAGCTGGTACTGAAAAGGCTTCGTGATAGCAAGCTATATGCCAAACTGAAGAAATGCGAGTTCTGGATTGAGGAAGTAGCATTCCTTGGGCATATGGTGTCAAAACATGGAGTGTCTATTGACCCGGCGAAGATTGAAGTAATATAAAGTTGGGAACAACCAAAGACGGTGACTGAAGTACGTAGCTTTCTGGGCTTAGCTGGTTATTATCGAAGATTCGTGGAAGTATTTTCTCGAATCGCTACTCCGTTAACTCAGCTGACTTGTAAAGATACAAAATTTGTATGGAGCGAGGAATGCGAGAAGAGTTTCCAAGATCTCAAGAGGAGACTCATTTCGGCATCTGTTTTGACAATACCATCTGGTTCGGATGGATTTGTTATCTACAGTGATGCTTCAGGCAAAGGATTAAGATGTGTTCTCATGCAATGTGGGAAAGTCATAGCCTATGCCTCGTGACAACTTAAAGAATATGAGAGGAATTATCTTACTCATGATCTAGAGTTGGCAGCAGTCGTTTTCACGCTAAAGATCTGGAGGCACTATCTATATGGGGAGAAAGTGGAGATATATTCAGACCATAAAAGCCTCAAATATTTCTTCACTTAAAAAGAACTCAACATGCGACAACGACGTTGGTTCGAGCTGTTGAAAGATTACGACCACATTATTCAATACCATCCTGGAAAAGCAAACGTGGTAGCTGACGCGTTGAGTAAAAGATCATATGTAGGAACGAGTGCGATGATGTCAAATTTACGTATAGAACTGACTTTAATCGAAAAAATTAAAGTTGCTCAAATCACAGACCCAGAGCTGATGCGTATGAAGAAGAAAGTTCAAGAAGGTTCTATTTCAGAAGCAAGAATCGATGAAGAATGAATACTTCGAGTCCACTCCAGACTTTGTGTTCCTAACGATTTTGATTTGAAGTACAAGATCATGATGGAGGCACACAATACACCATTTGCAATCCATCCTGGAAGTACCGAAATGTATCGTGATCTTCGACATACATTTTGGTGGAACAATATGAAGAGAGAGATTGCAAAGTTTATCTCGAGGTGTTTAACTTGTCAACGTGTAAAGGCGGAGCATCAAGTGCCAAAAGGTCCATTGCAACAACTTGAGATTCCAAAATGGAAGTGGGAATACATTACCAAGGATTTCGTTACGGGTCTTCCCACGGTTTCTCAAGGCATAAATGCTATTTGGGTTATTGTTGATAGATTAACCAAGTCTGCTCATTTCTTTGCAATACGGGAGACTTATTCTCTTGAACGTCTTGCTCGTATGTACGTAGATGAGATAGTGAGGTTGCATGGCATGCCAGTATCCATTATTTCAGATCGAGACCCAAGATTCACTTCAAGATTTTGGGTTAGCTTGCAAAAAGCTATGGGGACGGATTTATGATTTAGTTCGGCATACCATCCTTAAACGGACGGACAATCAGGGAGGACTATTTAAACTCTTAAAGATTTATTAAGACTCTGTGTCCTAGAATTCAAAGGGAGTTGGGATAAGTATTTAACATTGGTGGAATTCTCTTACAACAACAGTTATCAGGCAAGTATAGGTGTGGCTCCATTTGAAGTATTGTATGGACGAAAGTGTCGCTCTCCAATATGCTGGGATGAGGTGGGAGAAGCAACGTTGTTGGGACCAGAGTTGGTATGAATGACTACAGAAAAGATCCAAATGATTTGACAACGTATATAAACAGCACAGGATCGACAAAAAGAGTTATGCGGATCTTCATCGAAAAGACGTGGAATTTAGTATTGGGGATCACGTATTATTGCGTGTTGCTCCATGGAAAGGAGTTACAAGATTTGGGAAGAGAGTTAAACTCAATCCACGATTTATTGGTCCATTTCAGATTCTTGACCGAGTAGAAAATGTGGCCTATAGACTCGCGTTACCTCCAAGTATGTCTCGTGTTCATAATGTTTTTCACGTATCCGTGCTTCGTAAATACGTGAAAGACCCGAATCATGTTATTGAGTTAGAACCGGACGAAATAGCCGAAGACTTAACGTATGAAGAGGTACCTATCAAGATCTTGGATAGGAAAGAGCATGTCATACGCACGAAGGTCATACCACAAGTTAAAGTTTTGTGGAGAAACCATGCTATTGAGGAAATGACCTGGGAGTTGGAAATGGAAATGAAAGCGAAGTATCCTCATCTTTTCGAAACAGCAGGTACATACGTCAATTTCGAGGACTAAATTTCATAAGGAGGGGAGGTTGTAAGACCCCAAATTATTAATAAATGAAATTTCTTTTCCTCTATTTATTATTTTGAATAGTAAGGGCTGATTTGATTAATGTGGTTAGTTATGGGTAAAATTCGCAAATATTTTAAATAAGCAGGTGGTTATAAAGTATTCATTGTTGTTGGGGAATATTCGTTTGGTCGTGAAATATTCTTGCTGTCGGGGAATATTCGTACGACGACTCAGTCTTTTGTGGGCCCCATAACGGAAAGCGATTGGATGAAGAAAACGACAAATATAAGTTGTTTATAAATAACGGCGTAGTTATTACCGTTAACACTGTTGAAATGCCCGGTTGTTAAAACACAGTAATACGCGTTGTTACACAGTAGCACACGGTATTGCACCAATTATTGATTCTTACGTAAGAAGGCACTACTCAATAATTGTTACAGTAGTTACTGTTCAATATTTTATTTTATTGATTCAATAATTGTTGCGTTGATATTTTTTATTACTATTGTTTCAATAATTGTCACTACACAGTATTTTCTATTATCGAAGCAATAATTCATATTATCTGAATAATATTAATAGAAAACATTATTGGCAATGTCTAGAAAGTTCTGTCTAAGGAGAGGTTTGGTCACCTAATTACGCACCAGTAAGGAGAAATTCTTATTGGAAAGCCCCCTCTTTCCTGGGAACGGCCTGGTTGCCAGTACTGTGATTCTGTAATATTATTTATGAATAATTAATTATTGATTTATATGATGAGGAAAATATTGATTTTATGTGGATATAGATGGAGAAAATTTTTAAAGTGACAATTATTGAAAATCGATATTTTATCTTTTCTGATAAAATAATATTTTATTATATTATTATAATATAATAATGATGATATTTTTACAATGAATGTGGGATATATGAGTATATGAGGAGGAAGAGTATTTTTGTTGCAAAAGTTGTTTAACACATATTTTGTGTGTCTTTGGACCCCATTTCTTGACTGAAATTTGATTATAGCTTGTAAAATCGTCCGTTTATGGATTTCGGTCAATTTCTATTTGGAATTTGGAAAAACTTTTTCTGCAAAGTTGTAGAAAATTGAATTTCCTATAAAAAGTCACGCGATTCAAATTTTCTGATAAAGTGCTATTTATTGTGAATTATTGAAGTTCCGAAGTTCCGAAATAATTGATTTTTGGAAGTTTTAATTATTTTAAATAATAAAAACTTTTTTTATACCTTGGTTGACATCATCAGCATGTGCAAGGTGGCTGAGTTCAGATCTTAAAATGTGTGCGTAGGAATTTATATATAATATATTAATATTATATTAAATTTTCTGCTTTGGTATTCTAAGCATTTTCCTATAAATAGGGTGCTTAGGTTAGAATTGAAAATCACACCAGAAACTACAGATTTCTCTCTCTTTCTCTCTCTATATATTGAGCGTATTCTTGTGAGTATTTTAATACTTTGAGTGTTGCTATACGGTGTAAGTTCAAGTCATAACTTATATCCGGTGTTTCAAATAGAAGTACTGTCTTTACAAGGTAAGGGATGTTATTTTCTTCTCAAATGATATTATTTCTTCAATATCATTATGCTGAAATGTTGGTTAATTTTTTTTTATCAAATTTAGAACTTTTTCATGTCGGGATTACTATTCATGAATTACTATTCACGAGTTACTATTCACGAGTTACTATTCATGAGTACTATTCACGAAGCGTGATGATGTTTTTTTTTGTGAAATTTCTATCTTTTGAGGTCGGAGTTACTATTCACGTATACGTCACTATTCACGAATACGACACTATTCACAGAAAAATTAAATTTTCTTTTTTGTGTCTAAGATTGTCTGTTATGATTCCTATCTTTGATTGGATCTATGTTTTGCTCTTCATTCTTGAATTTTACTCCAATCTGTTTATTTATGAAGTATTTTTGAACTGGGATTATATAAAGTACGAATCCTTAATATTTGTTCTTTTGTTTCACTGGATTCGTTTTTTTCAAAATATTTTTCATCATCCTCAGTCCTAAATGATGATATTACTGAATATCTTTGGCCTGTAGTGCAAAGATGAATGATTTCTTGATGAATATCTTTGGCTCGTAGTGCAAAGATGAACAGGTGTTGAGATGGACATGACCGACTGATTGATATCTTTGGCTCGTAGTGCAATGATGAACAGGTGTTTAGATGAACATGACCAACTGATGAATATCTTTGGCCAGTAGTGCAAAGATGAATATTTGATTCCAGATATATATTGATTGATGTTACAGGGATAAAATATTGATGATGAACTTTTAAATTCATATATAGAAGATGGTAGTTTATATTCTCTACTTAACTCTTCTAATGAATTATTATTTTCGCTGCGAAGATTGATTTAAAACTGGTTGTCTATTGTACTCTATTAGATTTTTCCCTGTTGAAGACTAACGATAAATTGTTCTATGTTATCTTAGTCATAATGTTCTTTACTGGGCTAGTTGAGCTCACCCTTTTCCTTGTTGTTCCATTTTTCTTCTTAGGAGGCGAGAATGTAGCAAGTACTAGTCGGGGTGTGGAATGATGGTTCTAGAAGTGGTTCTAGTAGTCCTCGCTATTCTGTAGAGTAGGGTATTAATAATTGTAATGAGGACTTATTTGAGTGTGGATATTGTCTAAATGACAATATTTGTATTTAAACTCACAGTTTTTATGTTGTATTAATAAAGTTGTAGTTGTTTCTGTACCATGTATTTTGACGACTCAGAATGGGTGTTGTATACCTGTTTTGGGGGAATCACAGTTGGTATCAGAGCTTAGGGATATGGTCTCTGGCGGAGATCGGGGAATAGTACTAGGAGGGGAGAGACGAGTAATCCTTCGCTAGTGTGTCATACCTAAGCTTATTTATTGGTCAATTGAAGTATATGGTTAATATGTGATATGTTAATTTTTTTAATTAACCCTTGTTTTATGGCAGTATTTAAGAATGACAGCTGAGAATATTAATGGTGGAGTTAATGAGACCGTGGAAACACCTTTAATCACCACCCAGGGGAACATGCAACAGGAAGACAATATTCCTCCTGTAAACAACACCATTGAGAAGACGATGAACGACGGGATGTTTAGGAGCTTTTTGCAGTTCATGCAAAACCAGATGAGGGAGACTCGTGTACAGAATACATGTGGAAATGATTGCAACGCGCGGCTTATCACGGCCAAGCAGTTCAAAGAGTTGGGACCATCAGAATTTAAGGGAAAGCCGGATCCGATCATGGCGGAAACATGGATCTAGCAAATTACGAAGATATTCGATGTCTTGGGATGCACGGAGGAACATAAGGTTCCATTCGCCACTTTTATGTTCCGTGGCGAGGCAGACTACTGGTGGGAGTCTGTGAAACGGACCCAGTCTGCTGCACTTAGCATGTCTTGGGAAACGTTTCAGAAACTTTTCAATAAAAAATACTTTCCTGAAAGTATTCGCCATATGAAGGAGGTAGAGTTTATTAGACTAGAACAAAACAACATGACGATGTCACAATACGAGGCGAAGTTCGCAGAGTTATCCAGGTTTGCACCTCATTTGGTAGAAATGAGGAACGAATGACGAGGATGTTTCTGAGAGGTTTAAAACTCGAGATTCGATAATATCTTATCTCTCATAAATTTGCTTTATATTCAGATGTTGTCAACATGGCTCAATTATTAGAGCGAGATAGCGAGTACGTTCAACCAAGGGACCGCAACCAGGGTCACACCGGTGGCAGTATTCATCGGAGTAATGAAAACCAGCGGGGAGAAAAACATTCAGACAAAAGCGGTAACCACTTTGGTGGTACTCGTGGCCATAAAAATAGAAGAAGCGAGTCGGGGGGAGATTTTAAAAAGAGGAGATTCAACAATGACACTGTGAAGTTGTCAACACCAGCAACAATTGGTTTTAAGGGAGGAGAACGACCACTGGTTGTATGCTATAAATGTGGAAAAGAGGGACATATCAGCCCAAACTGTCCACAACAGTTTAAGGTATGTTATAACTATGGAAAGGAAGGACATATCGCTCGAGATTGCACTGTAGCAAAACGAAGTCCAACGGGGATGGTGACTCAAAAGGCTGTCCTAGAAAAGTCAAAGTCAACGGTTCCTTGAAGAGCGTTTATCGTGACTGGTCAACATGCGAGGAACCCAAATGAGGTGATCACGGGTAAGTTAATCATAAATTCATACGAAGTTTATACATTACTAGATACTAGTGCTACCCATTCATTTATCTCTCCTGCTTGTGCTCAACGTTTAAACTTGACTCCGGAGAAATTAGACTTTGACCTATCTGTGGAAACTCTGTTAGGAGAAACTTTCATCACATCCACTGTTTATAAATCTTATTTGATCCAAGTTGGTACCATCACATTACCTGTTGACCTTATCTCTTTAAAGATACTTGTTTTTGATGTGATTTTAGGAATTGATTGGTTAACTACTCATCATGCCAAAATTGATTGTTTTCGTAAGGTTGTTAGTTTTCATATTCCTAATCAACCTGTTGTGCGAATTCAAGCAACTAAACCATTAAAATAAATCACTGTCATATCAAGTCATAAAGCTATTCGTTTATTGAAAAACGGATGTCAAGCTTTCTTAGCCCATGTTATGGATTTGAATAAAGACAAGTCAGCTTTGAATAATATTCCTGTTGTTAGTGACTTTCCTGACGTATTTCCTGAATAACTTCCCGGTCAACCCCTAGAACGTGAAGTTGAATTTTTTATTGACCTTGAACCTAGTATAAAGCCCATTTCTAAAACCCCATATCGAATGGCTCCTATTGAACTTCAGGAGTTAAAGGTCCAACTATAGGAGTTGTTGGACATCGGTTTCATTCGTCCTAGAACATCTCCTTGGGGTGCTCCTTTTTATTCGTAAAGAAGAAAGACGGGAGTATGTGACTTTGTATCGACTACCGGGAATTAAACCATGTCACTATCAAGAATAGGTATCCACTACCTCGTATTGATGACCTGTTTGACCAGTTCCAAGGAGCATAATTCTTTTCAAAAATCGATCTTCGTTCTGGATATCATCAGCTGAAGGTTAAAACTAAGGATATTCCAAAGACTGCTTTTAGAACTCGGTACGGGCATTATGAATTCTTAGTCATGTCTTTTGGATTGACTAATGCTCCTGCTGCTTTCATGGATATGATGAACCGAGTATTCAAAGAATATTTGGATCAGTTCGTTGTTGTCTTTATTGATGACATCCTCATCTATTCCAAAAGCCATGAAGATCATGAGCGCCATTTAAAGCTGGTACTGCAAAGGCTTCATGATAACAAGCTATATGCCAAACTGAAGAAATGCGAGTTCTGGCTTGAGGAAGTAGCATTCCTTGGGCACATGGTGTCAAAACATGGAGTGTCTGTTGACCCGGCGAAGATTGAAGCAATACAAAGTTGGGAACAACCGAAGACGGTGACTGAAGTACGTAGCTTTTTGGGCTTAGCTAGTTATTATCGAAGATTCATGGAAGGATTTTCTCGAATCGCTACTCCGTTAACTCAGATGACTCGTAAAGATACAAAATTCGCATGGAGTGAGGAATGCGAAAAGAGTTTCCAAGATCTCAAGAGGAGGCTCATTTTGGCACCTGTTTTGACAATACCATCTGGTTCGAATGGATTTGATATCTACAGTGATGCTTCAGGCAAAGGATTAAGATGTGTTCTCATGCAACGTGGGAAAGTCATAGCCTATGCCTCGCGACAACTTAAAGAATATGAGAGGAATTATCCTACTCATGATCTAGAGTTGGCAGCAGTCGTTTTCGTGCTAAAGATCTGAAGACACTATCTATATGGGGAGAAAGTGGAGATATATTCAGACCATAAAAGCCTCAAATATTTCTTCACTCAAAAAGAACTCAACATGCGGCAACGACGTTGGATCGATCTGTTGAAAGATTACGACCACACTATTCAATACCATCCTCGAAAATCAAACGTGGTAGCTGACGCGTTGAGTAAAAGATCATATGCAGGAACGAGTGCGATGATGTCAAATATACGCATAGAACCGACTTTAATCGAAAAAGTTAAAGTTGCTCAAACCACAGACCCAGAGCTGATGCGTATAAAGAAGAAAGTTCAAGAAGGTGCTATTTCGGAAGCAAGAATCGATGAAGAAGGAATACTTCGAGTCCACTCCATACTTTGTGTTCCTAACGATTCTGATTTGAAATACAAGATCATGATGGAGGCACACAATACACCATTTGTAATCCATCCTGGAAGTACCAAAATGTATCGTGATCTTTGACATACATTTTGGTGGAACAATATGAAGAGAGAGATTGCAAAGTTTATCTCGAGGTGTTTAACTTGTCAACGTGTAAAGGCGGAGCATAAAGTGCAAAAAGGTCCATTGCAACCACTTGAGATTCCAAAATGGAAGTGGGAACACATTACCATGAATTTCGTTATGGGTCTTCCCACGGTTTCTCAAGGCATAAATGCTATTTGGGTTATTGTTGATAGATTAACCAATTCTGCTCATTTCTTGCCAATACGGTAGACTTATTCCCTTGTATGTCTTGCTCGTATGTACGTAGATGAGATTGTGAGGTTGCATGGTATGCCAGTATCCATTGTTTCGGATCGTGACCCAAGATTCACTTCAAGATTTAGGGTTATCTTGTAAAAAGCTATGGGGACGGATTTACGATTTAGTTCGGCATACCATCCTCAAACGGACGGACAATCAGAGAGGACTAGTCAAACTCTTGAAGATTTATTAAGACTCTGTGTCCTAGACTTCAAAGGGAGTTGGGATAAGTATTTAACATTGGTGGAATTCTCCTACAACAACAGTTATCAAGCAAGTATAGGAGTGGCTCCATTTGAAGCATTGTATGGACGAAAGTGTCACTCTCCAATATGCTGGGATGAGGTGGGAGAAGCAATATTGTTGGGACCAGAGTTGGTACAAATGACTACAGAAAAGATCCAAAAGATTTGACAACGTATACAAACGGCACATGATCGACAAAAAGAGTTATGCGGATCTTCATCGAAAGGACGTGGAATTTAGTATTGGGGATCACGTATTATTGCGTGTTGCTCCATGGAAAGGAGTTACAAGATTTGGGAAGAGAGGAAAGCTCAATCCACGATTTATTGGTCCATTTCAGATTCTTGACCGAGTAAGAAATGTGGCCTATAGACTCGCGTTACCTCCAAGTATGTCTCGTGTTCATAATGTTTTTCACGTATCCATGCTTCGTAAATATGTGAAAGACCCGAACCATGTTATTGAGTTAGAACTGGGCAAAATAGCCGAAGACTTAACGTATGAAGAGGTACCTGTCAAGATCTTGGATAGGAAAGAGCATGTCCTACGCACGAAGGTCATACCACAAGTTAAAGTTTTGTGGAGAAACCATGCTACTGAGAAAATGACCTGGGAGTTGGAAACGGAAATGAAAGCGAGGTATCCTCATCTTTTCAAAATAGTAGGTACGTACGTCAATTTCGAGGACGAAATTTCATAAGGAGGGGAGGTTGTAAGACCCCAAATTAATAATAAATGAAATTTATTTTCCTCTATTTATTATTTTGAAATAGTAAGGGTTGATTTGATTAATGTGGTTAGTTATGGGTAAAATGCGCAAATATTTTAAATAAGCAGGTGGTTATAAAATATTCATTGTTGTTGGGGAATATTCGTTTGGTCGTGGAATATTCTTACTGTCAGGGAATATTCGTACGATGACGCAGTCTTTTGTGGGCCCCATAACGGAAAGCGATTGGATGAAGAAAATGACAAGTATAAGTTGTTTATAAATAACGGCGTAGTTGTTACCGTTAACACTGTTGAAATACCCGGTGGTTAAAATACAGTAATACGCGTTGTTGCACAGTAGCACACGGTATTGCATAAATTATTGATTCTTACGTAAGAAGGCACTAATCAATAATTGTTACAGTAGTTACTGTTCAGTATTTTATTTTATTGATTCAATAATTGCTGCGTTGATATTTTATATTACTGTTGTTTCAATAATTGTCACTACACATTATTTTCCATTATCGAAGCAATAATTCATATTATCTGAATAATATTATTAGAAAACATTATTGGCAATGTCTAGAAAGTTCTGTCTAAGGAGAGGTTTGGTTACCTAATTGCGCACCAGTAAGGAGAAATTCTTATTGGAAAGCCCCCTCTTTCCTGGGAACGGTCTGGTTGCCAGTACTGTGATTCTGTAATATTATTTGTGAATAATTAATTATTGACTTATATGATGAGAAAAATATTAATTTTATGTGGATATAGATGGAGAAAATTTTTAAAGTGACAATTGTTGAAAATCGATATTTTATCTTTTTTGATAAAATAATATTTTATTATATTATTATAATATAATAATGATGATATTTTTATATTGAATGTGGGATATATGAGTTTATGAGGAGGAAGAGTATTTTTGTTGCAAAAGTTGTTTAACACATGTTTTATGTGTCAGTGGAACCCATTTCCTGATTGAAATTTGATTATAGCCTGTAAAATCACCCGTTTGTGGATTTCGGTCAATTTCTTTTTGGAATTTAGAAAAACTTTCTTCTGCAAAGTTGTAGAGAATTGAATTTCCTATAAAAGGTCACGTGAATCAAATTTTCTGATAAAAGGGCTATTTATTGAGAATTATTGAAGTTCCGAAGTTCCGAAATAATTGATTTTTGGAAGTTTTAATTATTTTAAATAATAAAAACATTTTTTATACTTGGTTGACATCATTAGCATGTGCAAGGTGGCTGAGTTCAGATCTTAAAATGTGTGCATAGGAATTTATATATAATATATTAATATTATATTAAATTTTCTGCTTTGGTGTTCTAAGCATTTTCCTATAAATAGGGTGCTTATGTTAGAATTGAAAATCACACCAGAAATTACAGATTTCTCTCTCTTTCTCTCTCTATATATTTAGCGTATTCTTGTGAGTATTTTAATACTTTGAGTGTTGCTATACGGTGTAAGTTCAAGTCATAGCTTATATCCGGTGTTTCAACGAGAAATATCGTCTTTACAAGGTAAGGGATGTTATTTTCTTCTCAAATGATATTATTTCTTCAATATCATTATGCTGAAATGTTGGTTAGAAATTTATATCAAATTTGGAACTTTTTCATGTCGGGGTTACTATTCATGAGTTACTATTCACGAGTTACTATTCATGAGTTACTATTCATGAGTTACTATTCATGAGTACTATTCACGAAGCGTGATGATATTTTTTTGTGAAATTTCTATCTTATGAGGTTGGAGTTACTATTCACGAATACGGCACTATTCACGAATACGACACTATTCGCAGAAAAAATAAATTTTCTTTTCTGTGTCTAAGATTGTCTGTTATGATTCCTATCTTTGATTGGATCTATGTTTTGATCTTCATTCTTGAATTTTACTCCCATCTGGTTATTTATGAAGTATTTTTGAACTGGGATTATATAAAGTACGAATCCTTAATACTTGTTCTTTTGTTTCACTGGATTCGTTTTCTTTAAAATATTTTTCATCATCCTCAGTCCTAAATGATGATATTACTGAATATCTTTGGCCTGTAGTGCAAAGATGAATGATTTCTTAATGAATGTCTTTTGCTCGTAGTGCAAAGATGAATAGGTGTTGAGATGAACATGACCGACTAATTAATATCTTTGGCCCGTAGTGCAAAGATGAATAGGTGTTTAGATGAACATGACCAACTGATGAATATCTTTGACGTGTAGTATAAAGATGAATATTTGATTCCAGATATATATTGATGACTAAAAGACAAATTGCACCCTAAACTTTACTCCGGTGTTGATGTTTTCACCCTAAAGAAAAAAGAGTGTCTAAGTACACCCCATACTTTACTTATGTGTAACAGATTGGACACTTTGCTCTCTTAACCGGTCAAAAGTGACCGGCTAAGGCACAGATCCACACAAGAAGGGGTATTTCAGACTTTTTCTTCTTTATCTTCTCCAACGCCATTACAGAGTCATTCGGTAGCAAACAAGATCTCGATCTTGGAAAATCGATCAAGAAAATCAAGGAAAAGTAGGGTTCATGGATCGAAACTACTGGTGCATGAAGAAATCAGTGATGAAGACGGCTTGGAGAAGCTCAAACAATGCCGGTAGAAGATTCTTCGGTAGTCCAAATTGGTGTGAAGATGGGCACGGTGGTTGTAATTATTTTGCTTGGGCTGATCCTCCAATGTGTGAGCGTTCAAGAGAAGTAATACCTGGATTAATAAGAAGATTAGAGAATTTGGATGCTGAAATCAAAGCTGTGAAAGATGATCTCGAACAGTACAAAACTAGGGCAAGGTTTGCAATTTGGGTGTTGACTGCAACTTGGATTGCAATTTTTTATTTTATGTTTATCTCGGACAAAAAAGAATCACCCATTCAAACTTGAAAACAAGCAACTTGGGTTCTACTGAGCAACTTGGGTTCTCCAGAATTGAACAGTGCATAATTGGGTTCTAGCAATATAGTGGTAGAAATTAGTTGACTTATGGAATGTAATTGTTGGGTATCTTTTGTGGGTAATTTATTGGTTGTAATGTATGGGCAATTTCTGTGATTTCAAATGTTGTAATGTATGGGCAATTTCTTTTGTACTCAATTGCTGCACTTTCTTACTTATGGTTGGTCTGCAATTTATGATACATGCACCTTTTAACTGAGTGTTCATGCACAAAACAGACAAATGCAAACAACAAACTGCAATTGCTCAAAACAGACACAAAACAGACAAATGCAAACAACAAAATGCAATGGCTCAAAACAGAGCCTACAATGCAATTGCCAACCTGTATAACACTGCATACACACACACACTGTTAACACACACTGCAAACACATGTAATTAAACACTGCAAACACTGCAAACACATGTACTTAAACACTGCAAACACACATTGCATCATAGACACTGCATCATTAAGGAACTGGTTATGCCATTCAATTACCAAATTAATCCCCAGTACAATCCATAAATCAGAGGCAATTAATAATAGTTGCTGTCATAGGTCTAATAACAATGGCTTAATCCTATTAACAATCCCAGCCACACCTTCATAAGTTTAAGCCCCAAAAAATGCATCATATGCACAAAAACATACATAAAAGTCTGAAGTTGATTCCCAAAAATCCCCTAATCTGGATATATACATCCATATAAGCTTAGTACCAAAAAAATCCCAAAAACCCCATGTTGACTGCTATTAATCTGCATTAGGCCCTCCACTAGTTGGTTTCCTAAACTGGAGCTTCTCTCTTTTGGATTTGGCTACAGCTTCAAGGTCCCCAAGTGTTGTACATTGTGACCCCTTCCATGTGAAATTCTTAGGTTGTAATATATCAGCTGAGATATTTCTTTGGCCACTCTTGTAATGGATTCCACCTTGCCACTTTGTAGAACCACCAGCTTGATCCACATTCATGCCACTGTCATGTGTTGATGACATTGGTTGAGAATCTTGAGTATGAGCCTGCCTAGTATGGTGAACCCTTTTTGCCCTCTTAGCCTTTGCCTTAGGTTGAGATGATTGACTTTCTGGAGGAGGTTGAGATGATTGACTATTGAGTTTCTGAAAACCAACACACAAAAATATATTAAACCCAATATATGATCTTGATAAAATAATCACATGAACACACACTTAACTTACTTGAGGACACCTTCTTGCATTGTGACCCCATTCCTTGCAAAAGCAACATTTCAATGATGTTCCTTTCCTCTTCAACCTTGTACCTTCTGTATTTGATACTGGAATATCATTACCTTTCCTCCTAAAAAGTTTAGACCTACCCACAGGAGTATGTTTAACTGGTGGCAAAGGTGGGGAAAGCCCAGTATGATCCCACTTATCTTTGTGTTTTATAGGCTCAATGTTGTGACTGTAAACCTTTAGATACATGTCCTTTGTTAAACACTCATGTACATATGTGTATGGATCATGTCCTATTTTGTTGATGCATGATATTGAATGAGCACATGGTATTCCAGACAATTCCCACCTCCTACAAGTACATGTATTTTTTCCCAAATCCACAACAAATGAATGACCCCCAGAAGTCATTGTCACTGTAAACCTACCACCACCACCTGACCACAATGGCAATCCACCCCCTGCCTGCATTTTCCATTTTTCTATCTTCTTAGCTATTCTAGGACACACTACACCATTATGTTTCATCATCATATCTCTCCTGTTAACAATCCTATTCATGCAATATAATCTCAGTCCTTCTAGACACCCTATTATTGGCTTCACTCTAGCTTTCAGAATTTTGCTATTAAATACCTCACAATGATTATTGACATACATGTCACTTTTGCATATGGTGTTAAAATGAGACCTACTCCACTGAGCAGGTGGCTTAGGATCTAACCATTCAAATGCACTCTTATCCTCTTTATGTAACACATCCATTGCCTTTTGAAAGACATATTGATTTGTAGCTTTGGCAGCATTCCATACCAATTTCCTTAATCCAGAACCTTTATGCTTTTGCCAAAAGTTCCTGTATAAATGCATAACACAATGCTTGTGTTCAGCACTTGGGACCACATCTTCTAAAGCACTAATCAAACCCTGGATCAACACCAATGAAATAATCAGATATAATCATAAATGACATCTTCTAAAGCATTAATCTGAAACTGATTCTCAATGAAAAGTATATAGAAATGGAGAGATGAAAGTAAATAGTAAAGTATATACCTTTTGTTTATCTGAAATGAATGTCCAGCCTCCATCATTTGAAATCCCAAGGTCTTGCACCAGCAAGTTCATAAACCAGGTCCAAGAATGAGTGTTCTCAGATTCAACAATGGCCCAAGCAACTGGCCACATCCCATTGTTTGGGTCAACACCATCTGCAGTCAATAACTGACCCCCATATGGTCCTTTGAGAAAACATCCATCAAGCCCCACCAATGGTCTACACCCCACCTTGAATCCTTCTTTTAGTGGTTGGAGACAGACATAAAACCTCAAGAATCTGCCTAAGTCTTGTCCTTGTTCTAGTTCTGCTCTCTTCAAAATACAAGTACTCCCAGGCATGGCTCTTCTGAGCTCTGCAGCATAGTCCAGAACTAGACCATACTCCTCCTCAGCACTACCTTCAATGCTTCTCAGTGCTCTTTTCTTAGCTCTATATGCTAGGCTCCTTGATACTCCAATATCCAAATGTTTAACTACTTTAGTATGAAACTGATCTAATCCCCATGCTGGATTCATCCGAAGATCATCTTCATACTTTTTGGCAATCCACTCTGCATTTATACAATAATTGTCCCACTCTCTACTACAAGTATGGTCTTTTTGTAACCTAGTAATTTTAAATGTCAGCTCTCTTTGCACCTTTGCAGCATAGAAGTACCATGTACATGGCTCCACACACCTTGCTTGGATCTTATTGGAGAGATTTTTCTTGAAATACACCTTCCTTCCATGTTTGATACCATGATTTCTGATTGCTGCCCTCACTTCATTGACATTGGAAAATGTCATTCCGAACTTAAACTCAAGATCCTCACTGTCACCTTCCCTAAATTCTGGATACACTTTATGTTCTTATTCAGGTGGTTCAGGGTCCCACTCATCAACCCTAGGCATCCTTTCCACATCACTGTCATCATAGTCAGAGGATGAAAATCCAGGTTCTTGTGGTTCTTCAACTTCAGTGTGGGGCTCTGCAGTTTGTTTTCCCTTACCTTTGTTATGTGCAAATCTTGTTTCTTTGCCTTTGCCTTTCTGTGTTCCAGTTGCACCCTTCCCTTCCCTTTGTTTTCCCTTACCTTTGTCAACTGCATCATCCTCAGTCCCCCTCCCTGCCTCAGTTTGATCTCCCTCATCCCCCTCACCAATTTCTACATCTTCTTCATCCTCAGTTGATTCTTCCACAAAACTATCTACATAACTTTCATCAGTTGACTCTACTTCATCATCCCCAATTCTCCTCAAATCTCTGCATTCATTATCAACTTCAATATCAATTTCAAAGTCAGCTTCTACTCTCACAGGTCTAACAACCTCTAAATATATTTCAACAATTCTACTAGAATGGATAAGTGTACACATTGTTAACACATCATCATCATTTTCTAACCCAAATAATCCCATCTCCATATTAGTTACAGGTGACTTATAATGGAACTTGAGGTGTCCACCTTTATATCCCAACTCCTTCCCCATGTTACAAATGTCAAGTAAAGATATGAAATCAGGATGACAGAAATCAAAGAAATTAAATGTACCTCCCACATACTGTTTATGTGGGCTCTCTTCAAAGTGTCCCCCATGAACAAATTTTACTGTAAAATACTCTGGGTTGCCTGCATAGACACAAACACAAAGAATTCTCTGTCGGTTAAATGTGTGGACCACATCATATTTAATTGACTAAAATCTAAAAAAAGTCAGAAAAGAGACAGAGAGTTTTGAATTTAATCATCAAAAAGGGTCCACCATTCCACTTTATACTACAAAAACAAAATAATATACTACAAAAAGAACATGCACTAATTTCTAAAGTGGATTACTCAAAATAGATGCTCGTGGAAGATTTCTGTGAAGTACTTACTGTAATCTGGGACACCTTTAACTCCATAAACGTCATTGTCTGTAGAATCCCTCAAGAATCGCGAATCACTCATTATGATTCTTCTCCTTCAAATCGCGAACCCTAGCCTCCTACTTTGATTTGGGATATTTGTTTGATAATCAACGACTAACACTTTGTAAATGTAACCTCTCTTTTCAATAAATGCAAACTACCGAGCTTACCCCTCTGTAATAAGACCTACCTCCTTAGCCGGTCACTTTTGACCGGTTAAGAGAGCAAAGTGTCCAATCTGTTACACATAAGTAAAGTATGTGGTGTACTTAGACACTCTTTTTTCTTTAGGGTGCAAACATCAACACCGAAGTAAAGTTTAGGGTGCAATTTGTCTTTTAGTCTATATTGATTGATGTTACATGGATAAAATATCGACGATGAACTTTTAAATTCATATATAGAAGATAGTAGTTTGCACTCTCTACTTAACTCTTCTAATGAATTATTATTTCCGCTGCGAAGATTGATTTAAAACTGGTTGTCTATTGTATTCTATTAGATATTTCCCTGTGAAAGACTAACGATAATTTGTTCTATGTTATCTTAGTCATAATATTCTTTACTGGGCTAGTTGAGCTCACCCTTTTCCTTGTTGTTTCATTTTTCTTCTTAGGAGGCGAGAATGTAGCAAGTACTAGTCGGGGTGTGGAATGATGGTTCTAGAAGTGGTTCTAGTAGTCCTCGCTATTCTGTAGAGTAGGGTATTAATAATTGTAATGAGGACTTATTTGAGTGTGGATATTGTCTAAATGACAATATTTGTATTTAAACTCACAGTTTTTATGTTGTATTAATAAAGTTGTAGTTGTTTCTGTACCATGTATTTTGACGACTCAGAATGGGTGTTGTATACCTGTTTTGGGGGCGTCACAGTTGGTATCAGAGCTTAGGGATATGGTCTCTGGCGGAGATCGGGGAATAGTACTAGGAGGGGAGAGACGAGTAATCCTTCGCTAGTGTGTCATACCTAAGCTTATTTATTGGTCAATTGAAGTATATGGTTAATATGTGATATGTTAATTTTTTTAATTAACCCTTGTTTTATGGCAGTATTTAAGAATGACAGCTGAGAATATTAATGGTGGAGTTAATGAGACCGTGGAAACACCTTTAATCACCACCCAGGGGAACATGCAACAGGAAGACAATATTCCTCCTGTAAACAACACCACTGAGCAGACGATGAACGACGAGATGTTTTAGAGCTTTTTGCAGTTCATACAAAACCAGACGAGGGAGACTCGTGTACAGAATACGGGTGGAAATGATAGCAACGCGCGGCTTGTCACGGCCAAGCAGTTCAAAGAGTTGGGACCACCGGAATTTAAGGGAAAGCCGGATCCGATCATGGCGAAAACATGGGTCAAGCAAGTTACCA
Organism: Panax japonicus; assembly: GCA_020205505.1. NCBI lineage: Eukaryota > Viridiplantae > Streptophyta > Magnoliopsida > Apiales > Araliaceae > Panax > Panax japonicus. Next base: position 22,911,213 of record CM035113.1, on the reverse strand, counting down.
AGATATTCGATATCTTGGGATGCACGGAGGAACAGAAGGTTCCATTCGCCACCTTTATGTTCCTTGGCGAGGCAGACTACTGGTGGGAGTCTGTGAAACGGACCCAGCCTGCTGCACTTAACATGTCTTGGAAAACGTTTCAGAAACTTTTTAACGAAAAATAATTTCCTAAAAGTATTCGTCATATGAAGGAGGTAGAGTTTATTAGACTAGAACAAAACAACATGATAGTGTCCCAATATGAGGCGAAGTTCATAGAGTTATCCAGGTTTGCACCTCATTTGGTAGAAAATGAGGAACGGATGACGAGGATGTTTCTGAGAGGTTTAAAACCCGAGATTCGGCAATATCTTATCTCTCAAAAATTTATTTTATATTCAGATGTTGTCAACATGGCTCAATTATTAGAGCGAGATAGCGAGTACGTTCAACCAAGGGACCGCAACCAGGGTCACACCGGTGGCAGCAGTCATTGGAGTAATGAAAATTAGCGGGGAGGAAAACATTCAAACAAAAGCAGTAACCACTCTGGTGGTACTCGTGGCCATGAAAATAGAAGAAGCGAGTCGTGAGGAGATTTTAAAAAGAGGAGATTCAACAATGACACTGTGAAGACGTCAACACCAGCAGCAACTAGTTTTAAGGGAGGAGAACGACCACCGTTCGTATGCTATAAATGTGAAAAAGAGGGACATATCAGCCCAAACTATCCACAACAGTTTAAGGTATGTTATAACTGTAGAAAGGAAGGACATATAGCTCGAGATTGCACTATAGCGAAACCAAGTCCAACGGGGATGGTGACTTAAAAGGCTGTCCTAGAAAAGTCAAAGTCAACGGTTCCTGGAAGAGCGTTTGTCGTGACTGGTCAACATGCGAGGAACCCAAATGAGGTGATCACGGGTAAGTTAATCATAAATTTATGCGAAGTTTATACATTACTAGATACCAGTGCTACCCATTCATTTATCTCTCCTGCTTGTGCTCAATGTTTAAACTTGACTCCGGAGAAATTAGACTTTGACCTATCTGTGGAAACTTCGTTAGGAGAAACTTTCATCACATCTACTATTTATAAATCTTGTTTGATCCAAGTTGGTACCATCACATTACCTGTTAACCTTATCTCTTTAAAGATACTTACTTTTGATGTGATTTTATGGATTGATTGGTTAACTGCTCATCATGCCAAAATTGATTGTTTTCATAAAGTTGTTAGTTTTCATATTCCTAATCAACCTGTTGTGCGAATTCAAGCAACAAAACAATTAAAATCAATCACTGTCATATAAAGTCATAAAGCTATTCGTTTATTGAAAAACGAATGTCAAGCTTTCTTAGCCCATGTTATGGATTTGAATAAAGACACGTCAGCTTTAAATAATATTCCTGTTGTTAGTGACTTTCCTGACGTATTTCCTGAAGAACTTCCCGGTCAACCCCCAGAACGTGAATGTTGAATTCTTTATTGACCTTGAACCTGATACAAAGCCCATTTCTAAAACCCCATATCGAATGGCTCCTATTGAACTTCAGGAGTTAAAGGTCCAACTATAGGAGTTGTTGGACATCGGTTTCATTCATCCTAGAACATCTCCTTGGGGTGCTCCTTTTTATTCGTAAAGAAGAAAGACGGAGTATGTGACTTTGTAATCGACTACCGGGAATTAAACCATATCATTATCAAGAATAGGTATCCACTACCTCGTATTGATGACCTGTTTGACCAGTTCCAAGGAGCATAATTCTTTTCAAAAATCGATCTTCATTCTGGATATCATCAGCTGAAGGTTAAAACTGAGGATATTCCAAAGAGTGCTTTCAGAACTCGGTACGGGCATTATGAATTCTTAGTCATGTCTTTTGGATTGACTAATGCTCCTGCTGCTTTCATGGATATGATGAACCGAGTATTCAAGGAATATTTGGATCAGTTTGTTGTTGTCTTTATTGATGAGATCCTCATCTATTCCAAAAGCCGTGAAGATCATGATCACCATTTGAAGTTGGTACTGCAAAGGCTTCGTGATAACAAGCTATATGCCAAACTAAAGAAATGCGAGTTCTGGCTTGAGGAAGTAGCATTCCTTGGGCACATGGTGTTAAAACATGGAGTTTCTGTTGGCCCGGCGAAGATTGAAGCAATACAAAGTTGGGAACAACCGAAGACGGTGACTGAAGTACGTAGCTTTCTGGGCTTGACTGGTTATTATCGAAGATTCGTGGAAGGATTTTCTCGAATCGCTACTCCGTTAACTCAGATGACTCGTAAATATACAAAATTCGTATGGAGTGAGGAATGCGAGAAGAGTTTCCAAGATCTCAATAGGAGACTCATTTTGTCACCTGTTTTGACAATACCATCTGGTTCGGATGGATTTGTTATCTATAGTGATGCTTCAGGCATAGGGTTAGAATGTGTTCTCATGCAACCTGGGAAAGTCATAGCCTATGCCTCGCGATAACTTAAATAATATGAGAGGAATTATCCTACTCATGATCTAGAGTTGGCAGCAGTCATTTTCGCGCTAAAGATCTTGTGGCACTATCTATATGGGGAGAAAGTGGAGATATATTCAGACCATAAAAGCCTCAAATATTTCTTCACTCAAAAAGAACTCAACATGCGGCAACGACGTTGGCTCGAGCTGTTGAAAGATTACGACCACACTATTCAATACCATCCTGGAAAAGCAAACGTGGTAGCTGACGTGTTGAGTAGAAGATCATATGCAGGAACGAGTGCGATGATGTCAAATATATGCATAGAACTGACTTTAATCGAAAAAGTTAAAGTTGCTCAAACCATATATCTAGAGCTGATGCGTATGAAGAAGAAAGTTCAAGAAGGTGCTATTTCAGAAGCAAGAATCGATGAAGAAGGAATACTTCGAGTCCACTCCATACTCTGTGTTCCTAACGATTCTGATTTGAAGTACAAGATCATGATGGAGGCACACAATACACCATTTGTAATCCATCCTGGAAGTACCAAAATGTATCGTGATCTTCGACATACATTTTGGTGGAACAATATGAAGAGAGAGATTGCAAAGTTTATCTCGAGGTGTTTAATTTGTCAACGTGTAAAGGCGGAGCATCAAGTGCCAAAAGGTCCATTGCAACAACTTGAGATTCCAAAATGGAAGTGGGAACACATTACCATGGATTTGAGTTATTGTTGATAGATTAACCAAGTCTGCTCATTTCTTGCCAATACGGGAGACTTATTCCCTTGAACGTCTTGCTCGTATGTACGTAGATGAGATTGTGAGGTTGCATGGTATGCCAGTCTCCATTGTTTTGGATTGTGACCCAAGATTCACTTCAAGAATTTGGGTTATTTTGCAAAAAGCTATGGGGACAGATTTACGATTTAGTTCGGCATACCATCCTCAAACGGATGGACAATCAGAGAGGACTATTCAAACTCTTGAAGATTTATTAAGACTCTGTGTTCTAGACTTCAAAGGGAGTTGGGATAATTATTTAACATTGGTAGAATTCTTCTACAACAACAGTTATCAGACAAGTATAGGCGTGGCTCCATTTAAAGCATTGTATGGACGAAAGTGTCGCTCTCCAATCTGCTGGGATGAGGTGGGAGAAGCAATGTTGTTGGGACCAGAGTTGGTACGAATGACTACAGAAAAGATCCAAATGATTCGACAACGTATACAAATAGCACAGGATCGACAAAAGAGTTATGCTGATCTTCATCGAAAGGATGTGGAATTTAGTATTGGGGATCACGTATTATTGCGTGTTGCTCCATGGAAAGGAGTTACAAGATTTGGGAAGAGAGGAAAGCTCAACCCACGATTTATTGGTCCATTTCAGATTGTTGACCGAGTAGGAAATGTGGCCTATAGAATCGCGTTATCTCCAAGTATGTCTCGTGTTCATAATGTTTTTTACGTATCCGTGCTTCGTAAATATGTGAAAGACCCGAACCATGTTATTGAGTTAGAACCGGACGAAATAGCCGAAGACTTAACGTATGAAGAGGTACCTGTCAAGATCTTGGATAGGAAAGAGCATGTCCTACGCACGAAGGTCATACCACAAGTTAAAGTTTTATGGAGAAACCATGCTATTGAGGAAATGACCTAGGAGTTGGAAACGGAAATGAAAGCGAGGTATCCTCATCTTTTCGAAACACCAGGTACGTACATCAATTTCGAGGATGAAATTTCATAAGGAGGGGAGGTTGTAAGACCCCAAATTATTAATAAATAAAATTTATTTTCCTCTATTTATTATTTTGAAATAGTAAGGGTTGATTTTATTAATGTGGTTAGTTATGAGTAAAATGCGTAAATATTTTAAATAAGCAGGTGATTATAAAATATTCATTATTGTTGGAGAATATTCGTTTGGTCGTGGAATATTCGTACGATGACGCAGTCTTTTGTGGGCCCCATAACGAAAAGCGATTGGATGAAGAAAACGACAAGTATAAGTTGTTTATAAATAACGGCGTAGTTGTTACCGTTAACACTGTTGGAATACCTGGTGGTTAAAACACAGTAATACGCGTTGTTGCACAGTAGCACACAGTATTGCACCAATTATTGATTCTTACGTAAGAAGGCACTAATCAATAATTGTTACAGTAGTTACTGTTCAATATTTTATTTTATTGATTCTATAATTGTTGCGTTGATATTTTATATTACTGTTGTTTTAATAATTATCACTACACAAGTATTTTCCATTATCGAAGCAATAATTCATATTATATGAATAATATTATTAGAAAACATTATTGGCAATGTCTACAAAGTTCCGTCTAAGGAGAGGTTTGGTCACCTAATTGCGCGCCAGTAAGGAGAAATTCTTATTGGAAAGCCCCCTCTTTCCTGAGAACGGCCTGGTTGCCAGTACTGTGATTCTGTAATATTATTTGTGAATAATTAATTATTGATTTATATGATGAGGCAAAATATTGATTTTATGTGGATATAGATGGAGAAAATTTTTAAAGTGACAATTGTTGAAAATCGATATTTTATCTTTTCTGATAAAATAATATTTTATTATATTATTATAATATAATAATGATGATATTTTTATAATAAATGTGGGATATATGAGTATATGAGGAGGAAGAGTATTTTTGTTGCAAAAGTTGTTTAACACATGTTTTGTGTGTCGGTGGACCCCATTTCTTGACTGAAATTTGATTATAACCTGTAAAATCGCCCGTTTGTGAATTTCGGTCAATTTCTGTTTGGAATTTTGAAAAACTTTCTTCTGCAAAGTTGTAGAGAATTGAATTTCCTATTATAAGTCGTGAGATTCAAATTTTCTGATAAAATGGCTATTTATTTTGAATTTTTGAAGTTCTGAAATAATTTATTTTTTGAAGTTTTAATTATTTTAAATAATAAAAACATTTTTTATACTTGGTTAACATCATTAGCATGTGCAAGGTGGCTGAGTTCAGATCTTAAAATGTGTGCGTAGGAATTTATATATAATATATTAATATTATATTAAATTTTCTGCTTTGGTGTTCTAAGCATTTTCCTATAAATAGGGTGCTTATGTTAGAATTGAAAATCACACCAGAAATTAAAGATTTCTCTCTCTATATATTTAGCGTATTCTTGTGAGTATTTTAATACTTTGAGTGTTGTTATACGGTGCAAGTTCAAGTCATAGCTTATATCCGGTGTTTCAACTAGAAGTACTGTCTTTACAAGGTAAGGGATGTTATTTTCTTCTCAAATGATATTATTTCTTCAATATCATTATGCTGAAATGTTGGTTGGAAATTTTTATCAAATTTGGAACTTTTTCATTTCGGGGTTACTATTCATGAGTTACTATTCATGAGTTACTATTCACGAGTTACTATTCACGAGTACTATTCACGAAGCGTGATGATGTTTTTTTTTGTGAAATTTCTATCTTTTGAGGTCGGAGTTACTATTCACGTATACGACACTATTCACAGAAAAATTAAATTTTCTTTTTTGTGTCTAAGATTGTCTGTTATGATTTCTATCTTTGATTGGATCTATGTTTTGCTCTTCATTCTTGAATTTTACTCCAATCTGTTTATTTATGAAGTATTTTTGAACTGGGATTATATAAAGTACGAATCCTTAATACTTGTTCTTTTGTTTCACTGGATTCGCTTTTTTTAAAATATTTTTCATCATCCTCAGTCCTAAATGATGATATTACTGAATATCTTTGGCCTGTAGTGCAAAGATGATTAATTTCTTGATGAATATCTTTCGCTCGTAGTGCAAAGATGAACATGTGTTGAGATGAACATGACCGATTGATTAATATCTTTGGCTCGTAGTGCAAAGATGAACAGGTGTTTAGATGAACATGACCAACTGATGAATATATTTGGCCTGTCATGCAAAGATGAATATTTGATTTCAGATATATATTGATTGATGTTACAGGGATAAAATATCGACGATGAACTTTTAAATTCATATATAGAAGATAGTAGTTTGTATTCTCTACTTAACTCTTCTAATGAATTATTATTTCCGCTGCGAAGATTGATTTAAAACTGTCTGTCTATTGTATTCTATTAGATTTTTCCCTGTTGAAGACTAACGATAATTTGTTCTATGTTATCTTAGTCATAATGTTCTTTACTGGGCTAGTTGAGCTCACCCTTTTCCTTGTTGTTTCATTTTTCTTTCCAGGAGGGGAGAATGTAACAAGTACTAGTCGGGGTGTGGAATGATCGTTCTAGAAGTGGTTCTAGTAGTCCGCACTATTCTATAAAATAATGTATTAATAATTGTAATGAGGACTTATTTGAGTGTGGATATTGTCTAGATGACAATATTTGTATTTAAACTCGTAGTTTTTATGTTGTATTAATAAAGTTGTAGTTGTTTCTGTACCATGTATTTTGACGACTCAGAATTGGTGTTGTATACCTATTTTGTGGGCGTCACAATAGTAGTTCTCTTCATGAATAAGAAAGAAAGAATACCCGTCATGAGTACCACAAATAATATTCTCTACCTTAAGAAGAAGAGTACTGGATATATAAGTAGTAAAGTAGAAGAATACTTTCATCTTTCTCTCTATAGTTTATCTCTCTAGAGTTTCAGTGAATTCGTAAGAAAATAATGAAGGAATGAGCTTCTATTTATAGAAAAATGGACTGCATAGTAACTAACTCATGAACGGTCCAAATTGATTTACTTTAATCTGACGGTCCATATTTAAAGCAAAATCTTTTAAATAAAATATAATATATTCTATTTATAATCTAATAAAACGAATAACTTTATAAAAGATTTTACTATGCAAACACTATGCATAATAAAATATAATATATTCTAATTATTGTCTAATAAAATAGATAACTTTATAAAAGTATTATGTTTTATATAAAAAGATTTTACTATACAAAATACTATGCAGACACTAAGCAATTCTATGCATAATAGGATATAATATATTCTATTTATAGAATAAATTTATAAAAGTATTATGTTTTATATAAAAAGATTTTCTATATTATTACATTAATAATACCAACAAAACTGAGTGACTTATCACGTAAGCATCAATAATTAATACCGTGTGCTATTATGTAACCACACATATTACTGTACTTTTAACATCGGGTGTTTCAACAGTTAACGATAAACTTCCGCCGTTATTTTCATAAAGTATTTTTGTCGTTTTCTCAATTCGACAATAATTCTGTTGTGGGGTCCACCAATGATTGTGTCGTTATACGAATATTCCCTGTTAAAACGAATATTCTCCGACCAATCAAATATTATATAACAACTTGCGTACTTTGTAAAATTTATAAATATTACCCACAACTATAACATTATATCAATTTCACTCCATAATATTCAAAAATAATATTTATAGAAAATTCATCTTTATTCAAAAAATTAGAATTTTACAATATATATATATATATATAGAGGAGATCAAGTGCGGGAGTCCGAATTTTCTTAAAATGCGATTTTTTTTCCTTTTTTTTAAAACAACTATTTTTTTTAATATTTTATGGAACTGATTTTTTTTTCATAATACAGTGTTTTGGACGTGATTTAGATATATATAACTTGTTTTGTTATATGTATCCAAATCAAGCCAAAAATATTGTATTATGGAAAAATTTCAGTTCCATAAAATTTTAGACTTTTTTTTAGTTGTTTTAAAAAAAAAGCAAAAAAAAAAAATGGTCTGCAATTTAAGAACGTATGGGATCCTGTATAGGATCCGGACTCTCTCTCTCTCGCTCTCTCTCTCTCTCCCTCTCTCTCTCTCTCTCTCTCTCTCTCTATATATATATATATATATATATATATATATATATATATATATATATATATATATATATATATACGGTCCGGATCTTAAGCTCACCCCTTATCTAATTCACCCGAGCTCACCCCCCATTTAGCGACGGACCCGACGACGGTTCGGTCATACAACCGTCGTCTATACTTTTAGCGACAGACAACATATAGTGTCGCTATAAGTATAGACGACGGTTGTATGATCGAACTGTCGCCGTGTCCGTCGCTAAAAGGGGGTGAGCTCGGGTGAGTTATATAAGGGGTGAGCTTAAGATATATTCCCTATATATATATATATATATATATATACGTGCATATCATATGTGGACGGGCTGACATGGCAAATATTGAACTTTATCCCAAAAAATATGTTGATGCACAGATTCGAACCCAAGACCTCCAGTTTGAAATATTAATTCAATGACCACCCAAGCACCTAGGCCTAGTTGCTATTATTTTGCAAGGATTATTATTTAGTATTATTATTATTATTATTATTATTATTATTACTATTATTATTATTATTATTATTATTAGTACTATTATTATTGTTATTATTATTATTATTATTATTATTATTATTATTATTATTATTATTATCTTAATTTAAGGCAACATTTTAATAGTCGTTGCAAAAAATTGTATAAAATATGTAACGAAAATAAAAATTGTTGTCAATGAATGTGGTTCATATTAGGCAACGAAATATAGCAATAAAAAAACTTTCGTTGCCAACGATGAGGAGAAATCAAGTGGTTAGAAATTTTGCAACGAATTTCTAACGAATTTTGTTTCCAAAATTTGCAACTACTTATGAATTTCGTTGCAAAAAGTGAAAGCCTGACACAATCTTCAACGAAGGAAAAGTTTCGTTGCTAAACATACACTTTTAGCAACGACTTTGCCTGAAAAATCGTTGATAAAGCCCCATCTTTAGCAACAAAAATACTTTCGTTGCCCACGATGACGGGAAAACAAGTGGCCGAAAATTTTGCAACGAATTTCTAACGAATTTTTTCCCGCCAATGAATTAGCAACGAAATTTTGCAACGACTTATGGATTTCGTTGCAAAAAGTGAAAGCCTGACACAATCTGCAACGAAAGACAAATTTCGTTGCCTGAAAAATCGTTGCTAAAGGCCCATTTTTTTGTAGTGCACTAATTAAAATTAGGGTTTTCAATAGAAAACTATGGTTTAAATAATTAGGGTTCCTTAATTATCATTAGGGTTCCTAAATTAACAATTCAATTTACTAAAATAATAATTAGGGTTTCTAATTAGCAGATGAGGGTTTTTGAATATTAATTAAGATTTTTCCTATTTAACAGTAATTCTATAATATGCACATAATTCATATAACAAAACTTCTGACCGACCTTAAACTCCAATTTTGAGTTTCTAATTATGGTTTATGACAGTATTACTAGGGTTTGTCGTGATACACCATAATTGCCCGACCATTATCATTCTACACATATAGTGTATATATTTATAGCACTGAAAAATAAAAATATAATTAATATTATATCATTATTCTCATCCCTCGATCAAAACCCAAATTTAGGGTTTGGATTCCATATCTGGTTTATCTTTCATATATAACATTATTAATTAAGTTAAAAATAATTAACTTAAATAATCTGAACTAAAATTCATATAATAAAATAGTAATTATAATAATTCCAATAATCATTTCATATATTATTTAAATAATATAAAAATCATATTTTCATAAAAAATAAATAATAAAGACTTTTCTACTATAAAATTAATTATTATAAGTATATACTTTATAATGATCAATAATTCTAAAATGAAATTATTTGAAATTATTCATGTAATAAATAAATTTTATTTATCACATGTATACATACACATTACTTGGCACATATTCCCATCTTTAAAATAATAAAAAAATTTATATGCAAAATTTCTTATTTATTTACATAGAAAATATCTGGTTTATAGGATATGTATTTTCATTTATAGCAGTATGCTAGAAAAGAACGTGTATTGTAACCATTTGGCATATGGATATAAATGATCTTATTTTAGAAACGTGTTATAAACTTTTAGTTCTTTTCATTTCAGAAATGTCTAAATATGATAGTTAGATAATAAGATGAAAAATTTTGTGATGCAGAAAATGCCGCCCAGACGTAGAATAACTGTCCAAGAAGAGTCAGTTAATGATGAGAGAGGACCAGTAGATCCGATACAGCGACTGGTTGATTTATTGGGAGAAGCTCTAAGGGGAAGGAACAAACCCATACCACCCGTTCCCCAAGCTGACACAGTAACAACCTTCAAAGACTTTAAGAGTGTAGGACCCTCAGAGTTCACGTGAACTACTGACCCGATAATTGCGCAAACCTGGATCAAGGAGATCGAGAAGGCCTTCACTATAGCACGCGTGGTTGAAGACCAGAAGACCATATTTGCAACATACATGATGAGGGGCGAACCAAACTATTGGTGGGAAACTAATTAGCAGAGAGCGGGAGAAGGAACAATAACATGAGAGAGATTTACGACGCTATTTTTTGAGAACTATTTTCTGAAGAGTATGAAGAGTAGGATGTAAGTGAAGTTTCTAGAGTTAAAACAAGGAGATATTGCGTAATATGCTGCTAAGTTTAATGAGCTAGCGCGATTTGCGGAACACCGAGTTGGGGATGAAGAAAGGAAGGCGAGACGCTTCGAGCAAGGATTGAAGCCGTGGTTGTACAATAAGGTATCAGTCTTTCAGATTGATTCCTTTACGACCTTGTTAGAGAAGGCAGTCATTACGGAAGGTGGCAGTGAGGCCTTAGGTTTATACCATAAGGAGAAGAAGAACAAGAACATCGGTAGTGAGCATCGTGGAGGAAGCAGCAGCGGGGGAAGTAATTCGGGAAAGAAGAAATGGGAAAACAACAATCACAACAACAGAAATAACAACCAAGGTGGGAGTCACCATGAAAACTTCAAGAAAAGGACCGAAGCTTGCAACAAATGTGGAAGAAACCATCAGGGAGAATGCTGGAAAGGAAAGACCACTTGCTATAATTGTGGCCAAGAGGGGCACATCTCGCCAAATGCCTAAAGCCAAAGAAGATAAGAGGATGTTTTTCTTGTGGATCGACAGAGCACCAGATAAAGGATTGCCCGAAGAAAGGAAGCAGTGGAACTGGCGGAGGCCAGGGAGGAGGGAGCAAGTTAATGATTGGTGGACCTATACAACTTAACCGATTGACCGCTGGAACCTTTAACATGACCGTCTATGACGCAGTGGCTACGAAGGACGTGGTGACATGTATAATCCCAATCAATAATATAAATGCTTATATATTATTTGATTCGGGTGCCACTTGTTCTTTTGTATCTGAAGAATTTGCTAGTAAATTTAAAACACCCCTAGAACGTTTAGAAGATTCCTTAAACATAGAGGTTGCGAATAAGGAAATAACCCATGTAGAATACGTTTATCGAAATTATCGCGCAAACATTAGAGAACATGAATTGAGCGTAGTCTTGATTCCTATTAGACTGGGAGAATTTGACGTAATACTGGGAATGGATTGGTTATATAACCATGCAGCGATAATTGACTGTCAGAACAAGTGTGTGGACCTTCAGACTCCGAGTAAGTCTAAGGTAGTGTTTCATGGTAGCTCATCGCTTAAGCAATCGTGTAATACCCAAGAATTTCCACATATTAATAAATAAATATATTAATGAAAATGAATATTTATTTGAATTAAAATAATGTTTGTGTTATATGATGAGTTACTCAATTATATAATTGAGAATATATGGAAATCGTGGTAAACTCGTTGAAAGCCTTGTGTGGCATAGTGATGAGAAATACTAATAGTAATGTTAATCGGCGAAGAAATTATAAAATGAGCAATTAAGTAATATTAATTGTTAATTGTTGTTGTAGTATACTATTAGTTGTTTATTGATGTGTGGAATATTAATTACTTGATAATGGGGATTAATTAATGATTATTAATTGTTATGTTAATTAATTGATAATGGTTGTGGTAGAATATTGACTAATTAATAATGGTAGTTAATTAATAATATATGATTATTATTGCTAGCAAATATAATAAGGATTAATGACTATATACCGTAATCAATAAATAGAATGGTATGATTTATTTAATTTATGAAGACATGTGATATTATATGATTCTTACAATTAATAAGAAGATGTGGTGTGACACATTAGTATGACTATGTAATATATATAAACTATATAATAAAGTGTAAGGAATTATAAGTTGCAAAAACAATTATCTGTGTGACAATATGTATGTGGGTGTATTAAAATAATATACCATGAACATACCATGAACACATTGTAAACTATCATTTTGATAAAATGTACATGGATTATATGTATATTGCATAAAATCTACTACCTTGAAATGTTGGGTCATGTTGTGACATTAGATTATAATATATGGTTGAGATGTGTATTAAACATATGACATAAGAGTGAGAATGTGACGCCCCCAAAATAGGAATACATCACCTATTCTGAGTTGCCAAATACATGGTACAGAATACAAATACAATCTTAAATATACAACATGAGCTGTGAGTTTGAATACAAATATTGTTTACTAGAGATTATACAAACTCAAAAAGAGTCCTCATTACTATTATTATCACACTATGTCACAAAATAGTGAGGACTATTAATGCAAACATCTAGGACCATAACTCTGTTCCCCGACTTATCCCAGCTACGTTATCATTTCCTGAAGAGAACAATGAAAAATAGGGTGAGCTCAACTAGCCCAGTTAGAAATATTTTGACTAAGATAATGCAGAATAAATTATCATTAGCCTTCCACAGTATAACAACTGATAGAATATAATAGACAACAAGTTTTAGATCAAAAACTGCAGCAGAATAAACAATCCATTAGAAGAGTCAAGTAAAATATAAAATCTACTATCTTCTATGATTTAAAAAGTTTTTCACCAACTTTATCGCTGAGACTCAGCTTAATAAATAATCCACATCATTAACTCATCCCTGCACTACAGGCCAAGGATATTTTTAGTATCACGACCACGAATTATCCATGCACTACAGGCCAAAGATAATCGTTTTTTCATCAATGGTCCTTATCATGCCATAAAACAATTCATCTTTGCACCCTTGGCTGAAGAGAATCTATAGCCATAATCATACCAAAAACTATCCATCAATCCACAACGGGCCAATGAGGACTTTTACCGCATCATTTGTAACATTAGGGTCATGATTACACCAAATAATCCCTGGTCATAATCATACCAAGTCCATCTATGCACTATAGGCCACAGATGACTTTCAACAAAATATAAACATGAGGATGATGACAATGATATAAGAATTCAATAAAACAAGTTAAAGAATTAATTTATCCAGGAACTAATAATGTCCAAATTGTCAACATGATACTGCTTTGTAGAGTAAAATTCAAGAATGCTTAGAAGAATATTTCCATGAAAAGATACTGGATGAAGCACAAATATCAAGGATATTCCACTAATTTCACAGAGTATAGAATTCAAAACTTTAACTAACTGAGTATAATAAAGAATAGAACAACAAAGGAAATCACCATGTATGTGGTACTTCGCATAGACAGGTTATTCCAATAGAATACTAAATAACGAAACAAGGTCAAGCGAAATTCGCACCGACAGGATGTTCCAACAGAATAATAAAGAATGAAATAACAACAGAAATCACCATGCTTGTGGTACTTCGCATAGACAGGTTATTCCAACCAAATACAAATAAGTACGGAATCAGGTCCGGCGTAAATGCATAGACAAGATATTCCAACAGAATAATAATAAAGACGGAACCAGGTTCGGCGTAAAACGCACAGACAGGATATTCCAACAGAATAATAAAGACGGAATCAGGTCCGGTGTAAAACGCACAGACATGATATTCCAACAGAATAATAAAGACGGAATAATAGAAGAATCTCACCAAGTATAGGGTAGCCCGCGTATACAGGTTATTCCAACAGAATAATAAATAATGGAATAACAGAAGTTCTCTTCATTAATACAAAAGAAATAATACTCCCTACGAGTACAACAAATAATATTCCCTACCTTAAAAATTGGATACTGGAATAGTGAGGTAGCAGACTTCTCTTCTTCTTTCTCTTTATAATTTCTCTCTATAATAATTGCTCTAAAGCTTTTGTGAATTGGTGAGAAATGAAGGAAGAATGAGCTTCTATTTATAGGAAAATATAGTTTCGATAATTGCACGTTTTGGGGCTCGAAATATTATAGTATAATACCTTCCTCTTTTTCTTCATTTTTAATTTAGTCTTGCAAGTATTATCAAACTTGCACCAACTCCCCTAATAGTAAATAATGTGAATCAATAGTAAATCATATGACTCAATAGTTCTAATCATGTGATAAAAATAATTACAGTATAATACCTCCATCTATACCTCCATTTTTAACTTAGTCATGCAAATATTATCAATTTTACACCAACTCCCCTAATAGTACAAGAATGTGATTCAATAGTACACACATATGAACAAATAGTTATATAAACATGTGAATTAGTAGCAATTAATTGCTCATTTATCCGATAAATTTCCCGATTTATCAATATAACCCCTAGACATCAATTATCATCGGAATAGATGTCGATTTTCACTAACACAAACAATTCCAACATAATGAAACTATTTTTATCAACAATATAAATTTTGAAATTTCGAAGTTTGACTTTTCCCGAAAAAGTCAACTGTAGACTTTTTGACCAAATAGTGAATTCCAAAAAATTTTGTGTTTATAGACTATTTTTACTAATTTCATCGTTCCAGACTCAAATATCATGTCCGCGTCTCCCAATTCAACTTCGAACACAACTTCAATTTTAATAACATTCATCATTAATATTATAACTCATAATATTTAACAACCAGGTCGTTCCCAGGAAAGAGGGTCTTTCCGATACAGATTTCTATTTATTGGCACGTAATTAGGTGACCAAACCTCTCCTTGACAGAACTTCTAGACATTGTCAATATTGCAAATAATAATATGAATAACTTTGTCGTCTCAATCATTTATTTAATAATATAACATATTATGTAGGATGATACCGTGACAATAATTGAATCAATAATATGAGAGATATGATGCAGCAATTACTGTAAGCAATATTTAGTATAACTGAGTTACTTCTCACGTAAGCATCAATAATCAATATCGTGTGCTACTATGCAACCACGCATATTACTGTACTTTTAACACCGGGTGTTTCAACAGTTAACGGTAAAACTTCCCCCGTTATTTTTATAAAGTATTTTTGTTGTTTTCTCAATCCTGCAATAATTCTATTGCGGGGTCCACCAATGATTGTACCGTCGTATGGATATTCCCCGATAAAAAGAATATTCCCCGACCAATTGAATATTATATAACAACTTGCGTACTTTACAAAATTTATAAATACTACCCACAACTATAACATTATATCAAATCCACTCCATAATATATAAAAAATAAAAAATAAAAAATTATTTCGAGAAAATTTAATATTTATTCATAAAATCTGGGGTCTCACAATCTCCCCTCCTTATGGAATTTTGCCCTCAAAATTTACGTGCGTACCTGGAATGCCGAAGAGATGAGGATACCCTGACTTCATTTCAGATTCTAACTCTTGAGGTATAACCTTTGAGTGTTGAATACGATCCTTCTTATCCATGATTTTAAAATGTATAAATCATCCGCTATCTCGTCCGGTTCTAAATTAATAATGTGGTTCGGGTCGTCCACATATTTATGTAACATCGATACGTTATGAACACGCGACATACTTGACGGTAAAACGAGTCTATAAGACACAGTTCCTACTCGATCGAGGATTTCAAATGGGTCAATTAAATCGAGGGTTAAGATTTCCTCTCTTCATCGATTCTTGCTTCTAGAATAACTCCCTCTTGAACCTTCTTCATTCATCAGATCTGAGTATGTAGCTTGAGCGGCTTTAACTTTATCGATTAAAGTCAATTCTAATCGTATATTCGTTATCTTCACGTGGGTTCCTAGATTCTTTAACTCTATCTTCATCATTTATAAGTTGTACGAAATGAGTCTTTGTGTTAACAACTTCGCACTCGTAAACGCATACGATCTTCTACTCAACGCGTCAGCTACCACGTTCGCTTTCCCACGATGGTATTAAATGGTACGATCGTAATCTTCAACAGCTCGAGCCAACGTCTTTGGCACATGTTACGTTCGTTTTAAGTAAAGAAATATTGAGGGTTTTAGAAATGGGTTTTGTACTGGGGTCAATACAAAATTCGATTTCACGCTCTAGGGTAGGCTAAGAAGTCTTCAAGAATACGTCAGGAAATCTATTAACAATAGAAATGTCATTCAAAACTGTGACTCTCATCCAAGACTTGGATAGTACGTCACCTTGATACCTATCAACTTGCAATTGTCATTTACAGCGTCGCCTACAGAAAGTCTGGCTTCGGTGCATTCCACATAAGGAAGTCAACAACGAAAGGACCGGGGCTCTTTACTTATGGCTTGATATGACCATGATTGATTTTAGTGATTTGGTTGCTTGAATTCGCATAACAGGTTGGTTAGGAATATGAAAGCTAACAACCTTACGAAAAGCATGGTGAGTAGTTAACCAATCGATTCCAAAAATCACATCAAAGGCAAGTATTTTCAAAGAGATACGATTGACAGTTAACGTGAAAGTGTTGATTTGAACAAGATTTATAAATAGTGGAGGTAATGAAGGTTTCTCCCAACTGAGTTTCAACAGATAAATCAAAATCTAACTTCTCCAGAGTTAAATTTAAACATTGAACACAACTAGGTGAAATAAAAGAGTGAGTAGAACCGGTATCTAACATAATATAGACTTCGCAAGAGTTTATGACTAACATACACGTGATAATTTTATTCAGGTTCCTCGTCAAGAAAAAAAATGCTCTCTTAAACTACTGGCTTTGGCTTGTCTAGGACATCCTTTGGCATCACTATCCCAGCTGGAATTGACTTCACTATACGACAAAATTGAGCTAGGTGACCTTCTCTTCCGTAATTAAAACACGATTTGGATTGCTGCGTACAATTTGGACGGATGTGTCCTACCTGTCCGCATTTGAAACATACGACCGGTGTTCATTCTTCTTCATTTGAAACGGGTGCTGGCACCGACGTCTTCACGTCATTGTTGAACCTTCTCTTCTTGAAATGTCCATTCTTATTGTTTTGGCCATGATTACCACCGAAATGGTTACCATTCACGACATGATAATTTCCCCCACGATGGTTATCATTGTTCCGATGGCCGTTGCCACCAGTACGATTACTATCATGTTGTTGGTCGTTGCCTTTTGGTTGTGCTGACTCGTTATTGCATTCCAATAACTGAGCCCTATTCACAACATCTGAATATAAACAAAGTTTGTGAGAAATGAGGTATTGATGTATATTGGGTTTTAAACCTCTTAAAAATATTCGCGTCATTCGCTCCTCATTATCGACCAAATGGGATGCAAACCGAGACAACTCGGCAAACTTAGCCTCGTACTGCGACACTGTCATATTGTTTTGCTCTAGCTTAATGAACTCCACCACCTTCATGTGACGAATACTTTTGGGAAAGTACTTGTCATTAAACAGCTCTTGGAACTTCCCCCAAGACATCTTGAGTGCGTCAGTCTGGGTGCGTTTTACAGATTCCCACCAGTAATTTGCCTTTTCACGCAATATAAAGGTGGCAAAGGGAACCTTTTGCTCCTCTGAGCATCCCAAGACATCAAATATCTTGGTGATCAGCTTTAACCATGTCTCCGCCTTAAGTGGTTTTGGCTTTCCCAAAATGTCTGGTGGTCCCAGCTCCTTGAACTTCTTAGCAGGTGACCAACCGTGGGTTGCCATTGTTTCCTCCTGCATTATGAACAGGAGTCTCTCTCGTCTAGTGTTGCATGAATTCTAAAAAGCTCCTAAACGTACCGTCGTTCGTCAATTGATCAGTGTTGTTGTTTACAGGAGGATTATCGCCATCCTGTTGTACATTTTCTTGATTATTGATATGTGGAGACTCAACGGTCTCCTGTGCTCCATTGCTATTCTCAACATTCTCGGATGTCATTTTCAAATACTTCCACAAAACAAGGGTTAATTAACATGTCACATATTATCCCTATACTCTGACCGACCAATTAAATATCAAATAAACTTAGGTAGGACATACTAGCGAAGGAATTCCCCGTCTCTCCCCTCCTAGTTCTTGTCTCACATCTCAGCCAGGGATCATATCCCTAAGCTTTGATACAAACTGTGACGCCCCCAAAATAGGAATACATCACCTATTCCGAGTCGCCAAATACATGGTACATAATACAAATACAATCTTAAATATACAACATGAGCTATGAGTTTGAATAAAAATATTATTTACTAGAGATTATACAAACTCAAAAAGGAGTCCTCATTACTATTATTATCACACTATTTCACAGAATAGTGAGAACTACTAATGCAAACATATAGGACCATCACTCTGTTCCCCGACTTGTCCCAGCTACGTTATCATTTCCTGAAGAGAACAGTGAAAGAAAGGTGAGCTCAACTAGCCCAGTAAGAAATATTATGACTAAGATAATGCAGAATAAATTATCATTAGCCTTCAACAGTATAACAACTAATAGAATATAATAGACAATAAGTTTTAGATCAAAAACTGCAAGGGAATAAACAATCCATTAGAAGAGTCAAGTAAAATATAAAATCTACTATCTTCTATGATTTAAAAAGTTTTTCACCAACTTTATCGCTTAGACTCATCTTAATAAATAATCCACATCATTAACTCATCCATGCACTACAGGCCAAGGATATTTTTAGTATCACGACCACAAATTATCCATGCACTACAGGCCAAAGATAATCGTGTTTTCATCAACGGTCCTGATCATGCCATAAAACAATTCATCTTTGCACCCTTGGCCGAAGAGAATCCATAGCCATAATCATACCAAAATTGTCCATCAATGCACTACGGGCCAATGAGGACTTTTACCACATCATTTGTAACATTACAGTCATGATTACACCGAATAATCCCTGGTCATAATCATACCAATTCCATCTATGCACTATAGGTCACATATGACTTTCAACAAAATATAAACATGAGGGTGATGACAATGATATAAGAATTCAATAAAAAAAGTTCAAGAATTAATTTATCCAGGAACTAATAATGTCCAAATTATCAACATGATACTGCTTTGTAGAGGAAAATTCAAGAATGCTTAGAAGAATATTTCCATCAAAAGATACAGGATGAAGCGCAAATATCAAGGATATTCCACTAATTTCATGGAGTATAGAAGTCAAAACTTTAACCAACTGAGTATAATAAAGAATGGAATAACAAAATAAATCACCATGTATGCGGTACTTCGTATAAATAGGTTATTCCAACAGAATACTAAATAACGGAACCAGGTTAGGCGAAATTAGCACCGACAGGATGTTCTAACAGAATAATAAAGAATGAAATAACAACAAAAATCACCATGCATGCGGTACTTCGCATAGACAGGTTATTCCAACAGAATACTAATAAGGACAGAATTAGATCCAGCGTAAAAAGCACAAACAATATATTCTAACAGAATAATAATAAAGACGGAACCAGGTTCGACGTAAAATGCACGGACATGATA
Source organism: Panax japonicus (assembly GCA_020205505.1). Lineage (NCBI taxonomy): Eukaryota > Viridiplantae > Streptophyta > Magnoliopsida > Apiales > Araliaceae > Panax > Panax japonicus. The sequence continues at coordinate 22,891,149 of CM035113.1, read as the reverse complement.
TTCCAATATAATAATAAAGATGGAATCAGGTCCGGCGTAAAACGCACAGACAGGAATATTCCAACAGAATAATAAAGACGGAATAATAGAAGAATGTCACCAAGTATATGGTAGCCCGTGTATACAGGTTATTCCAACAGAATAATAAAGAATTGAATAACAGAAGTTCTTTTCATGAATACAAAAGAAATAATACTCCCTACGAGTACAACAAATAATATTCCCTACCTTAAAAAAACTGGATACCTAGAATAGTGAGGTAGCAGACTTCTCTTCTTCTTTCTCTTTATAATTTCTCTCTATAATAATTGCTCTAAAGATTTTATGAATTGGTGAGAAATAAAGGAAGAATGAGCTTCTATTTATAGAAAAATATAGTTTCGATAATTACACGTTTTGGGGCTCGAAATATTACAGTATAATACCTTCCTCTTTTCTTTTTTTTTAATTTAGTCCTGCAAGTATTATCAAACTTGCACCAACTCCCCTAATAGTAAATAATTTGAATCAATAGTAAATCATGTGACTCAATAGTTCTAATCATGTGATAAAAACAATTACAGTATAATACCTCCATCTATACCTCTATTTTTAACATAGTCATGTAATTATTATCAATTTTACACCAACTCCCCTAATAGTACAAGAATGTGATTCAATAGTACACACATGCTGAACAAATAGTTATATAAGCATGTGAATTAGTAGCAATTAATTGCTCATTTATCCGATAAATTACCCGATTTATCAATATAACCCCTAGACATCAATTATCATCGGAATAGATGTCGATTTTCACTAACACAAACAATTCTAACATAATGAAACTATTTTTATCAACAATATAAATTTTGAAATTTTAAAGTTTGACTTTTCCTGAAAAAGTCAACTGTAGACTTTTTGACCAAATAGTTAATCCCAAAAAATTTTGTGTTTATAGACTATTTTTACTAATTTCATCGTTCCGGACTCAAATATCATGTCCGCGTCTCCCAATTCAACTTCGAACACAACTTCAATTTTAATAACATTCATCATTAATATTATAACTCACAATATTTAACAACCAGGTCGTTCCCAGGAAAGAGGGGGCTTTCCGATAAGTATTTCTCTTTATTGGCGCGCAATTAGGTGACCAAACCTCTCCTTGACAGAACTTCTAGACATTGTCAATATTGCAAATAATAATATGAATAAATTTGTCATCTCAATCATTAATTTAATAATATAACATATTATACATGATGATACTTTAACAATAATTGAATCAATAATATGAGAGATATGATGCAGCAATTACTGTAGCAATAATTGAGTATAACTGAGTGACTTCTCACGTAAGCATCAATAATCAATACCGTGTGCTACTACGCAACCACGTGTATTACTGTACTTTTAACACCGGATGTTTCAACAGTTAACGGTAAAACTTCCGCCGTTATTTTCATAAAGTATGTATGTCATTTTCTCAATCTGACAATAATTCTGTTGTGGGGTCCACCAATGATTGTACCGTCATACGGATATTCCCCAATAAAAAAAATATTCCACGACCAATCGAATATTATATAACAACTTGTGTACTTTGCAAAATTTATAAATACTACCCACAACTATAACATTATATAAAATCCACTCCATAATATATAAAAAATAAAAAATAAAAAATTATACAAGAATGCTAGTTATATTGTTTGTCCCAAATTGAGTGTCCCATTTACCCCTCATTTCTCATTCACGTGTACTAGAAAAAGGCTAGCCTATGTTCTTCATTTTCTTCCAACTCTCTAGCTTATGATCATGGGGGAGTGGTTATCATGATGAGTTCCAACAACCAATCTACTAACTCCTTCTTATACTTCATGCAATACCTTAATCCTTTGGATTGAGTTCTTGGATAATGGCTTAACATGGTCAAGAGATTTTCTATAAATTAAACAATTCCTTTCATTCTTTGTGTTGCTTGAATTGTTTGAGAGGTACAATAGGGAGTGTGAGATGTTAAGAAATTGAGGGAGTGCAATCATTGTTTTGAAGAATTCCATTAAGCTTCTAGAGGTATAATTCTACTTTAATATTCTTGAGTTTGAGTTTTGTCAAATTCTAGAATTTGTTGGATCCTCTTTTAATTGATGAAGAATAGCATGGTATTGTGTTATCTGAGTTGGTACACATGTTTTGGAACATGGTAAGTGGTCTGGTTGCAGGTGTAACATCTCTTGTGTTAAGGCTCTGCTTCTGCAGAGCCATTTTTTTCAATCTGTTCGAAGTGGCGCGGCCGCGCCACTTCCATAGGCTAATACCGTGCGGCCGCGCGTGGTACTTTTATTAGATACTGATTTGAGGTTTCTGATTTGTTTTTGAGCATACTATGATAGTTAGGTTATGCTTATAAATGACCCTATCATATGGTTAGATATTTTTTTGAACATGTTATGTTGTTTTAGCTTGATTTGAGCTAAGTTTTCACGAAAACTTCATGTTTTGGAAAAACGAGAAATGGTAAACTTGAGTAATGCATATTCTGATCTTGAAAGCATGTTAGTATGGTTTGAAATGCATGTCAGACATACTAACTTAAGTATATGAGTTTCATATTAAAGCATGAACATGTTAGACTTATTAGTAAGCTTTGCAAATGAAAATGCTAACTTTGAACGTGAATGTTGATGTGCTACTTGGAAAGTTGAAATCTAATAATTGTGAACATGTCGGATAATACTCTTAGACTCACTCATGTATCATAAATATATATATCATTATACTTAGGTATCGTAATTCAAAGAAAGCATAAATGAAGCATATTTCAAAACAAAGCAAGGTTAATGACACGTATGTGATATGAATACTCACAAACATTTCTAATATGAGTTATATGACTACTTTGTATGTTTAAAGAACCAAGCATGTTGAACTTTGTGATTTCATAACCTTAAATAGCCTTAAATTGTTGAGATGTCCAAATTAGAACCGTATTATGCGAGAGGGGACATAGATTGAACTGTAAATATACGAAAGGACCCTTGGCATGTTAATATTGTTGGGTTTTGACACAGAAATGCACAACAGAAATTAAAATTTTAAAGCAATTTCCGAAACCCTAAAAACAGGATCCATGCGAAAAATAATTAATTCATTGGTTTAGATATTATACCGATTATTGAATTTTCTAAAATGCTCTGAATCTCCAACGAAATTCCTCACGGTACTACGTCTCTACGGTATCCATACGAACGCACGCAAATCGTCGAACGATTCTGCAATAAAAGGAGTTGCGGTACTAGCCACCAAAGGAACAAGATTTTCAAACTTTTCTCTAGTCTCTCTCTAAGAGCGGCTAGGGTTTGTAAGTTTTTGATTGTGTTCCTAAGTGGCTGCTATATATCATATATATAGTAGTTAAAATGTATTAATCAAAACCTAATTTCATAAAATCCGAATATATATATATATATATATATATATCTTAATTAAGTCTTACTTAATTAATATACATATATACAAATTATCCTTATAATTTAAATTCATGATTTAAATACTATTAACCATATTAATATATTTAAATTCTTAAAATTTAAATTAATTCCCTTTTAAATTACGTTCTATGTGTGTGACCCTATAGGTTATTATTACGTTGGCAATAATTTTAAAATCATATTATAAAATTATAAACAGTGAGCGACATCTAGTAATGCATCACTGCTACCCAAGTAATAATAAGATCGATGATTCGATGCAACCTTTTTCGTGACCAATGTTTCAATGTAATTTAATCCTTTTAACCTTAATATCCTAGATTAAACTCGAGTCATGGAATGTGTCATACTCTTCATAATTTAATCTGAGTTTTCTTGATCAATGAGTAGACTATATGAAATAAATCACTATTTGAGCATGGCCATGCATTTCATAGTCCTACTCAATCAAGAGGCCTATGGATATCACCCATAATATATAGGGTGGTTAAATTCCATCTAGATCACTCATATTTCTCAAACGATTCATGATGAAGCAAATAATCACCTTTATAGTCCACCCTATTAAAAGTGACATTTGATGATATCAAAGTACATAAATTCTCGTGTAGTAATATAGCGATTTCAGGTCGGAGGACCATTACATCATTGTCACTATGAGAATTACTAATGACACTTCGCATAGTGCTCCATATAGAATTCTCATGATTGGTCTGTCCAGTACATCAGTTCTCTAATATGTACCTATGCATTTACTTAATATCTCATATATTTATGACCAATGAGATTTGGTCATCAGTCAATCCACATACTAGTCTCAATGCATCATTGTTGTCCCATCAACAATGATACTCGACTATGGACATTTAAGAACAATGATACTAATTGTAATTATAATCTAATGTTCAAGTCACATACTTGAAACTATATGATTTGTATCATTATTCTAAGGAATTTTATTATGTTAACAATTATATTACATAGTAAATAAAACCTTAATAAAATCATTTATTTATTCAATCAAATATAATATCAAAACGTTAAGCAATTATATCAAATAATTGGCCTCTAGGGCATAAACTCTAACAGTCTCCCATTTGCACTAGAGCTAATCACTCATGTATCTAATACCCATGGAACTAGTGTGACCGTCGTACTTCTGCTGTGACAAAGCCTTGGTCAGTGGATCTGCAATATTATCATCTGTTGGCACTCTTCCTATATGTACATCTCCTCTATCAATGATTTCACGGATGAGATGGTACCGCCTAAGTATATGCTTGGATCGTTGGTGAGATCTGGGTTCCTTAGCCTGTGCAATGGCTCCATTATTATCACAATATAGAGCAACTGGATCAACAATGGTTGGAACAACACCAAGTTTAGTGATGAACTTTTTAATCCATACAGCCTCCTTGGCTGCACTAGAAGCAGCAATATACTCAGCCTCTGTTGTAGAATCAGCTACTGTCTCTTGCTTCGAACTTTTCCAGCTAACAGCACCACCATTAAGGCAAAACACAAAACCTGACTGAGACTTATAGTCATCATTATTAGTCTGGAAAATGGCATCTGTGTAACCCTTTACTGCCAGTTCGTCTTCACCTCCATATACCAAGAATGAATCCTTAGTCTTTTTCAGGTACTTGAGGATATTCTTGACTGCTGTCCAGTGACCTTCACCTGGATTCAACTGGTATCTTGTCGTCATGCTCAAAGCATACGAGACATTCAGACGAGTACATATCATTGCATGCATGATAGATCCAATTGTCGAAGCATAAGGGATCTTTCTCATACGCTCCTCATCATCTTGTGATTTAGGACATTGGGCCTTAGAGATCTTTACACCATGAGTCACGGGTAAGTTTCCTCTTTTCGCCTCTTGCATGCTGAACCGTTTCAACACTTTATCAATATATGTACTTTGACTTAGGCCGAACATTTTTCTCGATCTATTTCTATAGATCCTGATACCTAAAATATAGGCAGCATCGCCCAAATCTTTTATGGAGAAACATTTTCCTAACCATGTTTTTACAGCCTGTAAGGAAGGAATGTCATTCCCAATAATTAATATGTCAACAATATATAATACTAGGAATACAATGTGACTCCCACTAACCTTTTTATATACATAAGGTTCATCTTCATTTTTAATAAAGCCAAATTCTTTGACTGCTTCATCAAATCGAAGATTCCAACTTCGAGAGGCTTGCTTCAATTCAAAAATGGATTGCTGCAGCTTACATACCTTTCCAGCATCGTTTGGAGTGACAAAACCCTCAGGTTGTGTCATATACACATCCTCAAGGAGATTTCCGTTAAGGAAAGCAGTTTTGACATCCATCTGCCAGATTTTGTAATCATAAAAAGCTGCAATAGCAAGTAAGATCCTGATAGATTTAACCATTGCCACTGGAGAGAAGGTTTCATCATAGTCAACACCTTGAATTTGTTTGAAACCTTTTGCTACTAGTCGGCCTTTATAGGTTTGTACATTACCATCCATGTCGGTTTTCTTCTTGAAAACCCACTTGCACCCGATTGGTTTTACCCCTTCGGGTGGATCAACTAGAGTCCATACTTGGTTAGTATACATGGAGTCCATCTCAGATTTCATGGCTTCAAGCCATTTCTCAAAATCTGGTCCATTCATAGCTTCTTGGTAGGAAGCAGGCTCATCTGATCTATGAACATCACATCGCCGTTTTGAGTCATAAGATATCCATAATATCTCTCAGGCTCTTGGCGTGTCCTACCAGATCTACGAATGACTTGTGTAATTTGAGCAGGTTCACTTTCCAACTCAGGTTCAATGATATTTTGTGGTTCTTGAATTTCTTCGAGTTCTACTTTCCTCCCACTGTTTCCTTTAAAGACAAATTTTCTTTCTAGAAAAATACCAGTTTGAGCAACAAACACCTTGTTCTCAGTAGGTTTGTAGAAATAATACCATTTTGTTTCCTTTGGGTATCCCACAAAATTACATTTGTCAGATTTGTGTCCGAGCTTGTCAGAATCCAGACGTTTTACGAACGCCTCGCAACCCCAAATCTTCATGAACGACGTACTAGGACGTTTCCCAGTCCACATCTCATATAGTTTCTTCTGAACAATCTTTGTAGGAACACGGTTAAGTGTGAATGCAGCTGTCTCTAGGGCATGACTCCAGAAGCTTATTGGAAGATCTGCATGACTCATCATTGATCGTACCATGTCCAACAAGGTTCGATTCCTCCTCTCAGACACACCATTCCATTGTGGTGTTCTAGGTGGAGTGAGCTGTGATATAATACCACACTCCTTTAGAAGGTCATCAAAGTCTTGGCTTAAGTATTCACCTCCTCGATCGGATCAAAGGGCTTTTATGCTTTTGCCAAATTGATTTTGAACTTCATTCTTGAATTCCTTGAACTTTTCAAAAGATTTGGATTTGTGTCTCAAAAGATACACATATCCATATCTACTAAAGTCGTCAGTAAATGTAATGAAGTAATAAAACCTACCTCTTGCTAACGAACTCATGGGTCCACATACATCACTATGTATAAGTCCCAATACATCGCTAGCCTGTTCACTATGTCCAGTGAAAGGGGATTTAGTCATCTTGCCTAATAAACAAGACTCACATTTCTCATATCATTCAAAATCAAATGAATCCAAGAACCCATCTTTATGGAGTTTGGATATGCATTTCTCATTTATATGGCCTAAACGACAGTGCCAGAGATATGTCGAATTTGAATCATTTGATTTAAATCATTTTGTATTTATGTTATAGATAGGCATTTCTAAATCAAGAATATAGAGACCGTTAAACAATTGTGCAACACCATAACAAATATCATTTAAGTAAAACAAACAACGATTGTTCTTTATTATAAATGAAAAACCTTTCTTGTCCAAACAAGAAACAGAAATAATGTTTTTGCTTATAGCAGACACAAAATAACAATCTTCTAATTCTAAAACTAGCCTAGTGGCCAAAGATAAATGATAAGTTCCTAAGGCCAGTGCAAAAACTTTTTCTCCATTCCCAACTCGTAGGTCAACCCGTTCTTTCGCCAAAGTCCTACTCCTTCGGAGTCCCTGCACATTAACAAAAATGTGAGAACCACATCCAGTATCCAATACCCATGATGTAGAAGTAGACAAGTTGTCTTCTATAACATATATACCTGAATCAGAAGTCGTACTTCCTTTTCTTTTCTTCACTTCTTCCAAATAAGCATGACAGTTCCTTTTCTAGTGTCTAGGTTTTCCACATAAGTGACATTCACCTTCTTTAGCCACCCCACCTTTAGGTTTTAAAGCCTGTTTGGTTTTGGAATTGGGTTTGGCAAAAGATTTAGATCCTATCTTCTTTTTACATTTCTAATTTCCCTTAGCATTCCCCTTTTGCACCATCATTATGGGAGTGGGTCCTGCCTTTTTCATGTTGTTCTCGGCAGTTCTTAACATGCTCAACAACTCAGTAAGGGGTTTCTTAATTTCATTCATAAGATAGTTCATAACAAATTGAGAGTAGCTTCTGTTCAGAGATTGCAAAACAAGATCAGTTTGGGCTTCCGGAGTGATTGGAAAACCCAACCTATCAAGGTACTCAATATACCCAATCATTATCAGTACATGTGGACCAACTGGATCACGTTAACCCATCTTGCAGTGATACAACACCTTGCTTGTATCATACCTCTCCTGTCGAGCATGCCCTTCGAACAATTTCTTGAGATGCTCGATCATCTCATAAGAATCCATCAACTCATGTTGCTTTTGAAGCTCAGCGTTCATGGTTGCTAGCATGACATAACTCACATCCAGAGCATCATCTTGATGCTTCTTGTAAGCATTATGCTCTGCACGTGGTGCAGTGATAGCTGGTGATGCAGGAATGGGCCCATCAAGGACATAAAGCTTGCACTCTTGTTTGAGGACAATCCTCAAGTTCCTATGCCAGTCAAGGAAATTAATTCCACTCAGCTTGTCCTTTTCAAGGACTGATCGTAATGAAAGACTATTTGTGTTGTTGTTTGCCATTGATATCTACAATTTATAAGTTCAAGAATAATAAGTCAAATTACAGAGTTGATATTATGTAATTGATAATAGTACATTCAAAATATACCTCCCACTATTTTATTCAAATTAATAGCCCTCACCATTAATTCGGAAAGCATTTTCTATTAAATCTTTCTGGTGAGACAAGATCCATATTTCATTATGCCTTAAGTTAGCTTTGGCTAATCTCTTAAAACATAATTATTTAGGTAGACAACCCTTTGTCAATTATATCATATATAACTCCTGGATAGTTTGGTAAACAACAATTATTTCTAGTCCATCTAATGGTACCTACCAAATTCTATGCCTCTAAGTCCACAATCCTATTGAGATAACTTTATTAAGTCGGGCCCAATGATTTTAACAGTTTGGATATCACAATTATCCTATCGCATCTTACCTAGATAAATAGGGTACTTTGCTTTGGCAAACCTACATCTATTGATCAAGGTCTTGATGAGTGTTATTCATTGGAAGGCATCTGATTTAGACTTAATAATTTAATGAGGGATTTTATTAATTAATTTAGATCTCACCAATTTTAATCTTATTAAGCATGCACATTATTTATCATATCATATCGCATACAAGCATAAATAAAGTGCAAAATCAAATGTGTCACAGTTATGGCCCAATTCTCTGTCAATCTTTTTAAGCTAATGAGAGATTGAAGGTCAATCTAAGGTGGTAAAAGATCTTAAAATAAATAGCTTCCTTGGATCTTCTTCAAACATGTACCTCCTCTCCATCATCATCTTTCCATCGTGTTCTCCATCTTGTCATCTTCATCGATTACAGATTATTACATGACATAAAGAAACCTCGAGTTACATTCGAGGGGATTTAGATGAGAAGAGAATATTACATTAGAATTTATAGAAAGGCACGACAATCAAGTCGTATTTCAAAACCAAAAACCACTAACCTATGGGTCAAAAGGCCATAATTGTGTACCATGCATATCACAATAAGCACATAACAATTTATATATAATTAAAAAAACTATATATAACATATTGGGGTCACGACCATCGTGCGCAACGACCGGTGGGGGGGGGTGTCTCCCCCCTGGCGGTGGTCCGGCTGAGAAACGCACAACAGAAATTAAAATTTTAAAGCAATTTCCGAAACCCTAAAAATAGGATCCATGCGAAAAACAATCAATTCAATGGTTTAGATATTATACCAATTATTGAATTTTATGAAATGCTCCGAATCTCCAACACAATTCCTCACGGTACTATGTCTCTACGATATCCACATGAACACACGCAAATTGTCTAATGATTCTGTAATAAAAGGAGCTGCGGTACTAGCCACCAAAGGAACAAGATTTTCGAACTTTTCTCTAGTCTCTCTCTAAGAGCGACTAGGGTTTGTAAGTTTTTGATTGTGTTCCTAAGTGGCTGCTATATATCATATATATAGTAGTTAAAAGGTATTAATCAAAACCTAATTTCATAAAATCCGAATTTATATATATATATATATATATATATATATCTCTTAATTAAGTCTTACTTAATTAATATACATATATACAAATTATCCTTTTAATTTAAATTCGTGATTTAAATACTATTAATCATATTAATATATTTAAATCCTTAAAATTTAAATTAATTCCCTTTTAAATTACGTTCTATGTGTGTGACACTATAGGTTATTATTATGTTGGCAATAATTTTAAAATCATATTATAAAATTATAAATAGTTAGCGGCATCTAGTAATGCATCACTGCTACCCAAGTAATAATAAGATCGATGATTCGATGCAACCATTTTCGTGACCAATGTTTCAATGTAATTTAATCCTTTTAAACTTAATATCCTAGATTAAACTCGAGTCATGGAATGTGTCATACTCTTCATAATTTAATCTAAGTTTTCTTGATCAATGAGTAGACTATATAAAACAAATCACTATTTGAGCATGGCCATGCGTTTCATAGTCCTACTCAATCAAGAGGCCTATGGATATCACCCATAATATATAGGATGGTTAAATTCCTTCTAGATCACTCATATTTCTCACACGATTAATGATGAACCCAATAATCACCTTTATAGTCCACCCTATTAAAGGTGACATTTGATGATATCAAAGTACTTAAATTCTTGTGTAGTAATATAGCGATTTCAGGTCGGAGGACCATTACATCATTGTCACTATGAGAATTACTAATGACACTTCGCATAGTGCTCCATATAGAATTCTCATGCTTGGTCTGTCCAGTACATCGTTCTCTAACATGTACATATGCATTTACTTAATATCTCATATATTTATGACCAATGAGATTTGGTCATCAGTCAATCCACATACTAGTCTCAATACATCATTTTTGTCCCATCAACAATGATACTCGACTAGGGACATTTAAGAACAATGATACTAATTGTAATTATAATCTCATGTTCAAGTCACATACTTGAAACTATATAATTTGTATCATTATTTTAAGGAATTTTATTATGTTAACAATTATATTACACAGTAAATAAAACCATAATAAAATTATTTATTTATTCAATCAAATATAATATCAAAATGTTAAGCAATTATATCAAATAATTGGCCTCTAGGGCATAAACTCTAATAAATATAGGTTATGTATGTAAGGATAGACAAGCTAGTCCAAACAAATAATTACTCAGCCCTGGTTTGAACTGGGAGTCGCGCGGTCGCGCGTCTCTTTAGTGCAAATTAGGCGCGGCCGTGCCATTCTGCAGAGTTGGAAAGTGACTTCTGTGATTCTGAAGTATGTAGCATGCTAGTGTAACTTCATTATGTTTATTTATGTTCATGATACACTGATAAAGGTAGTTTTGCATGTTAACACCTACCTTAGCTTGGATTAACAAAGTATTTTAAAATGATGAAGTCTAATGATAGATCCGAGCTACGTAATAACATACGTATAAGGTTCTTGATTGAGTCATGTGTGTACACTTGGACTATATCTATCAAGATTGTTTATCGAATATGATTAACTAATGAATTTCCTATATACATATCATATTATGTTAGGATTCGAAAGTGTATTAAGCGATATTTTGGTAAACTACGCTTGAGGTAAGTTTCCTAAACTTACTCCAAATACTATTGAGCATGTTTCCCTAACCTTACTCAAATTATATTAAGCAAGTATCCGAACCCTACTATTATTGCATTATATTATTCGACAAATACTATAAGCTTATCCCTTTTGAATACAAGTTAGATTAATTTCTCGTTCAAATTAGCTAGTATGTTAAACCCTTGTGAAAACTATTATTCATATTGAAATTGGTATTGTCTTTTAATATTGTGAAAGAGTCAATGCCATTTGATTCGGCTAGACTATATGCATGTTTAAAATAAAACTGTCCAAACCAATTGACTGGTGGGGAAATCTTGAAAACTGAGTTGAACAACCCTTAAGGTAAGGGGAAAGTATGTTGTTGGAAACCCCAATATATGAGTATATTATTACTGTGGTGTTATGCATAATGTGGGGTATTACTGATCCTCTATAATACTTGTTCTTTTGGGTTATCAATTTAGTATTGGCGATTCTAGTAGATGTTCAATAGTCCTTAGTGACTGCTCAGTATAACTTGTTATCCAGTTGGATACTTCGTTAGCCTTTTAGTTCATATATATCTGTCGATTATATTGAATTATCGTTCTTATTCCAATAATTACTGATATTCATTGTTTAGGATATTATTCTGAAATTCGGAACTATCTTAGAAATTATACTTTGATATTTCACACTCGTGTTATAAAACTATTACCCTTATAATATATTACTCGCTGGGCAATTTGTGCTCATTCTTGGTTATTTAAAACCTTTCAGTTAAGACGGAACAGGGAGGTGTATTTGGGAAGGACAAGGGCAAGGGCAAGTCTACCGACTAGCTTGTTCCTTTATGTTTAAATTACTCATGCTATATTAAGACTATTTGCATACTATGATTAAACTTAAGTAGGATTATGTAATAAGTCTTTATTCTATATTATTATGTAATCTATTAAGTACTGTAGGTTGCAAGACTTGGGGGAATAATTATAATAAATTGTTGTATATTATTCTAAATTAGATCTTTCGTTGCAAATGTATGATTTTAGTTATTATGGTAATACTTTGAGAAAGTGACGAACCGAATTCGGGTGTCCAAGTGGAGGTCAGAATTTGGGGGCGTCATAAATCGTGTTGCGTTACGATGATGCAGGCTAAGGAGTTGTTAAGGAAAGGATGTGTAGGTTATTTAGATCACATCATAGATACTCGGAAAAAGGGTTTAGAGATTAAAGATATACCCGTAGTGAATGAATTTCAAGACGTGTTTCCGGACGATCTGCCTGGACTTTCCGCCAGACAGAGAAATCAAGTTCGTAATAGACTTAGCATTGGGAACATCACCGATTTCAAAAGCTCCATATCGTATGGCGCCAGTATAAATGAAGAAATTAATTATATAAATTCAAGAGTTACTGGATAAAGGTTACATTCAACCAAGTGTGTCTCTTTGGAGAGCACCAGTGTTATTCGTGAAGAAAAAGGATGGATCGATGAGGCTCTATATTGATTATTGAGAATTGAGCAGAGTAACGATCAAGAACAGATATCCATTACCAAGGATAGACGACTTGTTTGATCAATTGAAGGGAGCAAAATGTTTCTCGAAGATCGACTTACGGATAGGATATCATCAACTGAAAGTACGGGATGAGGACATACCAAAGACTGGGTTTCGAACCCGTTATGGACATTACGAGTTTTTGGTAATGTCATTCGGTTTAACTAATGCTCCGGAAACATTCATGGACTTGATGATTCGAGTTTTCAAGCCATACTTGGATAAATTCGTAGTAGTTTTCATCGATGACATTTTGATCTACTCGAAGACAGAGAAAGAACACATTGAGCATCTGAAGATTGTTTTGGAGGCACTATAAACGAAGAAGATATATGCGAAGTTTTCAAAATGTGAATTTTGGATGAAGAAGGTTCAATTCATAGGCCACGTGGTGGATGAGAATGGAATCTCAGTAGACCCCGAAAAGGTCAAAGCAGTAAGTAGTTGGGAACAACCGAGAACACCGACGGAGATAAGAAGTTTCTTAGGGTTAGCTGGGTACTATCAAAGATTCATCCAAGATTTTTCTAAGATGTTGACCAATATGACAAGGAAAATGGAAAAATTTGTATGGACCGATAAATACAAAGAAAGTTTTTAAGAGTTGAAGAAGAGGTTAAGCGAGGCGTTTGTATTATCCTTACCAGATGATACGGGAGGGTTTGTAGTGTATAGTGATGCATCACATAGAGGACTGGGTTGTGTGCTGATGTAGCATGGAAAAGTTATTGTGTATGCATCACGACAATTGAAGGATTACAAAAAACGATACCCTACTCATGACTTAGAGTTAGCGGTAGTAGTTTTTGCGTTAAAGATTTGGAGACATTATTTATATGGAGAGAAATGTGAGATATACATGGACCACAAAAGTCTGAAATATATCTTCACACAGAAGGAGTTAAATATGCGGCAAAGGAGGTGGTTAGAATTAATCAAAGATTATGACTGTAAGATTCTTTATCACTTAGGGAAGGCAAACGTAGTTGCCAACGCTTTAAGTAAGAAAGGAAGGGAGAAATTGTTTCAACTGATGACTCAAGAGGAATTAATAAGAGATATGGAGAAGTTGGAAATAAAAGTGAAGGGACCCAAGAAGCCTGACAAATAATTATATGTAATGGAAGCTTGTCCAACATTGTTGGATAGAGTAAAGGAAGCACATGAGAAAGATGAAGAATGCAAAAAAATCAGGAAAAGAATTATAGAAAATGAGGAAGAAAAATTTTGAATAGATAAAGACGGTATATTAAGATTCGAAGAGAGAGTGTGGGTATCGGCGGTAACCGAGTTAAGAGAGGAGATTTTATAAGAGGCACATAATACGACATATTCTGTTCATTCGGGAGGCACCAAGACGAGACTTGAGGCAACATTTTTGGTGACCCAATTCGAAACGAGAAGTCACCGAATGTGTTAGTAGATGTTTGACTTGTCAATGGGTAAAAGCAGAGCATCAACGACATAGGGGGTTGCTACAACCGTTGGAAATAACAGAGTGGAAATGAGTTCATATTACGATGGATTTCGTAGTAGGACTTCCTGTCACGCAAAATGGATTGGATGCCATTAGGGTTATCGTGGATCGACTTACAAAGACCGCACATTTTCTACCAATCAAGATCCGCTACAGTTTGAATCAGTTAGCGAGTCTGTATCTAAAAGAGATTGCTTCACGACATAGAGTGCCGTTATCGATTGTTTATGATCGAGTACCCGCGTTTCATATCAGAATTCTAAAAAAGCTTGCAAGAGAGGATGAGAACACAGTTAAGGTTAAGTACTGCTTATCATCCTCAGACGTACGGAAAAATGTGAGATAACCATACAAACGCTAGAGGACATGCTTAGAACTTGCATGATGGACTTCAAGGGGAATTGGGAGGACCACCTACCCTTGGTCGAATTTGCGTATTACAATAGTTACCATGCGAGTATCTGCATGCCACCGTATGAATCTCTTTACGGAAGGAAGTGTAGAACGCCTTTATGTTGGGACGAAGTCAGAGAGCGATGAATACTCAGACCAGAGTTAGTATAACAAACCGCAGAAGTGGTAAAAGTGATAAGGGCTAGACTCATAGAAACTCAAGATCACCAGAAAAAGTACGCATATTTGCATCGGCAAGACCGAGATTTTGAAGTCTGCAGTTTTGTATTCTTGAAAGTATCTCCATGGAAGGGAAAAATCCGTTTTGGCAAGAAAGGAAAATTGAGTCTAAGATTCATAGGACCATTCGAGATACTACGATGAGTGGGCGAAGAAGCGTACAAAGTTGCACTACCACCTGAGTTGGAGCACATCCATAACATATTTCACATATCTATGTTGCGCCCGTACAAGCCTGACTACAAGCACGTGATTTCATATGAACCCATTAAATGGAGAAGAACTTAGCATATGAAGAAATTCCTGTCCAAGTTCTAGATATGAAAGAGAAAATCTTAAGAAATAAAGTTATTTCTTATGTAAAAGTACTTTGGCATAACCACGATGTCGAGGAGGCAACGTGGGAGTTAGAAGATAGGATGATAGGTGATTATCCCCATCTGTTTGTGTAACCTTGTAACAATTCTAGGACAGAATTTTTATAAGGGAGGGAGGGGATGTAATACCCGAGAATTTCCATGTATTATTAAATAAATATATTAATAGAAATAAATATTTATTTGAATATGAACGATTTCATGTTATGAAATGAGATAACTCAATTATATTAAATAACTGAATAATTGAGGATATGTGGAGTTTTGTGATGAACTCATTGAAGCCTTGTGGGGCATGGTGATGGAAAATATTAACAGTAATATTAATTAACAAAGGGATTATAAAGTAAGCAATTAAGTATATTAATTGTTAATTGTTGTTGTAGTATACTATTAGTTGATAATTAATGTGTGATATATTAATTATTTAATAATAAGGATTAACTAATGATTATATTAATTAATTGATGATGGTTGTGGTAGGATATTGAATTCTTAGTAATTAACTAATAATGTGTGATTACCATTATTTGTAATATATTATAAAGATGATTAATGATTATGGAAATCCATAACTACATTAATCAATGGTTGGATTAATTAATATTGGTGTTAATTAATTAAGGAAGTGCATGATTTATTTATTTAACATAAATAAGTTAATAATATAATAGTATTATATAAACGGTTATGTGCATATACAACTATATTATATAGTGCAGTGTGACTATATATCTTAGGTTGTATAAAACTATATTGTATGGGCATTGTGACTAAATATATTAGAACTATATGTTATAAATATATTATCTATGTGACAATATGTATGTGGGCAGGTATTAAAATAATATACCATGAACTATTAAAGTATACCAGTGTGATAAAATGTACATGGATTATATGTATATTACATTTCCATATTTCATCTACTACATTGAAACCTTAATTATTAAGTGTGATATTTAATTATAATTTATGGTTGAGATGTGTATTAAAAATATAATATTAGAATAAGGGTTGTGCATAAGTATAGTCTAAGTGTTGCTAGAATGTTGTGCATTTAATTTGTCCAAAAATGAGTGTCCCATTTGCCTCAAACTTCATTCACGTGAGTTTTAAAAAGGATAAGGCCTATTATCTCTTCCTTCTTCCAAGCTCAATCTAGCAATCTAAGTGATAATTATGGGGGGAGTGGGAATAATGATGCAAACCAACTACCAATTACAAACTCCTTGATAACCTTCATGCAATTCTTAAATCCTATGGTTTGATTTCTTGGACAATGGCTTAGCATGGTGAAGGAATTCTCTATAAATTTGACACTTCCCTTCATTATCTATGTTGCTTGAATTATTTGAGAATTGTCAAGTGTGAGGGTGAGAGCTTACAAACATTCTTAGAGCTTAGGAGTTCAAGTAGTAGCAAGTTTCATTCATATTGAAAAGGTATAATTTCATTCTATATTTTCAATTTCATTCTCTATAAAACTAAGTTTTGAATTCTTGAAATATCAAAATTATTAATTTGGTGGAATTGGATGTTAATAAGGTTGGGTAGTGGGTATATAGATGTTATATGATCATATAAGTATGTTGCAATTAGTTTATGAGTGTCTAGAATCTATTTGGTGAATAAATTTTGAGATTTGGCTAGACAGTTACCGAAGCAGACTATTTTGTGCCTGAACCAGGCACGACGCAGCTGGGCCACATTTGTATTGAGGCGCAGCGCAGCTGCGCCAGTTGTTGAACTCAGTTGAGCAATCTATTTTCAAATCTGATCATGATTAGCTAGATGTTTTAACTCAAGCTAACATGTAAGCTTGTGTATGATGTATATATGGATATGTTAACCTAATGTGAGCATGTTTTTATAGACTTGCATGATTAATGGAGATATATGGTTTAAATGGAAATTTGAACCTTAAGTTTTGAAAACCAACTATGCTAAAGATCATGTTCTACAAATTGTAAACCTAGTAAGCTATACATGACTGATTTTACACATAGATGAGCATGCTGTAGTATACATAGTCCTTTTGCGCATGAACAAACTTATTAAGCCTAGTGATAGAAATGTTTTCAAGGAAAGACTTAGCCTATTATGCTAACTTGTATGATTTCTACATGATGAATATTCTGAGTTTGAAAGCATGTGAATATGACTTGTAAATACATGAATAAACATTTAGCTTATGTTTATGTGATTAACAAAGAAACATGAACAAGTTAGACTTACTAGTAAGTTTAGAATATGAATATTGTCATGATATCTTGAAGACTAGAATCTGACATTTGTGATCATATTTAATGACGCTCTTAGACTCACTCATGTAGCATAAACATATATATACTATGCTTGTGTAACATATTTCAAGAAAAGCATGAACAAAGCCTATTTTTCAACTAAAGCGGTGTTAGTTTCACATATGCATTATGAATACACACAAGCATGCCTAATATGAGTTTTATAACTATCATGTATGTTTAGAAAACAAGCATGTTAGACTTTGTAGTTTCACGACCTTGAATGACCTTAAATTATTGAAATGATCGAACTTAGAACAATGTTATGCAAGAAGGGACCTAGATTGACCTGAAAAGCATGTGAAAGCCTTTAACATGACAAAATATGATTGTGTGTTCAAGATAAACAGAGACAAAAAGGCAGCAGCTAAGTTTTGGCTGGGTCATGGGACGGCGCAGCTGTGCCGGTCTTAGGCTTAGCAATGGCGCAGCTGCGCCAGTCTAGGAACCTCAGATGGTGAGTTCCAACTTTTGTACAGTAACTTGCATGGTGCTTATGATGCTAAATGTGATATAAAACATATTGATGTACATATATATGTGATGCTTAGTTGCTAAGTTGGTGTTGTATTGAAATGGAAAGTCCATGAGTAGAGAAAGTCTTAATCTTGAGCATTCTTGATTTGCTTGTGAAGTAACTAAGTAGTTGATTCATGATGACTTATAAACTGATTTTGTACCATATGTGCGTACTTGTATCGTGTCAAGCTTTATTAAGGACTGTGTTAGCTAATGAACCTTGTATACATATAATACGCTACAAATAGGATTCAGAAGGTTTAGTTATTAACGTGGATAAACTACACTGAAGGCAAGTATTCGAACCCTACTATTATTATTGTACAATATCATTGCATTATGTTATTCGACAAATACCGTAAGCTTATCCCTTTGAATACAAGTTATATTACTTTCTCGTTCAAATAAGTTAGTGTGTTAAACTCTGGTGAAAGTTTTTTTCATGTTGAAACTGGTATTGCACTTGAATATTGTGAAAGAGTCGACGCCATTTGATTCGGCTAGACTATATGCATGTTTATAAAATCTGTCCAAACCAATCGATTGGTGCGAAAATCTTGAAAACTGAGTTGAACAACCCTTTTGGTAAGGGGAGTGTATGTTGTTGGAAACCCCAATACATGAATGAATATTATTTGGGTGTTATGCATAACGTATAGTATTGTAGATTGATCATCTATAGTACTTGATATTTTTGGGTTATCAGTTTAATATTGGTAACTCTAGTGGAAGTTCAATAGTCCTTAGTGACTACTCAGTATAAATTGTTTATTCAGTTAGATACCTTGATAGTCGTTGAATTCGTATATATCTGTTGATTTATATTGAATTGTCGTTCTTATTCCAAGAATTGTTGATATTTCTCATTCATGATATTATTTCTGACACTTTGAACTATCCTAGAAATGACACTTCGATATTTCAAACCTTGTGATATATATATCCTACACCCTTGTTGTATATTACTTTCTAGGCAATTTGTGTTCATCCTTGTTTATTTAAAACCTTTCAGTTAAGGCAGAACAAGGAGGTGTATCTGGGAAAGACAAGGGCAAGGGCAAGGCAACCGACTAGCTTGTCCCTTTATATTTAAATTAATCATGTTGTATTAAGACTATTTGCGTACTATGTTTAAGCTTAAATAGGATCATGTAATAAGTCTTTATTAGATATTATTATATAATCTATTAAGCACTGTAGGTTGCGAGACTTGGGGGAATAATTATAATAAATAATTGTATATTATTCTAAAGTAGATTTTCCATTATGTATGCGTTATTTTAGTTATTATGGTAATACTTTGTGCACGTGATGAACCGAATTCGAGTGACCAAGTGGAGGTTCGAATTTGGGGGCGTCACATCACCACTCAAGTGGTCCCATGGAAGAAATAAATCACATTCCAGGACATGATTTTGGAAAATGAAGTACACCGAATTTAAAAAAATAAAGGAATACATCAAGCTTCTCACCTACACTTTACCTTTACCAATTTCACTTGCTTATATAATAATTACATTAATACCATAAAAAATCATATTATTATATTATTGTAATAATATATTTGAGTGAATATTTTATCGGATAAATAATTGTAATTCCACAAAAAATATGCCAAACTTTCAACAATTATTTTATGCTAAAAATTCCTTCATTTAAATCAAAATTGAACCAATATTCACCACATAATAATTAAAATTATAAGCTCACAATATCAACAACCAGATAATTCCTAGAAAAGAGGGGGCTTTCCGATAAGGATTTATCTTTATTGGCGCGCAATTAGATGACCAAACCCCTTTCCTCGACAGAATTTTCTAGACATTGTCAATAATGCTAACTAATAATATGAATAATTGTGTCGCTTCAATTATGGATTTAATAATGTAAAATATTATGCAGATGATACTGTGACAATAATTGAATCAATAATATAAGAAACTGTGCAACAATTACTGTGGTAATTATTGAATAAAACTGAGTGACTTCTCACGTAAGCATCAATAATCAAATATACTATACAATACCGTGTGCTACTATGCAACCACGCATATTACAGTACTTTTATCACCGGGTATTTCAACAGTTAACGGTAAAACTTTCGCCGTTATTTTTATAAAAAGATATTTCTGTCGTTTTCTAACTCCGAAAATAATTTCGTTGTGGGGTCCATCAATGATTGTGCCGTCGTACAAATATTCCCTGATAAAACGAATATTCCCCGAACAATCGAATATTTTATGACAACTTGCTTACTTTGAAAAATTTGAAAATATTACCCACAGCTATAACATTATATCGAATCCACACCATAATATTCAAAAATAATATTTAAAGAAAAATTCATCTTTATTTATAAAAAGTTGGGTTCTTACAACCTCCCCTTCTTATGAAATTTTGTCTTCGAAATTAGGATACATACCTGGTATGTCGAAGAGGTGAGGATACCTAGATTTCATTTTAGATTTTAATTCCCAGGTCATTTCCTCAACGTCGTAGGTTTCTCCACAAAACTTTGACTTGAGGTATAACCTTGGAGCGTATAATATGTTCCTTCTTATCCGAGACTTTAATAGGTACCTCTTCGTACTTTAAATCTTCCGCTATCTCGTCTGGTTCTAACTCAATAATGTGGTTTGGGTCTTCCATATATTTACATAACATAGATATGTGAAAAACGTTATGAACACGAGACATACTTGGAGGTAAGGATAGTCTATAGGCCACAATTCCTACTCAATCGAGGATTTCAAATGGACCAATGAATTGAGGATTGAGCTTTCCTCTCTTTCCAAATCTTGTAACTCTTTTCCATGGAGCAACATGTAACGACACATGTTCTCCAACATTGAATTCCACGTCCTTCCGATGAAGATCAACATAACTCTTTTATCGATCTTCTGAGGTTTTTATATGTTGTCGGATCATTTGAATCTTTTTCGTTGTCATGCATACCAATTCTGGTCCCAACAACATTGCTTCACCCACCTCATCCCAACATACTAGAGAATGACACTTTCTTCCATACAAGGCCTCGAACGGAGCCATGCCGATACTTGCTTGATAACTGTTGTTGTAGGAGAATTCCACAAATGGAAAGAACTTGTCCCAACTTCCTTTGAAGTCAAGGACATAAAGTCTTAATAGATCTTCAAGAGTTTGAATAGTCCTCTTCGACTGTCTTTCCGTCTAAGGGTGATATGCCGAACTAAATCGTAAATTCGTGCCCATAGCTTTTTACAAACTAACCCAAAACCTGTGAAGTAAATCTTGGGTCTCGATTAGAAACTATGGATACTGGCATACCATCCAGTTTTATAATTTATTTATGTACATACGAGCAAGACGTTCAAGTGAATAAGTTTCTCCAATAGATAAGAAATGAGGAGACTTGGTCAATCTATCAATAATGACCCAAATTGTATCTATGCCTTGAGAAACCTTGGGAAGACTGGTAACAAAATCCATGGTAATGTGCTCCCACTTCCATTCTAGAATTTCAAGTGGTTACAATGGACCTTTTGGCACTTGATTCCCCGCCTTGACTCGTTGACAAGTTAGACACCTTGAGATAAACTCTGTGATCTTTCTTTTCATATTGCTCCACTAAAATATATGTCGAAGATCATGATACATTTTGGTACTCCCAGAATGGATTGCAAATGGTATGTTGTGCGCCTCCATCATGATCTTATACGTAAAATTAGAGTCGTTAGGAACACAATGTCTGGAGTTGACTCTAAGTATTCATTCTTCATCAATTTTTGCTTCCTAAATAGCACATTCTTGCACTTTCTTTTTCATACGCATCAGCTCTAGGTCTGTAGTTTGAGCAACTTTAACTTTATCGATTAAAGTTTGTTCTACTCTTATATTTGCCATCATCACATGGGTCCCTGGAGTCTTTATCTCTATCTCCATCCTTTGCAAGTCATACAAAATGGGCCTTTGTGTTAACAATATCGCACTCATACCCGCATATGATCTTCTACTCAATGTGTCAGCTACCACATTCGCTTTTTCCAGGATGGTATTGAATAGTATGATCATAATATTTCAACAGTTCAAGCCAACGTTGTTGCCGCATGTTGAGTTCCTTTTGAGTGAAGAAATATTTGAGGCTTTTATGATCCGTAAAGATCTCCACTTTCTCACCATACAAATTTTAAGTGCGAAAACGATAACTGCCAACTCTAGATCATGAGTAGGATAATTTCTCTAATATTC
The DNA here is from genome assembly GCA_020205505.1 of Panax japonicus. Taxonomy (NCBI): domain Eukaryota; kingdom Viridiplantae; phylum Streptophyta; class Magnoliopsida; order Apiales; family Araliaceae; genus Panax; species Panax japonicus. The sequence continues at coordinate 22,868,443 of CM035113.1, read as the reverse complement.
TTTGAGTTGTCATGAGGCATAGGCTATGACTTTCCCATGTTGCAAAAGAAAACATTCTAAACCTTTGCCTGAAGCATCACTGTAGATGAAAAATCCCTCCGAACCAGATGGTATTGTCAGAACAGGTGCTGAAATGAGTCTCTTCTTGAGTTCTTGAAAACTCTTTTCACATACCTCGCTCCAACCAAATTTTGTATCTTTCTGAGTCAGCTGAGTGAATGGAGTAGCGATTCGAGAAAATACTTCCATGAATCTCCGATAATAACCAGCTAAGCCCAGAAAGCTACCACTACAAGAAAAAAACTTAAGTCCGATGGATTATTCCGTCGAAATTATTCCTATTCGGTCGAAATTACATTATTCCCGACGAAAATATCCATCAGTTATTCGGTCGTAAATATTCGCATCGAAAATAAGATTCGTCGGATTTAGCCGGCTTTTTTAGTGTATATACGTACTTCGGTTACTGACTTTGGTTGCTCACAACTTTGTATTACTTTAATCTTCACCGGGTCAACAGATATTCCATGATTTGATATCATATGCCAAAGGAATGCTACTTCCTCAAGCCAGAACTCGTATTTCTTCAACTTGGCATATAACTTGTTTTCACGAAGCTTTTGAAGTATCAGTCTCAAGTGTCGCTCATGATCTTCACGAGTTTTGGAGTAAATGAGGATGTCATCAATAAAGACAACCACAAAATGATTCAAATATTCCTTGAATATTAGGTTCATCATATCCATGAAGGCAGCAGGAGCATTAGTCAATCCAAAGGATATGACTAGGAATTCGTAATGCCCGTACCGAGTTTTGAAAGCAGTCTTTGGAATGTCATAAGTTTTAACCTTTAATTGATGATATTCGGAACAAAGATCAATCTTTGAAAAGAACTTGGCACCTTGCAACTGGTCAAATAGATCATCAATACGAGGTAACAGGTACCTATTTTTGATGGTAACATGATTCAACTCCCGATAATCAATATAAAGTCGCATACTTCCATCTTTCCTCTTCACGAATAGAATAGGAGCACCCCAAGAAGACATACTAGGACGAATGAAACCGATGTCTAACAATTCTTGTAGTTAGGTTTTTAACTCCTGAAGTTCAATAGGAGCCATTCAATATGGGGCTTTGGAACTGGGTTTTGTACCGGGTTCAAGGTTGATACAAAATTCAATTTCACGCTCTGGGGGTAGGCTAGGAAGTTCTTCAGGGAATACGTTAGGAAATTTATTAAAAATAGAAATATCATTCAAATCTGACATTTTTTTTGTTTAAATTCATGACATAGGCTAAGAAAGCTTGACATTCGGTTTTCAATAAACGAATAGCTTTATGGCTTGATATGACAGTGATTGCCTTTAGTGGTTTGGTTGCTTGAATTCAGCATAATTGGTTGGTTACAAATATGAAAGCTAACAACCTTACGAAAACAATCAATTTTTGTATGATGAATAGTTAACCACTCAATCCCTAAAATCACATCAAAAGCAAGTATTTTCAAAGAGATAAGATCGACAGGTAATGCGCTGTTACCGATTTGAATCAAATAAGACTTATAAACAGTGGATGTAATGAAGGTTTCTCCCAACGGAGTTTCAACAGATAAATCAAAGTCTAATTTCTCCGGAGTTAAATTTAAACATTGAGCTCAAGTAGGAGAAATAAAATAATGGGTAGAACCGGTATCAAATAAGGTATAGACTTCGCTAGAGTTTATGATTAACTTACCCGTGATCACCTTGTTCGGATTCCTCGCTTTTTGGGAGGTTACGACAAATGCTCTCCCTTGAATTATCGATTTTGTCTTGTCTGGGACGACCTTTGATTTCTCCATCCCAACTGGACTTGACTTTGGTGCACGATAAAATCGGGCTAGGTGCCCTTCTCTTTCATAATTGTAACATGCTTTGGGTTGCTGCGTATAGTTTGGACTGATGTGTCCCTCCCGTCCGCATTTGTAAAATACGACTGACGTTCATTCTCCTTCCAACAGGTGCTGGTGCTGACGTTTTTCCATCATTATTGAATTTCTCCTCATGAAATTTCCACTTCTATTATCTTGGCCATGATTACCACCGAAGTGGTTAGCATTTCTGGTATGTTGATTCCCTCCAAGTTTGTTGTCACCGCTTCGATGACTGCTACCACTGGTATTATCGAATTTTCCGACTGCTTTCTCGTGGTTGGGTTAACTCATTATTGTGGTCCAATAACTGAGCCCTATTTACAATATCTGAATACAAATACAACTTGTGAGAAATTAGGTATTGACGTAACTCAGGTTTCAAACCTCTTAGAAACATCCGCGTAATTCTCTCCTCATTATCAACCAAGTGGGACGCAAACCGAGAGAACTCAGAAAACTTAACTTTGTACTGTGACACGGTCATATTATTTTGCTCTAGCTTGCTAAACTCTATCTCCTTCATATGACGAATACTTTCGGGAAAGTACTTATCGTTGAACAATTCTTGGAACTTCTCCCAAGATAATTTCAGTGCGACAGGTTAAGTACGCTCCTCGGATCATCCCAAGACATCAAATATCTTGGTGATCTTTTTTATCCACGCCTTCGCCTTAACTGGTTTTGGCTCTCCCACAAACTCTGGTGGTCCCAGCTCCTTGAACTGCTTAGCAGTAACCATCCGAGAGTTTCCAGTGTTTCCACCTGCATTTTGAACAGGAATCTCTCTTGCTTGATGTTGCACGTATTGCAGAAAGCTCATAAACACCCCGCCATTCATCATTTGGTCATTTTTGTTGTTTGCATAAGGATTGTTGCCTTCCTGATGCACATTATCCTGGTTATTGATCATTGGTGATTCAACGGTCTCATGTGCTCCATTGCTATTCTCAGCATTCTTGGATGTTATTTTCAAATACTGCCTCAAAACAAGGGTTAACTGACATGCAAAATATAATCCCTATATTCTGACCGACCAATTAAATAACAAATAAACTTAGGTATGTCAGACTAGCGAAGGAATTTCCCATCTCTCCCCTCCTAGTTCTAGTCTCATATCTCAGCCACGGATCATATCCCTAAGATTTGATACCAACTGTGACGCCCCCAAAATAGGTATACATCACCCATTCTGAGTCGCCAAATACATGGTACAAAATTCAAATACAATTTAATTAAAACAACTGTCGTGTAATACGACAAAATATAAGCTGAGAGTTTTAACATGAATATTGTCTTCTAGACAATATCTAAACTCAAATTCAATCTTATTACAATTATTATCACACTATTTCATAGAATAGTACTACTAAAACAATCATCTGGACCGTCACTCTGTTCCCCGACTAATCCTAGCTATATTTTCATTTCCTGAAGAGAACAATGAAAGTAAAGGGTGAGCTCAACTAGCCTAGTAAAGAATATCATGACTAAGATAATTCAGAATAAATTATCGTTAGCCTTCAACAGGGTTAAACTGATAGAATATAATAGAAAACAAGTTTATCTGTAGCGGAACAAACAATCCATTAGAAGAGTCAAGTAGAGCATTATATCTACTATCTTCTATGATTTAAAAGTTTATCATCAATTTTATCACTGAGACTCAGCTCAATAAATAATCCATATCACTGAATTATCCATTCACTACGGGCAAAGGATATTCATTATTATTACCAACGGTCATGATCGTGACAATAACTGTCCATCAATGCACTATGGGCCAATGAGGACTTTTACCACATCATTGTAACATTACGGGTCATGATTATACCGAATGATCCCTGGTCATAAGCATACCGATCAACAGTCTATCTATGCACTACGAGCCAAATATGACTTTCATAACAATATAAATATGAGGATGATGACAATGATATACGCATTCAATTAAATGCAAGCAAATGATAAATTCTAAAGATTTATAATTTAATTTATCCAGAATTCAATATTGTCAAAATTGTCAACATGATACTACTTTGTGGAGTAAAATTCAAGAATAATATTGTATCAAAAATTATTTGGACCGAAAAGAAATCAATTTTTATCATAAATAGTACCCGGGGTGAATAGTACCCGAGTGAATAGTATCCCATAAATAGTACTTCGGAAATAGTACCTCGTGAATAGTACTCTGGTATGAAAAGGTTAAAACTTATCAAGAATGCTCAAAATAATATTTTTCATGAAAAGATACTAGATGAAGCGCAAATATCAAGGATATTCTACTAATTTTAGGAATTATAGAAGCAATACTTACCATAGTAAGTTTAAATTTAGGAATATGAACTGAAATAATATCTCTTTCGTACTATGGAGTATGAAAGAAAATAATATTTCTTACGAGTATTGAAATAAAATAATATCCTTTAGCTTAATAGAAACTGGATTTGACTGGAATATCGGATATTATTCTGAAAAAACCTTGTAGAAAAAATACACTCAAAGTATTCTTATACTCCAAAGAAATACTCGCAATACTATAGTAAAAATGCTTGAGATTTTTTTTGTGGTGTGATTTAGGATGGAGGGTTGCCCTCCTTTTATAGCGCAGCACGGAGGATAAAATAACAAACATGCCTAATTTTCTTTTCTTTCCAAAACCTAACATCCTGCCTAACTCTTAATTTCTCATGGAAGAGGGCCCACACATTTAGAAAATAATTGCAGGAAGGATTTCTTCATCACTCAAGTGGTCCAATGGAAGAAATAAATCACATTCCAACACATGATTTTGGAAAATGAAGTACATCGAATTTGAAAAAAATAAAGGAATACATCAAGCTTCTCACCTACACTTTACCTTTAACAATTTCACTTGCTTATATAATAATAACATTAATACCATAAAAAAATTATATTATTATATTATTGTAATAATATATTTGAATGAATATTTTGTCGGAGAAATAATTGTAATTCCACGGAAAATATGCCAAACTTTCAACAATTATTTCATGCTTAAAATTCCTTCATTTAAATCAAAATTGAACCAATATCCACCACATAATAATTAATATTATAAGCTCATAATATCAATAACCAGATCATTCCCAGGAAAGAGGGGGCTTTCCGATAAGAATTTATCCTTATTGGCGTGTAATTAGATGACCAAACCCCTTTCCTCGACAGAATTTTCTATACATTGTCAATAATGCTAACTAATAATATGAATAATTGTGTCGCGTCAATTATTGATTTAATAATGTAAAATATTGTGCAGATGATACTGTAAATAATTGAATCAATAATATAAGAAACTGTGCAACAATTACTATGTCAATTATTAAATAAAACTGAGTGACTTCTCACGTAAGCATCAATAATCAAAGATATTGTACAATACCGTGTACTACTATACAACCACGCGTATTACTGTACTTTTATCACCGGGTATTTCAACATTTAACTGTAAAACTTTCGTCGTTATTTTTATAAAAAGATATTTATGTCATTTTCTAACTCCGACAATAATTCTATTGTGGGGTCCATTAATGATTGTGCCATCGTACGAATATTTCCTGATAAAACGAATATTCCCCGACCAATCAAATATTTTATGACAACTTACTTACTTTGCAAAATTTGCAAATATTACCCACAATCATAACATTATATCAAATCTACACCATAATATTCAAAAATAATATTTAAAGAAATATTCATCTTTATTCATAAAAGTTGGGGTCTTACAATGTATTTCATTCAATAATTGCCACAATAGTTATTGCATAATAACTCATATTATTTGATATAATTAAACCAGTTGACAGTATTGTGAGTTTATGTTACTAATTGTTGAAAGATTGAAAATGTGCAAAAAATTGATGAATAAAAGGTGTTGATTAAAGATAAGAATGATATGCAGATGTTTGTTCAAATCTTTTCTTTATACGAAAGTAAGTTTGGCGGGACTTGCCGACACTCTACCTTTCCTAAAGTAATATGGACCACAACTCTATTATTGAATAAATGTTGTTAAAATGTGTAGACGTTGGTTTAATTTTCACGGTGGGACCATAAATTCCACTACCATTATTGTATACCACATTTGGTTATTTTGTCAAAGCGGGTGTGCTAGTTGTTTGCTAAATTTTTAGTATAAATAGGTTGCTCAGTTGAGTAGCTAAACACACACCATCACTACACTAAAAATATAGAATTCTTTTACTACAATATTGTGAGTAGAATATTGTGAGTATTTCTATTGAGTGTAATGTTACTCCAAGTGTAGATAAGGAATGCAATCATTGTTTAATTTAATCAATTTCACAGAAAGCATAATCAAGTCACATGTTAAGGTAAGGGATATCATTATTGTGGTAAGGGGTATCATTTTTACGGTAAAGTGATATCATTATCTTTCATACTCCATATTATGATAAGATGTTATTATTCGTTTCTTCAGCTTATCATTAAATGATGAAAGGTTCTGAAATGATTAGAATATCCTTATTAGTTGTGCTTAATCTAATATCATGTTAGCAATTTGGACGTTGGATAATTAAGTTAAAAATCACTAAGATCTATTTTATCTTATTATTCTGATTATTTATGTTATATATCATTATCATCATTCTCATGCTTATATAGTGTTGAAAGTCATCTTTAGCCCATAGTGCATAGATGGACTATTGATCAACATGATTATGACCAGAGATTATTTGGTATAATCATGACCGTTGATGATAATACGAATATTCTTGGCCCGTAGTGCATGGATAATTCATAAATATGATACTAATGAATATCATTGGCCCGTAGTGCATGGATAATTCAGTGATGTAGATTATTTATTGAGCTAAGTCTCAGCGATGAAATATTAATTCATGGAAGTGATAACACGAATATCCTTGGCCCATAGTGCGTGGATAATTCGTGGACTTGATACTAATGAATATCCCTGGCCCGTAGTGCATGGATAATTCATGGATGTGATACTAACGAATATTCTTGGCCGTAGTGCAAGGATAATTTGGTGATGTGAATTATTTATTTAGCTGAGTCTCAGCGATAAAATTGATTTTAAACATTTTAAATCATAGAAGATAGTAGATATCATGCTCTACTTGACTTTTCTAAAATATAATTTTATGTCTTGGCTCATAGTGCAAAGATGGATTGTTGGATTACCTGAGTATAAATATGAATTATGAATTTAACTATAATCTTTGGTGGTTCAGGTGAAGACGGGTGATGAGAGTTATCTTTGTCTTGGGTAAAAAAAAGAACTATTAATAAGTATTACAGTAATGAAATATTAATGATGGACTTTTAATTTGGAAGAGACAGTAGACATTATTTTCTACTTGACTCTTCTAATGGATTGTTGATTCTGCTGTTATTATGGTTGAAAACTTTTATCTTCTACCATATGTTCTAAATATCTGATTTATTATGGATGAAAGCTATTGATAATTTATTTATCTTAAGTCATGATATTCTTTACTGGTCTATTTGTGCTCACCCTTTTGTTTCACAACCCCTTTCAGGAAATAAAAGTGTAGCTTAGACTAGCAGAGAGAGCATGGGTATAAAGTGGTGTTTCAAATTAGTCGAAATCCCAATCAAATTATGAAACGGTGTGGCATAATAATTGTACTGAGAACTTATAATTTGGGTGTCATATTTTATTCGTCATTTAATATTTAATTTTGGTGAACCAAATAGGGTGATGCGAACTCGACTTTGAAAGCATCAAAAATGCACTCCATTAGAATGAGAAGGACATAAATCTTCTCGTGTTCCCTTGGAGACTTAAAATATTTGCTGATGTACTTTATATGGCACTGTAATAATTTGAGTATGAATATTGTCGTATTATATACGTTACAATATTTGTATTGAAACTCACAGTATATGTGTCGTCGTATGTTAAACGACAGTTGTATAAATGAAGTTGTCAGTAGTGTTATTTCTGGCGACTCAAAATGGGTTGTGTATACCTATTTTAGGGACGTCACACTGGTCGCTGGGTGGACATCATCGACCATTATTAGTGATCAACTTATCAGCGACCGCCATCAGCGATCGACGCAGTCGCTAATTTGAGTCATGATGAGTCAGTTTTTAGGGCTGACGTAACACATGTGTCACTGACCAACAATAGCAACCGATGTGGTCGCTAATTTACTCAGGCCGTGAACGACCGCTCTCTAGTATTAACGACCACGTGCGGTCGTTGATGTTAATATTTTTTTTCCTGTTTTATGGATTTCCCAAAAAACTATACCCTACTTTGTACCTATTTTCTATCCCAACACACAACAGTATATATAAGAATCCATCCATGATTTATATATATCCCAACACATCCATAATAGTATATATAAACATCTAACCATATGTAGACACGTAAACCAACATAATATTCAAGCAATACAATTGTCCAAAGAATGTGTCAGGAATAAACATGTGAATGATATTCCTATTTCATATATGATTTGATTATGATATATATATGAATGAATATGCAAGTATGCTTGCATTAAGTAAAGTTGTAAAGTCCTTTGATAGATAATAGAAATATATGTACAAGGACTTAGAATGAATTGATCAAATATGTTAAGTTGATCCTACATAAGCAAAACAGCTTTGTAAAATCCTTGAAAAGAAATGATGTACAAGGACTATAAATATAGAAAGATCAAGCTTGTTAGGTTGATCTTATGATGTAATAGATAGACTTGTCTAATCATCGAGCACTACACCAGAAGTTGTAGTCTGCCAGGTGAGTCAAGGTTAACTCGAGAGCTATCGAGGCTGAATAGAAGTATGCAAGATAGTAGATCTCAGAGTTCATAGACTGCCAAGGGAAATGAAGAAGGATTGTAGTGTATCGAGTAGAGCTCCTCGGGATCGTATTATGTTGAGGAAGTCATGTTCAAAATCGTAGAGACAGCCTGCCTACGAGAAGACCGATCATCTTCGAAAGCCAAGACATGAATGTAGACTACACTCAGAGTCGTAGAGTCTACTGATGCCGAAGCTAAGTCAAGGATCGTAGATCATACTCTAAGTTCGTAGAGCCTATTGACTACATGCAGAGATCGTAGTCAAGCAAGATCAGATGAAGACAACAAGCACAAGGCAGAAATCGTAGAGTGTTAAGATCTGATCTCGGGATCGTAGTGTCTGCATAAGACGAAGCTGAATCGTAGAGTGTAGAACTATGACCTTAACAGAAGTGCTCACAATGCCAAGGTTGAATCGTAGAGCATATACGGTTCTCAACAAATGAGCACTCCCAGAATATCCAAAGGAACAAAGCCTCTGGTTGGCACTGCAGAGATATATCCTACCTAAAGGGGACCAGAGAGCACTCAACGAATGGCATGCAAGCTAAAAGAAGATCTAAGCACCAACCCAATTAGCATCAAGATTGAGTTATGAAGCCATTCGAGATGAAGTCATCCACAAGATAATCATAAGAAGACTTCAGTAACTGGCTAAGGAAAGTCAGCAAGTGCAGTAGCTGTCAAGTGAACAGAAGATAACGATCTTGGAAGCAACCGAGATCGTAGTGTTTGCCAAACAAAGAAAGAACTGATGAAAAGTGAACCGAGATACTGGGTAGCCTCTGAAGAACAAGGCTGAAGTGATTAAGTGTAGGGTCAGTCCATTGGTGATAAGTGAATAGGAGATCACGAGGAGAAAGCGGGCTGGACGCGCCACAAATATGAAGTGTCTTGCTATTCAGAGGGAACCAGAGCAAGAAGTTAGGCCATCAGTATCTGAGAACAGTCGAAACAAGCAGAAGAATTGAAGCACTGCACAATAGAAGGAAGAGGTGTACTACATTGGAGATCCAATCAACACTCTTCAAGATCTTAGTGTTAACTCTACCACTCAATGAGCAACACTTAACAAGACACTACGATCAGGTCCTCGAAGACATCCATCATAATCGTAGAGTACGAACACCCGAAGACTGAAGCATTGGCAACAGGTTCAATCTGAAGGATGGTAATCAGAAAAAAACTTATTGAGAGCATCGATGCAAAAGGAAAACTTCTGATCGAGAAATTAGAAGGAGATAATAAAGTCTTCAACCTGCCCAAAACATTAAGGTGACAACTCTGACGTGTAGGTGAAACAGTAGACTGCAATGTTAGATAAAGTATGACATGTCACATCAGCAGTCTACCTCTGTCAACTCGAGATCTGTGAAGATATTTGAATAGCCTTCAACGGCTATTTTCCAACGGAAGGATTGGGAAGGAGTATAAATCTATAAGAGCTTCAAAGATCGAAGGTTGCTGGAGTTGTTGAGTTTGGAGATAAGGTGCACTGATCTAAATCATGTTAGATAGTGAGTCCGAAGGCTCACTCTACGATCCACCAAGAACACTAAGAGGCATGCAAAGAAAGAAAGAAGTAGAAGTGAGAGTTCTACTACTTAAAGAGTGTTCTGAACTACCGAGAGAAAGAAGAGCATCATGTCATCTTGATGTCCATCATGGGAAGACTCTAAGTACAATAGAGAAGAGTCTACATTCATCTTAGAAAGTCCATCATGAGAAGGCATCAAGTAACAAGAAAGGAGATCACAAAAGCCATCTTGGTGTCAAGCATGAGAAAGCTTCTAAGTATCTAACAGAAGAGCTTACAGTCATCTTAGAAGCCTATCATGTGCAGCCATCAAGTACCAAGGAGAAGGATCTTCAAGGCAGTTCATAGAGGGGTCATCTTAAGTGGTTGAGTAACCGAAGAAGCTGAGCATCATGCAACACTCAGTTGCACTTCAAGGATGATCAAGCCAAGATGCTAAGGATAGAAGATGTTCATAGCATTAAGACATCTTAGCAGCTTAACACCTACTCCAACAACAACAAACAAACAACTCAACAGCCAGGGCCTGAGGGGTCCTTGTCCAGAGGAACTGAATGAAGCAAGGCCAGAAGGGTCCTTGTCCGGAGGGACTAAACGAAGTTTCAAGCCTGCTAAGCTTGAAGAATTCTTAGTGAACTGAAGTCCCAAGGCTACTGGCCTTGAAGGAATCTTAGTGATTCAGGGTGCTGCCCTTCCTTAGTGGAAATTCTGCTAGTTGAAAGCAGAAGAGTGGATTAGGAGCTTGAGTCTCTGAACCACTTAAAACACCTTGTGTCTTTTACATTATGTGGTTTATATTATATACTATAACTGCTATGCATAATCAGTGATGTGTCAACTACTCAGCCAAATAACTGTTGTACAAACAATGTATGTATGATTATGAATATATCAATGAAGGGGATCTTTTACTTATTCCGATGTGCTTAAAAAGATTCTTATGTTTGAGTTGTGACTTTGGGGATAGAATCCTTGTAAGGAGGGAATGATGTAACAATCTAGAATTTTATTTTTAATTTAAAATATTTATTTAAATTAAATAAATATTTTACTTATGTGGTTGTTGTTAGTATATATTTGTGAATTAAATTTTTAAGAGATTTAATAGTTGATTAAACTATTGAAGAAAGTGAAGCAAATTAGTTGAAAAAAGAAAATGGTGGCAAAAGAAATTAACTGAATAATATTAGTTAATTAAGATGGAAATTATATTGTGGAATAATATAATTTAATTGGTATGCCTTGATTTGCGATAGAATTGTTATGAATTAATTTCATAAATAATGTGAGTAATTCACTTAATTAGAATAATGAATTAATATGAATATATTTGTTTTAATAAAATGAGAGAGTATATATATAAGTGTGGTATGTTAATGTATTATGATTGTGAATTTTGTAAATAGTTAAAATATATATTAAATAAAATAAATATTTTAATTGAAATATTTATTGAGTAAGATAAATATTTGATGGAAATATTCTAATTTAATCTAATAATTAAATTAAAGGATTGGTTTGTTGAATAAAATTATAATTATGGTTGGCTAAATAGAAACTATAATCATGATAATAGAAATTATAATTATAATAATAAGGTTTAATTTAATTTAAATATTAGAATTTGTTAATGGTTGTGACATGAATGAATCATATGTTAAAGGGAATTATAAAAATAAATTAGGAGAGAATAATTGGGTTATAGCCAAACAAGGCCTTGAGACCCTTATTATTCCTAACTGTCAATACTATAGATTTCTAGTAACGTATTGGAAAACCAAATGCAAAAATAAAACATACGCTTATGTTATTTGGCTGAGTATTCAGAAGGTAAAGCAGAACAATATGAGTTCTCTATGAATTAGAGAGGGAAATCTGAGAATTATGAAGGAAGAAGATGATTCAATCAAAGCTTTCTAATCATCCACTCCCTATGTTTAAAGAGGAATCAAGGTAATAATATAGCCCTAGTTCTTAGTTATGTTTTATCAAAACTTCTTCTCTTTAATTGGTTGTGGTGCATGATTTGATTAAGGGATTGGTTTATAAATATTATTGGGTATGTATAATCTGTTAATTATCAATAAAAAATAATTTTTGGTAAACAAGTCCATGGAAACATGTTTTAGAATGAAGAAATTGAGTTTTATTGGTATATATACATTAGGGCTTGTTTTGGAATCAAAATTTATGATGAAGTTATGATATAATCTGAAATTGATGATATATGTTGTTAGTATGTTGAATTATGAGTTCATAGAGTCGAAAATCAACTAATTTCGACTTAAAATGAAGAAGTTATGAAGGTTTGAAGTAAAAATATTGCAAAATCTGTAATCTGGGCGAAGCCGAGTGCGGGCGCGCTGCCCAGAAGCACGAGCGCGGATGGGCGCTGCTAGGTAGTGTGAGCGCGCTGGGGTTTTGAAGGAATTGGGCGCGGTTGCGCCCAAAGTATGTCAGGTGTGACTGTTTTGACCTATTTTAGTAAAATAGGCATATCATTTTCATAATAACTCTGATTGAGGAGATTGAAGATGATCCGGAATGAGGACAAATAGACCTACAACTTTTATTCTTTAAATTTTCAATTTGAGGTCTGTAACAGTAGTCAAAATAGTCATCTTTAGGACTGTTATGTTTTTGGGGGTAATCAGAGGGCGTCGGGCATGCACATATGCTAGTATAGTGCTTCTGACGATAAAAGATGTTATTCTAAGTTATAAACCATTATTGTTAGCATATATAATGATGCTTAACATTAATAAATGATGTATTATATAAGTTGTATAAGCATACATAAGAGAGACAAATCGAGCGTGTAACGAATGAACGTCGAAACGCCGTGACAAGTGTTAATGAATGTAAAAAGTGTTTTAAGTCAAATGAAATGAATATTATAAGATATGATATGAGGTTAATATAAAACCAATAAGTAGTCCTAGCAAGACTTTAAACATTTGAATGAACTTCGAATATGAAATATATTGAGATATAAGTCGAAAGTTAACACAATAAAATTGAACATTTCGTATTGATAATAGGAAGGGTTATGAGATTTAGAGTAAAGTTTACATTAAAACTACTATGCGTTTCTATGTGACTAATAGTTGATGTGTATGATTATATAATTGTGTAGGGCACGTGAAGTGCAGAATGTTATGGAATGTTAAAGTCAATTTATGACAACGTTGATTGAGTAAAGCATGCTGATTGAGTAAGGAACTCAATCTTTATACTTGTTCTATGAACTGTAGCATGCATGTTATGTTAGTCCAATGTTTATGAGGTATATGTTGAGCATGTTATTATGTGCTACATAATGCATGGAAACTGTTAGATTTTGCTGGGTTGTCGAGCTCAACCTTGCAAATAACCACTTTTGTAGGTTAAAGATTCAAGGTAAGGTTATGAGCTACTTGAAAGACATGAATCAGATGTGATACTTGAAGATTTATACACTTTGGCTAAATTATTATTATTTGAACCATGTTCAAAGTTCTTAATAATATATTATGTTTCATATATGTTGAGTTATAAAGTTTAAGTTTTGTTTGATTGTATGAAAGAGTATTGAATCTGAATATAAGTTTTATTTATTAACTCTAATAACGTGAGTAATAAGCCAAGTATGGTTTAAAGGTAGGTAAAGATAAAGGTTTTGAGAAATGTACTTGATAAATCACAATCATTATGTAAAGTTTAAGTTATCTGATATGCAAAGGTTATCAGATTGAAATATACAATTTTATATAATAACTTTGATTAAGGGAATCATAAAATAAGATTGATTCAAAGATATATAGATGATAAATAATTTGATTCAGGGAATTAAAGTAAGAAGATAGAAAAGTTTAAATTATTTCGCATTTTATTAAGCTTAACATCGAATTATGATGTAAAATCAGAAGTTAGACGTGTTATTAACGACCAAATTCGATGATTGAATTGTATGAATTTTGTGGTCGTTACAGTTGGTATCAAAGCTGATAGGTTAGAAACCTTAGGTAAGAATACCTTAGGCTTTAACCTTAGAGAAGGGGTAGGACAAGTATTGTATAACAGAATCATACTTTGAAAAGATAAATAATCTTTAATATAAAAATTTGAACCTGATTTAATAATAATGAGAATTTTGCTTGAGGTAATTTATAAACTTGAATAATGATAACAAGTAGGGTTAGAAAACTTGCCTCGTGCGTAGATTGCACGCTAATTATACACATTCTTCGATTTAATCCTACATATCATTTACATTCACAACTCCAGTTAATTATAACGTAACTAGTCATCACAAGTTCATTCTTTTGTCTAAACTTTGGTTACGACTATACTTAGTCACATTACCACACTTATTGTCACATAATATATACTTCACGAACCTATTCGTTTAATAATTCAATTCACACGTAAATGCGTTATTGACATGTTAAGAATCTATTTCAACATATCATTATACTTCTAACATATTTATATGTTTATTAGATTAGGTTACTATCACATTAATGGACTTAAACACTTTAAAAAATTTCATTTCTGGACATTCTGGAGAGTGGCGCTGCGGCGCTACTGATAGGCTTATTCTCGATGCTGCAGCGCGGTGGCGCTGCGGCCTGACTCTTGGCACTGCGGCGCGGGTATTAAGGTGTGGGACTGGCGCCGGGGCGCGGCGAACCAGTAACAGTTCTGCAATTCGGAAAATTTGTAGAACATGGCCAACACCTCCAATTTTTTTATTCCTACACGAAATTAGACATACCCAAACACTGTAATACACATATAACCATTATTTAACCCTTCTAACATGATTTTAACATGTTAAAACACATAATTTGCAGAATCAACACATGTAATTTAATGTTCTTGGTGTTTTTGAAAGTTTTGAATACAGAACATGAAAATCAACACTACGAATTCGTTATAACACCGAATCCATTCATTTGAAGTTTGGTCTCTTCGTTTTAATATGCATAATTATATACAGGTATAAAATTTATGACACAATATATGTTTGACGTATTAAATTTACGAGTAAGGGCCATATGGCCATATTTCTATACTTTGTAATTTTGTAGCAACAATGTACGACGTATTTTCATGAAACTGATGCTATGGAACCATAATATATAGCACAACACGTTATAAAACATCTTATCACATATATAAGCACATGATTATTACTCTTTCCCAATTACATAGGTTTTACAGAACTTGAAAGCCATTTTCTTATAAAACTTAAACAACGTAAATAAAATTTGGTTTAAAGGAATTACCCAGAGCATAGAGTGCAGATTAGTGGAGAAACCCTTTTCAGATGCTAATTTAATTACTTCAACTCACAATTTCTTCAACAATTTCTCAATTCCTCTCTGAATTTCTTTGCCATATTTAGAAAATGAAATAATAAGAAGACGTATATAATGACAGAAACTGACGCGCTATGTGGTCAGTTAACCCAATCATGGGTTAACTGTTATTAACTCCCCATAAGGCTTCGTTTGGTTAACCTTAAATGGCTCAAATTCATTTAATTTAATTAATCTTTTATCCTATAGTTTAATAATGTTATACCCAATTATAAAATAAATCAAATATCTTATTTAATTTAATTTAAATAAAATATGATAATTTCTCATAAATTCACATAGTTGTATAATTAATTTTCTCATTAACTATAAAATAATATTAGGCTTATTAAATATTTCTTTTAATTCAATAAACTCACATAATGACATACTTTGAATAATAAAATTCTCCACATTAATTTAATAAATATAACTCATATAATTAAATTAATCTACCACAATTTCATCAATTAATTCAATAATTAAATCATCGAACAATATTTATTTAATTCAATAAATATAAAAATTAAATTAAAAAAATCTCGTTCGTCACAGATAATGTACTATGAAATAAGTACGAGGTAAATTCGGGAGGAATTATAAATGATGAGGTACAAAAAAATTCGTATCGAGCAAAAGAGCAAGTTATAAGCAAGATAGAGTTAGGAGGGATTTCAATTGAGGACTCATGTGATGGTTGAGTTGTACAAACCTTTGTATGGGCGAGAGTTTTTTGCTTGCGCTCAGTTTATCACATTGATAATCATTGTAATGTTGGTGTCGCGCTATCAATGTATATGTGGCGAAAAGGTGATTCTTTTCTCTTGTGTATATTTAATAGTTAGAAACTATTAAGATTAATCAGATATTATTAGTATTAGATGCGATTCTTAAAACTAATGCATATGGTAAGTTCGTGGCTAATAATATGGTATGTTTTAAACCCCTTAGCGAATGGACGCCTATGGTCTAACTAGGATAAGTTCTTAAACTCATATTATTATGGCAAGTCCTAAACTTCCAATGTGCGGTAAGTTTGATGAACTGGGGTATAATTAAGTGTGAATGGAGTATTGAGGATGATAGGAATAGATAGACCTATTAAGCAATGGATCATTATAGAAAGTGGAGTTGATGGTGGAAGCACATGTATTCCAAATCTTCTAGCTATGCTAGACTTCAAAAATTTTGACATCAAGCTAAATTCGCACTATGTGCCTTTTTAAAATGAATTTTTACTCTCAACGTATGGTGACAAATGTGTATGTGTGGACTTCCGGACATTGACCCATCATTACCTTTTGAGATATGATATCACTAAAACTGATTTTCAAAGATTTTTCAACTGTTTAAAGAATAGTCTATGCTAATTATTTCGGCTAGACGAAAATGATTTGAAAATATCAAAATTTATTTTATATCATTAATGCATCATGGAACCTGATGCAAAGATGATAAAAATGACGGAGTTATCAATGCAGAATTTTTTAGCGTTGGATGTGATCTAAGGATAGTCAGCCCACTATGGTATGATGCAGTATGACAAAGTCACAAAATAACGGAATCCTCAAATGGGCTGTAAACACAGTACGGTATCATGACATCATAAAATTATTTTTAAAATATTAAAGATAGTTAATTGCCAACAGGGTTTGGCCATACATGTTTCGATTGAAATTGAATTATTGGTAAGAGTCTAAGCTATTTGATTCAGCTAGACCAACATTTTATAAAATTCAAAGTGTTCTTTGAAATTTCTCGAACCAAATTATTTTTATGCGGATTCAAATGTTGAGAAGCGGAGGAGAACAACCCTTTTATAGGGGATTATATTACGCGAAAGTGTTAAAATGTTTGTGCACAAAACATTGTACGAAGGGCTGATTTTCCTGAGTACGAGAAGAAAGGTCCATATAGTCTTACGATTGTTAAAGGTTCAAGCCGAGATACTTGATAACCTAGGGACGTAGTTTAAGGTCGTGTGACCCCCTCAACATGATTTAAGAATCTTTTAAAATCCTGAGTTATTCATATTGCTTACCAATTATTGAGAAATTGTGGAAGACTCTTGTTATTCTAAAAGACGAATGTGGTAAGGATGATATTCCTTAGAAAGAAGTACGTCGTAGAATGCGACACTGAATGATGAATATATGGAATAAGTGAGAAAAGAAATTTTGAAATGAGAAGGAGTTAAGTTATCAAAGAATAATGTAAATCTTTTAATAAAAAGTTTAATAATTGTAAAAAGATCTTTGTGGAAAGAAGTGGTTATAAACCCAATGAATGAATAAAGTATTAACGTAAAATATATTTTGATAGATTGTATGAATAAAGATTAAGAAATAAAATTTTGAGGACGAAATTTTTAGAAGAATAGGTGAATGTAATATCCTGAGTGTTAATGATAATGAGATTTAGAAAAGGAAATGAATGGGTTAAAGAATATATAATACTCAGAATATAATTGAGTTCAAGTGAAAGTTATGAAATAGAACCTAGAATTTGGTGAAGAAATAAAGGTAGTAGGAAATATAAAACCTATATTAAGGTCATATGTTGAAGTTATTCAACGAAGAGATTTGATAAAAACATAAGTAAGGTAGGGTTTCGGTGATTCCAAGGACGGAATCCTTATAAGTAGGAAAAAATGTGACGAATGAATTGTTTGAGTTGTGATTTTGGGGATACAATCCTTGTAAGGAGGGAATTATGTAACAATCCAGAATTTTATTTTTAATTTAAAATATTTATTTAAATTAAATTAATATTTTATTTATGTGGTTGTTGTTAGTATATATTTGTGAATTAAATTTTTATGAGATTTAATAGTTGATTAAACTATTGAAGAAAGTGAAGCAAATTAGTTAAAAAAAAGGAAAATGGTGGCAAAAGAAATTAACTAAATAATATTAGTTAATTAAGATGGAAATTATATTGTGGAATAATATAATTTAATTGGTATGCCTTGCTTGGCGATGGATTTGTTATGAATTAATTTCATAAATAATGTGAGTAATTCACTTAATTAAAATAATGAATTAATATGAATATATTTATTTTAATAAAATGAGAGAGTATATATATAAGTTTGGTATGTTAATGTAATATGATTGTGAATTTTGTAAATAGTTAAAATATTTATTAAATAAAATAAATATTTTAATTGTTATATTTATTGAGTAAAATAAATATTTGATGGAAATATTCTAATTTAATGTAATAATTAAATTAAAGGATTAGTTTGTTACATAAAATTATAATTATGTTTGGCTAAATAGAAACTATAATCATAATAATAGAAATTATAATTATAATAATAAGGTTTAATTTAATTTAAATATTAGAATTTGTTAATGGTTGTGACATGAATGAATCATATGTTAAAGGGAATTATAAAAATAAATTAAGAGAGAATAATTGGGTTATAGCCAAACAAGGCCTTGAGACCTTTATTATTCCTAACTGTCAATACTATAGATTTCTAGTAACGTATTGGGAAACCAAATGCAGAAATAAAACATACACTTATGTTATTTGGTTGAGTATTCAGAAGGTAAGGCAGAACAATATGAGTTCTCTATGAATTAGAGAGGGAACTCTGAGAATTATGAAGGAAGAAGATGATTCAATCAAAGATTTCTAATCATCCACTCCCTATGTTTAAAGAGGAATCAAGGTAATAATATAGCCCTAGTTCTTAGTTATGTTTTATCTAAACTTCTTCTCTTTAATTGGTTGTGGTGAATGATTTGATTAAGGGATTGGTTTATAAATATTATTGGGTATGTATAATCTGTTAATTATCAATTAAAAATAATTTTTGGTAAACAAGTCCATGGAAACATGTTTTAGAATGAAGAAATTGAGTTTTATTGGTATATATATACATTAGGGCTTGTTTTGGAATCAAAATTTATGATAAAGTCATGATATAATCTAAAATTGATGATATATGTTGTTAGTATATTGAATTACGAGTTCATAGAGTCGAAAATCAACTAATTCCGACTTAAAATGAAAAATATTGCAAAATCTGTAATCTGGACGAAGCCGAGCGCGACCACGCTACCCAGAAGCATGAGCGCACGGCTGGGCGCTGATAGGTAGTGAGGGCGCGCTGGGGTTGTGAAGGAATTGGGAGCGGTTGCGCCCAAAGTATGTCAGGTGTGACTGTTTTGACCTATTTTAGTAAAATAAGCATAACATTTTCATAAGAACTCTGATTGAGGAGATTGAAGATGATCCGGAACGAGGAAAAATAGACCAACAACTTTTATTCTTTAAAATTTCAATTTGAGTTCTGTAACAGTAGTCAAAATAGTCATCTTTAGGACTGTTATTTTTTCGGGGGTAATCAGAGGGCTTCGGGCATGCACATATGCTAGTATAGTGCTTCTGACGATAAAAGATGTTATTCTAAGTTATAAAACATGAATGTTAACAAATATACTGATGCTTAACATTAATAAATGATGTATTATATAAGTTGTATAAGCATACATAAGAGAGACAAATCGAGCGTGTAACGAATGAACGTCGAAACGTCGTGACAAGTGTTAATGAATGTAAAAAGTGTTTTAAGTCAAATGAAATGAATATTATAAGATATGATATGAGGTTAATATAAAACCAATATGTAGTACTAGCAAGACTTAAACATTTGAATGAACTTCGAATATGAAATATAGTGAGATATAAGTCGAAAGTTAACACAATAAAATTGAACATTTGGTATTGATAATAGGAAGGGTTATGAGATGTAGAGTAAAATTTACATTAAAACTACTATGCGTTGCTATGTGACTAATTGTTGATGTGTATGATTATATAATTATGTAGAGCACGTGAAGTGCATATAACTTGTAAGTTGTTTAACTGTTACTGGTAAACAACGATCAAGGCAAGTCTTTCAGTTCCTATTTTCTACTTTAACTTGATGATTAAATGTTTTAAATCTTTATTGCAAAGAGTATGATGTGTTATATATATAATATATATATATATATATATATATATATATATATATATTAAAAGTATGGAATGTTAAAGTCAATATATGACTACGTTGATTGAGTAAGGCATGCTGATTCAGTAAGGAACTCAATCTTAACTCTGATAAGGTGAGTAATAAGGTGAGTAATAAGCCAAGTATGGTTTAAAGGTAGGTAAAGATAAAGGTTTTGAGAAATGTACTTGATAAATCACTAATAATTATGTAAAGTTTAAGTTATCTAATATACAAAGGTTGTCAGATTGAAATGTAAGATTTTATATAATAACTTTGATTATGCGAATAATAAAATAAGATTGATTCAAAGATATATAGATGATAAAGGTTTTGATTCAGGGAATTAAAGTAAGGAGATAGAAAAGTTTAAATTATTCCGCATTTTATTAAGCTTAACATCAAATTATGATGTCAAATCAGAAGTTAGACGTGTTATTAACGACCAAAGTCGATGATTGAATTGTATGAATTTTGGGGTCGTTAGAGTTGGTATCAAAGATGATAGGTTAGAAAGCTTTTGTAAGAGTACCTTAGGCTTTAACCTTAGAGAAGGGGTGTGAAGATGATAAAGAATAAGCTCAGATAGAGTTTGAACAATAAGAAGTAATTTAAGAAATTTATAAAGAAGGGATTAAAATATGTATGAGAGGATTCAAAGAAGAATCTCGCAAAGTTATAAGGAATATGAATGTGGGGCTACCCAACTCCAATAATAAGGATGTAAGGTAATAATAAATAGACATTGTCTATAAAAAGAGAATGATAAAGATGTTAAGAATAAAAGTTATATCTAAGTGTGGTACAATCGTAGTCTTTAATAGTTGATTTATGATATCTGGGCTAAACGATTCCTTCATAGAGCGGAGATGTATTGTTGGGTAAATTCTAGTTACGCACAACACGTAAGTATACGTGGTCAACAAGTAATAAAGAGTAAGTAAAGTATCGTTCTCACGGAGAATTAACTAATAAAGTTCACCAAGCATTAACTCATAACCATCTCAATCTTATTTAAACGTATGATATTATATTTTATATTTAAACTATTAAATTAAATAAACCTAACTATTTCTAGAGTGAGACTAGATAATGAAGACCTGAGATTATAATTTCATCTATTGACTCATTCAAATCCACACACTTCATGTTAAGCCAAACTAATTGTACCGGATTGTTAGTCGAGAACACGAAAGTAAAGTATAGTCATCTCTCAATGTACCATACACATATCACGTATAATCCACAATTGATAGAATACACGTGAACACCCACATTACCTAAACCACTATATGTCTATGTGATTTACAAATAATTAGGGTTTAATCCCAAATTCTCAATTGACTACGAATGGTGCTTCGGTATATGTTTATCCTAAGCACAAATCATACATCCCAACACAATGTAGAATATACAATCATAAGCTATTAAGATCAGATCCAAACCCATACTTCATCTCTCAAGTCCATATGGATTATCACAATAATTGATGGCCAATCAACTAAGCAATTAAGCATGAATCTTAATAGACAAACCCATAGAAATCAATAAGGCTATCAATGAAACATATCAGAAATAATTAATCCATAGAATCCATTACAATCTCAGAATAATGATTAAATCATAACTTAATTAAAGCTATCATCCACATATTGAATAAACATCATAAGATACAATTAGGAATCAAAGAGATAGTAAGAATAGAGAATGGTAGTGCAAATCTGTTCTCTTGCTCCAAGGTTGAATCTCCAATGCTTTCCAATCACTTCAAGTCTTCAATCTAATCAACTCGAGAAATCACTACTCTAATCTACTCATTCAAAGAAGAAAGAAAACAATAGTAGCTTTAGCCCCCAAGGGGTGGAATGTCCTTTACATAATGGAAATACGTCTAATATATAAGCCATAATTGAATCCCCCCGCTCCGTTACGCTTCAATTGCACTGTTTAATGAAAAGTCAGCTTTGGTCAACTTCTGAAGTTACGCGGCCGCGCAAGAAATCGTGCGCCCACGAGGTTGATTTTCTGATGCAGTGTGCTCTGGTAAAATGGTCATAACTTTTGATCTGAGAAGAGTTACGGGACCTGCAACCTATCAAATCGAAGCTATCGACGAGGGCTACAACTTTCATTCTTTGAGTATTGAGAAAAAAGCACGGATTAAGGCTGAAATTAGATTGTATGTGACAGCTATGCAAATGGCCATCCAAAACTGTGACGTTTAACGTCATAACTCTTGCATCCGAACTCCGATTAGAATGCTTCAATATGTTCCGAAAAGCTTAGAAAACGATCTACAACATAGTCCAAGTTGCAAGCCAAGAACATAACATGAACATGAACCAAATGATATTCGGATTGCTTTTCCTTGCATTTTCTTACCAATAGTAGCTCACATCGTTCCCAAACCTAAGATCTACAAAATGAACACTACATGCATAAAAAATAACTAAGAAACATGAGTTTAAGCAACTAGTTCAAGTAATAGATACCAGATAAGTAGGTATAAAACCAACTTATTATATATACGAACTAGCAACTCGGAACCTAGTTTGTTGGTTATTTGTGCAAAACCACTCAGCGTACCATATTGAAACTATTAGAGACTCGATGCATACCAAGTATAGAAAATGGATACGTATAATGAAAATGTGGAACTCAAATGAAATGTTGAGCAATGTAAATGAAGTTAGAAATTCTTAAAGGAAGAATTATTATATAAACAATAAAATTCAAAGAAGAATCTGGAAGAGATATAACGATAAGAAATAACAATAGCCAAGATAACGAATAATGTCGTAAATGATGAAAACGGAAAGAAAGAGGATCGTAAAAAATTATATGTGTAAGACCCCAACTTTTATGAATAAAGAATAATTTTTCTCGAAATATATTTTTGAATATTATGGTGTGGATTTGATATAATGTTATAGTTGTGGGTATTATTTACAAATTTTGCAAAAGTAAGCAAGTGATTATATAATATTCGATTGGTCGGGGAATATTCGTTTTAACAGGAAATATTCGTACGACGACACAATCATTGGTGGACACCACAACAGAAGTATTGTCGTAGTTAGAAAATGACAGAATTATCTTTCTATAAAAATAACGGCGAAAGTTTTACCGTTAAACTGTTGAACTATCCGGTGGTAAAAGTACAGTAATAAGCGTGGTTGCATAGTAGCACACGGTATTGATTATTGATGCTTACGTGAGAAGTCACTCAGTTATACTCAATTATTGCTATAGTAATTGCTGCATCATATCTCTCATATTATTGATTCAATTATTGTCACAGTATCATCTGCATAATATTTATTATTATTAAATCAATATTTGAGACGATAAAGTTATTCATATTATTATTTGCAATATTGACAATGTCTAGAAGTTCTGTCAAGGAGAGGTTTGGTCACCTAATTGTGCGCCAATAAGGAGAAATCCTTATCGGAAAGCCCCCTCTTTGCTGGGAACGACCTGGTTGTTAAATATTGTGAGTTATAATATTAATGATGAATAAGTTCGTGTTGATTAAAGATGAAATTGATAGTTCCATTGTGTTGGAATTCTTAGTGTTAGTGGAAATCGATATTTATTTCGATAATAATTGATGTCTGGAGGTTATATTGACCAATCGGGTAATTAATCAGATAAATGAGTAATTAATTGTTATTATTTCATATTCTTATAAATATTTGTTCACATGTGTGTACTATTGATTCACATTCATGTACTATTAGGGGAGGTGGTGCAAGATTGATAATATTTGCATGACTAAATTAAAAATAGAGGTATAGATGAATGAACTATACTATAATTAGTTTTTTTACATGATTATACAATTATATCACATGAATGAACTATTAATTCACATTATTTACTATTAGGGGAGGTGGTGCAAGTTTGATAATACTTGCAAGACTAAGTTAAAAATGAAGAAAAAGAAGAATGTATTATACAGTAATATTTCGAGCCCCAAAATGTGCAATTATCGAAACTATATTTTTCTATAAATAGAAGCTCATTCTTCTTTCATTTTCACTAATTCACTAAGTCTAACAAGAGCAATTATTATAGAGAGAAATTATAGAGAGAGAGAAGAAGAGAAGTCTGCTACCTTACTATTCCAGTATCCAGTTTCTTCTAAGGTAAGAGGTATTATTTCTTTCGTATTCATGAAGAGAGTTATTTTCTTTCAATACTCGTAAGAGTTGTTATTCCATTCTTTATTATTATGTTGGAATAACCTGTCTGTGCGGTCTATCGCATGCCTGGTGAATTCTTTTGTCATTTCATTCTTTATTATTTTGTTGGAATAGCATGTCTGTGCGGTCTATCGCATGCCTGGTGAATTCTTTTATTATTCCATTCTTTATTATTCTGTTGGAACAACATGTCTGTGCGGTCTATCGCATGCATGGTAAATTCTTTTGTTATTCCATTCTTTATTATTCTGTTGGAATAACCTGTCTATGTGGACTACTGCATGCATGGTGAATGAGCCTTTGTATTCATTCCTTATTAAATTGTGGAAATAATTTGTTTACGTGGATTACCGCATGGCGGGAAAAAATCCATTTTCAATTTCAGATAGTCTATTATACTCATTTGGTTAAAGTTTTAGCTTCTATACTCCATGAAATTAGTGGAATATCCAGGATATTTGCGCTTCATCCAGTATCTTTTCATAGAAATATCCTTCTGAGCATTCTTGAATTTTACTCCACAAAACAGTATCATGTTGACAATTTGGACGTTTTTTGATTTCTGGATAAATTAAATTATAAATCTTTAAAAATTTATCCTTGAACTTGTTTTATTGAATTCTTATATCATTGTCATCATCCTCATGTTTATAATATGTTGAAAGTCATTTTTGGCCTGTAGTGCATAGATGGACTTGGTATGATTATGACTAGGGATTATTTAGAATAATCATAACTGTAATGTTACAAATGATGTGGTAAAAGTCATCATTGGCCGTAGTACATTGATGGACAGTTTTTGGCATGATCATGACCATTGATGAATACACGAATTTCCATGGCCCGTAGTGCATGGAAAATTTGTTGTCGTGATACTAATGAATATCATTGGCCGTAGTGCAGGGATGATGTGGTTTATTTATTAAGCTGAGTCTTAGCGATAAAAGTGATGAAAAATCTTTTAAATCATAGAAGATAGTAGATTATATTCTCTACTTGACTCTTCTAATGGATTGTTTGTTCCGCTGCAGTTAAACTTGATGTTTGTTATATTTTATCAGTTTAACACTGTTGGAGGATAACGATAAATTATTCTGCATTATCTTAGTCATAATATTTCTTACTGGGCTAGTTGAGCTCACCTTTTCTTTCACAGTTCTCTTCATGAAATGAGAATATAGTTGGGATGAGTCGGGGAACGGATTGACGGTCCATATAGTTGTTTTAGTAGTCCTCACTATTCTATAAAATAGTGTGACAATAAATGTAATGAGGACTCCATTGAGTGTAGATATTGTCTAGATGACAATATTCTTATTAAAACTTTTAGATTATGTTTTGTCGTATTTTACACGACTGTTGTATAATTAAGTTGTATTTGAATTTTGAACCATTTATTTGGCGACTCAAGATGGGTGATGTATACCTATTTTGGGGGCGTCACAATATGTCAGTGTATATATCTTCAAGAATGTGATATTTGATATTTTCGACGGAATTGCCAACAGAATATCTGTCAGGAATCTGCAATTAAAAAATTTGTAGGGCCTACAAATATATTTATGTATTATTTAATTAATTTAATATAAAATGAAATAAATTTAATTTAATTTAGTTTATTAGACAAAATAAATGTTAAAAATTATTTAATATAATATAAAATAAAAAATTATTTAATAAAATAAAATAAATTGAATAAAATAAATCTAATTTAATTTAATTTAATAAATTAAATTAAATTAAATTAAATAAAAATATTTAAAAATATAATATAATATTTTATAAAATAAAATCAAGTATATTAAATTTAATTAAAATTTAAAAATATAATAAATACAAAATAAAATAATATATTAAATTAAATTGAATAAAACAAAAGAAATTTGATTTAATTTAATAAATAAATAAATTAAATTTAATAAAAAAATATTTAAAAATATCAATAATGTAATAAAATAAAATAAATTTAATTTAATTAAAATAATTTAAAATAAATATAATTTAAAGAATTTAATTTAATTTAATAAATAAATTAAATTTAATAAGAAATATTTAAAAATATAAAATAAAATACAATACAATAAAACATAATAAAATGAAATAAAAAATTACATAAAATAAAATAAAATAAAATAATATTCTAAATAACAGTTCTCCATATATATATTCCAAATAATAGTTCTCAAAAACTAAGTAGCACTTACTTAGTTTTTCATTAGCAAAATAAACTAAGTAGCATTTGGTTAGTTTGTCATAATATTCAATAAACTCAATAAGTACTATATGTATATATATGCAGGGTTCGACTATACAGTTGCAGCTATTAGTACTCCAACCGGTTCTTCGACATCAATTAAAAAAATGGGACGTAGTTCCTGTTTGTGTCCAATACTCGAATAATAAAGTTAATTGAATTACTGGGGACATTCCTCACTGTTCCATTATAACAGATGACAACATCCGGAAGGAGTGTCATTAAGTTGTTGAACAAAGTTCTAGGTTAAGCAACCCTATAGATAAGCGAACGATCACTTCTCGACTATGAATGAATTATCTCCCCATATGGGTCCAATCCATGACATAGAAAGCTTCTCACCACTTCGAATTCCTCAGATTGGTAGTTCTCACAGAATGTCTCACCTCTTTTTCTATGAGAACTACCCATCTGAGGAATTCAGAGTGGTGAAAAGCGGTCTATTTCATGGATTGCACCTATATGGGAAAATGTTTCATTCCTAGCAGAGAAGTGATCGTTCGTTCATCTAGAGGGTTGATGTTGGGTAAAATCTATATACACAAAACACGCAAGTATACGTGGTCAACAAGTAATATAGTAAGGAGTAGAGTATCGTTCCCACGAAGACAAATTAACAAGAAATTTAACTTCACAATTACCAATTTTTTATTAATCCTAATTATATTAAACTATTCAATTCAATGGTTTAAAATTATAGAAACTAAATTAATAAATAAATAAACTATCATAAAAAAATCACAAATATCAAAATCTGGAATTTCAAACAATTGATGGAGAATTAGACTTATGATTTCACCCTAAGCTTCACTCTGATTTTCAAACTTTTATTCCAATTCAACTCAATATCCCAGTTTATTAATCAAGAACACGAATGTAGTACTAGCCACCTCTCGATGCACTAATACCGTATTAACTTAAATCCACAATTTAGATAAAAACAAGTTAAGCACCTTAATCAACCAACTCACTATATCTCTATGTGAACTGAAATTAAAGAAGGTTTAAGATTAAGTTCTCTATCCAATTACATGCGATTTCAAACATATCTCTACCTTAACAATAATCAAGAATCTGCTATTCACAAATTTCATGACGCATGCTATATTAACTAAGTCTAGATTTGAATATCCTCTCTCGATTCCATACAAATCCATAAAGAATTTTTGATCAAGAAATTCATAAATTCACGCTGAAATTAACATAGATAAACTGAAAATACTTTATAGAACTGGAAATCAAAATTATAAAATCATCGTTTCACCCAATAATCCATCATAAGCCTAATAAGTGAATTAGTTCATAACGAATGAAATAAAAACTGAATAATCTAAAGAAAACATCCTTGCAAGTATAAATAAAAGACTAAAGAGAAGAATAGTGATGAACACCCTTCACGTAGCCTAGAATTGCAATCAGTCACGAATATCTCTTTAAAAACACTCCTCCCCAAGATTGCTGTGAAAATCTGGAAAAAAACCTTCGTAGTATGCCCTTTTATGTTGCTCAATTCCTTGTTAGTCGAGTAATGGACGCCTCCTCTAGTGTCCCAATCAACATCCTTTATATTTTAGAGTCCATATGTGAATATAACACTAGAAACCATGTAGTAACACAGTCCAAAAGCAAACATGAGAGTCAACTGGTCGAGACCCCCCGCCTTGGCGGGGGTACATGGACAAAAAGGGCCCGCCCCGGCAGGGGTGTATTCTGCTAATTCTCCCAAAAAGTTATCGAGTGAATTTTTCCTTTCGTTCACGAATTCATCTCGAAATGATCCCTATTGACTCCAAATCTTGTCAAATGCTACAACGACCACCCTACACATAAAAGAACACAAAACGAGTGAAAACGAACACGAAACAAGAAAGTAACAACGAATTTAAGTTTGAAATGAACATCGATTCGTGGATATGAAATCCACTTATCAAAATCCCCCAAACTTAAACAGTGCTAGTCCTCGAGCACGAAACAAACTACATACTATGCAATACAATGAGATGGAATAAGTATAATCTAAATGCTTTTGAATCCAACACTATCACAGAATCAAAATTATCACATCGGTCTCAGAGAAAACAAGCAACTCTACAATATGAATTACCAAAACCAATCCACAATTTCGTATTAATTCTCAAATCTTGAACAATTATCACTAGTATAGTGTGCGTGTGTGTTCAACATCTCTGATAACTGATACGGACTCAAATTTAATACATAAGCAATTTCTTAGAAGGAATCATATAGTTTAAACTTAAAAATTCCAAAAATAGACAAGTTCCAACTAAAACTAAGAAATACCAAACTCAAGGGTTCATGCAGGGTACTTATACTTCTTTTATTTCATTTTTTTTCACGGGGGCTTTTTGCTCTTTTCCCGTTATTATTCACTCTCTTTTTTAGATAGATGGTTGGTGAGTGCGTTTTATGCTCCATCTCGCGCTTGTGTTTATGGAGAGTATTTCTCCTCAACCCACCACAAGACTCAACATGTTTCATTCTTTTTTCATTCATTTGTTTTTAATTTTTTTCTTTTAAAGCTTATACACCCTACATTTTCCCCCCAAACATAGGTTTTTGTCCAATTTGTCATCTTCACAGCCGATCCTTATCGTTTTCACATTTACCCTGTAACGCCCCGAAATCCGGTCTATTTTCACATCCGAATTCTGTACGTCATGATCCCATCTTCTTCCAAACATATATCATTATATAGCTAAATATAACGACAAACATTCTCAAATCCCAGGTTCTACAACCATAAAACCTCTTTCATTACAAATAATGATAATTACACTATTCTTTACATCTTGTACAAGTGACTTTTATCCGCCACCAAGGATACATAATTGTTCATTAAACTAGTCTATAGTTTAATTCTATCATTCTATATTAAAAGTCTTCACTTGTTCTTCAAGCACATTCATATACTGAATGGCACTTCGTATGTATACCGATCAGCTTGATCTTTACGGGATCCTTAAGTTCTTTCTAACATCGTTCGCTGGAAATATTTTTATTTAAAGCAAATGTGATCATTCAATTGCCCAGCAAGTCATAAAGTTGAACAAACAACTTTAAGGATTCAACCATTCTTTTAAGACCTCAATAACCGAACAAAGGTTATGAAGCAGCTTGAATAATAGGAATAGTCTTGATTCCTATCATCTTAAAACATCAGTTACATGCACTTTGAAATACATTCATTCTCTACTCTCTTTCATGCACATTCTGTCTGGCTAGAATCAATAGCACATACTTATCAATAACGGTTCATGTATAAACAGAACATGCTCATATTGAACAGTTCAATCACAGAACAATTTATATCATAGAAACACCGAAGTGTTCACATTTTGGCACAAGGCCTCATACATTCTACCACCTTGTACAAATATCATACATTTGCACATAGACAGAACTTCTCAAGTTCAACATCTGAGAAGTTTTAAAAACTAGCATTCATTTAAAAATATGAATGAAGTTAGGAAACTTGCCTTACGCACAGCTATAGCTTATAGTTTACGCTGAACTGCTCATTCCAAATCCCTATATAACACATAAGGAAATAACACGTACACCAATTAGTAATATACTTGACTTATGCATTGGTTTACTTTACTTTACGTCTTAGGGTTCGCGTTCTTATAATCTAAGTTTGCGCGACCAACTTCCTTTATCGGTTAACGGCTTCTTGACATACGGAGATGTCTTACTCATTACGTTCATCATCTTCTTCTTATAACTCTCCTAGGACTCAGCACACATCGTGTCTTTGCTAGTAGTCCATATAGTACTCTGAGTGGTTTCCCACAAACAACCAATAAACAAGTTCCCGTCTCATCTACACTGCCCACACAGTGAGTTAGATCGGTTGCCAGTTTTGTATATACCTTCGCTCTCTTAAGGAATTGTTTAGCCCAGCTCCCATATGTCAACCATCAAAGGTTACGATTGTACTACAGCCTAACTTACCTTAACTTGTCCGAACTATTAAACTATAATGTTCGTTAAGTCAAATTCATATTCCTTATGGCTTTCTGGAAACTAAGTGTCATACCTCAGGATTCATTCATCATCATCTAAGTCATACAGTCTTTTGTATACTTAGAACAATTATTCCATATTCATTCTACGCATTAAAAGTGTTAAGCATTTTACGTTACCTTATTCTTATCTTTCAACGTCTGGTTCATTCGACGCGGAGCGTCATCCAAGTTATAAACATTAACTTGGCTTCTTTTACATTATACATACCTCTTTAATTCAGCTTCTTTACTGTTCACAGGTTTAATCAATAGTCTTCGCTATCCTACGGTCAAACCATACACTAGGTGTAGGTTCTATCCGTTTAATATTTGAGTACACTCAACCTTCACTTCGGTTAAAGTGTTCAACGCTTACATTTCATTCTAACGTTCTCATCCGAATCACAATCAGATTTCATTAATCTTTTTACCGTTTGCTACGGCTTTCTTGATAATTAATATCTTACTTATTACCTTCATCCACGTCTAAGTCATACAACTAGGGTATATTTAGAACGTTCGTCCAATGCGAATACGATTCACAAGAATCATTTACGTATTCAACGTTCACGTTGCTCGTCTCTTAATCTCTCATTCAACCTTTATTCAAGGTTTTAATCACTTTTGATCGTTATCCATCCCATGAACCCCATGTTCATTATTCTTTCTTAATGTCAAAGCCATACAATCTGTTGTATGCTAAGACCGATCATTCATCGCAACAACGTTGCGTTCATAGCGTCTATATGCTTTACCCTAATTTCTCATTGCCATGACATAACATCGAAATGTTATTCATTACCTTCATCACTCAACGTCTACGGAATCACAATCATAGCAATCCCTCACGTTTGTTTCATCGTGACTATGGTCCCCGGATATCAGTTTCGTGAACTAGCATTTACATTCTCTATCTTTCAATCTCTCTAAATCTTTTCGTTCAACCTTTATTAAAGGTTTAAAACACTTGACTAAGTGTTAAATTAGTTCAACATTATGTTCATACTTCTTTCTTGCACATCCCTCGAGAAATTGAGCAATTAAAATCTCATTTCTGGGTATTTCCCTGCACTGGCGTTGCAGCGCCGTGCCCTTCCTTTGCTCTCGTGCTGCGGCGCGACCTACTTCTCTCTCCTCTCTTCCCGAGCTGGCGCTGCAGCGCCAAGTCCTTTATTATCTCTCGCGCTGCGGTGCCACTCTCTAGAAGTTTATGGTTGAGCTCGCGCTGCGGTGCCACTTCTCGAAGTCAATCCAGCGCTGCGGCGCCGAGACAAAACCCTAGAAAAGTTTTCTATGTCTTTTATCAAGTTTGAGACGCGTACATTACGATCTCATAACTTTTTCGTTATAAATCGGAACGAGGTCATTCCAAATCCATTCTCTTCCTTATCTTATGTACTTCAATACCCCTCAGATAGAACTTCGTTCTGAATCTGTTAACGTGCCATTCAATTGGTTTAATATCCATTCTTTGTTCATTCTTACGCTTTTAACATTCTTCGTTCGTTCGTCCGTAATTCGGTCATCCGAACTCGGAATTCATTCGTTCTTGAGTCCATGACTCATGTTTTCCACATTCTCTTACATTCTTATGAAACCCTACACGTTCGGGTTCATTTACTAACTTTCTAATTCTCGCTCGTCTTTTACGAAAATTTCGCCATAACTTCGTTATAGCTCAATTTTAATCCGTTCTTCATGAACGTTTCTAACGTTCCTAACCAAGAAATAAGAAACTAACTTATACACGATGGTTTTAAACTTGTCCATCAACAATAATTACACTACAATGATTATAAATTTGTCCATCAACAACATTCTTCGTGTTCTTCGCGTGTTCTTCGCATTCTTCATTCGTTCTTCATTTTAATCGATATTTTGGATTATGATTCTACTTTTTCTTGGAATTTGATGTTATAGAACATCATTACTTACTTAATTCACCTACTCGTTCATAATATTCATTTGGATCCCTCAGAATCCTCACGAATCTTATACTTGCTTAAGAAATTTATAAACTAAATTTCTAACTCTTATTTCTTCGTTTTCTCATGATTTCAACCATATGAAATCATTACTAATATCATTTACTTCTTATTCTCATTAAGCTATGTTTTTGACATAGAAAACTTAAAGAAAATATTAGAAGAAACTAAGGTTCGGATTACCGTTCTTCTTTAATCCTCATTCCGTTATCCAAAGCCGGCGATTCACTAGCTTTTCTATTTCACGATCACTTTTGATCCGAGCATTCATGCTCACGCTTTTCCTCTTCCTCTCCTAACTGAGCTCTCTCTCTCTCTCTAAGGCGTAGGATTTTCAAAAATCCAAAATAATGAATTTAAGCTTTCTATTTATAGAAAACCAAAGCTTAGGGCAAATCGATCATTTCGCCCCCACCTCCTTACTATTCCAAACTTAGCCACCAAGTTTACTTGGCCACCACCCTTACTTGGTGGCCAAGTGGCTGACCCACATGCCCATGGGTCACCCCATTGGTTGCCCCAATGGTTCTTACACATCTGTTTACCCAACGGTTCAATCCTCGATTTCTTTACTTGGGTTGGGCCTTAACCCTAACTCTTATTGGGCCTAACTTGAGCTTGATTTCATAAATCATTGGGCTTGACATAATCTAAGTCCAATTGGATTCTACAAAGTCCATGAACACAAAGTCCATTTAGACTCATCGTATTCTACGTGTTCCATTCTCGTATTCTCTTCGTATTTCGTCCGTATGATATTTGTATTATACGTCGTACTAATCTTCGTACTATACTCGTATAATAACTCGTATCATACTCGTATTTCTCACGCATAATAACCCTAGTTATTATACGCGATCATAACATTCTCGGAACTCACTTTCCCTAACCCTTAGGTTTTGAGTCCGCAGGCGAAAACTTCGTTTTTACCATAACTGAAATATTATTGAATATTCCATCACATCTCAAGATTATACGTAATCAATAACTTCTCGGAATTTCAAAATAAATCTCTGAGCAGAAATCGGTGAATAGTGCCTATTTCGTCTTTTTCTCCGGAAATATTTTTGTTCCAGGAAAAATTTTATTTTCGTCTTGAAAATTCTTACTCGTTCAGTCTAGCTCGTAGCTAGAATCCTCTCGATTAATAATCATTCTAGGTTATAGAATGATTAATAAAAACATATCACATAATAGTATTAATAAAAATTCATTTTATTAATAACTAATTCTTTAAACTTAAATTCTGGAAAAATCTAAAATTCCGGGTTGTTATATTCTTACCTCCTTATAAAAAATTTCATCCTCAGAATTTCTTAAAACGAAACCCTTACCCGAGTTCTCACATTCTCCCCTTCTTCAAAGAATTTCGTCCTCAAAATTTTAGCTTACCCTTCTTCTCAACTTCTCTTCAAAGAAGTTATTATCTTTCAAACATTCCCTACCCTTCATAACTTATCAAGAATCATGAAGTGAAAGGAATAACTAGGAATATAAGGATTCCTTTAAAACATTTCATTCTTTTGCTGAGGGGTCAAATCGACCATGAAATCTTACTAGGTTAAACAGCCTCTCGCCGTAAACCTTTCTTACACGGTAAGTTTACAATCACAAAGAAAGTAAACTACCTCTTCCATACGTAGGTGATCAGCCTATCGTATAACCCCATTTCAGGGTATGTTCACCTCAAACTTAGATTCCGCACCAAAACAATTTGGTTCGGCATAGCTCTTCAAAGAACGCTCGATTTTCTTTTAATTATGACATACCATTCATCTTAGCCACATCAAGTAGCTTAGACCATATCAATAAATTGGATATCAACTTGAAACATTCGTCTAGTCAACTCACTTGACATCAACTACTTCTTTAAATTCTTTTACAATACATCAAAAAGTTTCATGACGTCATGATATCGTGCTCTTCACAGTACGTTGAGGACTTCGTCAGTTTATGACTTCGTCATTATACATCATACCATAGCGGTTTGTTGATCCTAAGATCACATCCCACCACGTTCAATTGCATTAATAACTCCATCCTTTTACCATCCTTGCATCAAATACACTGATGATATAAAATTCATTTTGATATTTCAAATCAATTTCTGTCTAGCTGAAACAATTAGCATAGACATACCAAGAATAGTTCTTTTAAAATCCATTGGTTCCAAAAGTCGAACCAATTCTTTCATTTTCCAAAATGCGCACATTAGCACAATTTCAAGAAATTTAGAAATCTAGCATAACTAGATGACTTAGAATATCTTATTCTCCATCTTCCGTTATTGTCTTAATGCAACAATACTTAAACTTCTCTAGCACCTTCAATGCTAAGTCTACTGAAAATACTTCGTTTTCAGTCTAAACATCTCTATACCCTAGTACAGTCCATCAACTTACCACACATTATGAGTTCAGGAACTTTCCACAATAATATGATTTTAAGAACATCCAGACAGACCTTAGGTGTCCATTCGCTGAGATATTCGAAAACATACCATATTATTATGAGTCACGAACTTAGCATAAGTATGAGTTTAAGAACTCGCACCTACTTTATCATTCTCTACCTATCAAGTATATACATGAGAAAAGATTCAGCTTCTTGTCATATACATATTAATAGCGCGACCAATTCTAATGATTATCACTGTAATAAACTGAGTAGTTGTTACACCAAGTACAAACCTCTGCCCATACAAAGGTTCATACAACTCAGCCATCACATGAGTCCTCAATTGAAATCTTACAACTTCTAACTTCCTCTTTACTTAATACGAATTTTCTTTAATTCGTATACCATCCTTTACAACTCAATTTGAGTTCTTCTTCCAGTACTACTTCGTAGTATCATTCATTCATAGCATTAGCTATAAATCATTCATCATTTAATAGTTCATCTGTTACTACGATTTACCATGATCACGTGGTGATCTTCTTATCCTTCTCTCTACGATTATAGTCTTAGGTACTCATACCTACGATTTATAACCTATCAGCTCTGATACCAACTTGTAACGCCCTGAAATCCGGTCTATTTTCACATCCGGATTTCGTACGTCACGATCCCATCTTCTTCCAAACATACATCATTATATAGCTAAATATAACGACATACATTCTCAAATCCCAGGTTCTATAACCATAAAACCTCTTTCACTACAAATAATGATAATTACATTATTCTTTACATCTTGTACAAGTGACTTTTATCCGCAACCAAGGATACATAATTGTTCATTAAACTAGTCTATAATTTAATTATATCATTCTATATTACAAGTCTTCACTTGCTCTTCACGCACATTCATATACTGAATGGCACTTCGTCTAGGATACCTATCAGCTTGATCTTTACGGGATCCTTAAGTTCTTTCTAACATCGTTCGTTAAAAATATTTTTATTTAAAGCAAGTGTGAGCATTTAATTGCCCAGTAAGTCATACAGTTGAACAAACAACTTTAAGGATTCAACCATTCTTTTAAGACCTCAATAACCGAAAAAAGGTTATGAAGCAACTTGAATAATAGGAATAGTCTTGATTCCTATCATCTTAAAACATCAGTTACATGCACTTTGAAATACATTCATTCTCTACTCTCTTTCATGCACATTCTGTTTGGCTAGAAACAATCGCACAGACTTATCAATAACGGTTCATGTATAAATAGAACATGCTCATATTGAAAAGTTCAATCACATAACAGTTCATATCATAGAAACACCGAAGTGTTCACATTTTGGCACAAGGCCTCATACATTCTACCACCTTGTACAAATATCATACATTTGCACATAGACAGAACTTCTCAAGTTCAACATCTGAGAAGTTTTAGAAACTAGCATTCACTTAAAAATATGAATGAAGTTAGTAAACTTGCCTTACGCACAGCTACAGCTTATAGTTTACGCTGAACTGCTCATTCCAAATGCCTATATAACACAAAAGAAAATAACACGTACACCAATTAGTCATATACTTGACTTACGCATTGGTTTACCTTACTTTACTTCTTAGGGTCGGTTCTTATAATCTAAGTTTGCGCAACCAACTTCCTTTATCGGTTAACGACTTCTTGACATATGAAGATGTCTTACTCATTATGTTCATCATCTTCTTCTTATATCTCTCCTAGGACTCAGCACACATCGTGTCTCTGCTAGTAGTCCATATGGTACTCTGAGTTGTTTCCCACAAAAAACCAACAAACAAGTTCCCGTCTCATCTATACTGCCCACACAGTGAGTTAGATTGGTTGCTAGTTTTGTATATACCTTCGCTCTCTGAAGGAATTGTTTAGCCAAGCCCCCATATGTCAACCATCAAAGGTTACGATTGTACTACAACCTAACTTACCTTAACTTGTCCGAAATATTAAACTATAATGTTCGTTAAGTCAAATTCATATTCCTTATGGCTTTCTGGAAACTAAGTGTCATACCTCAGGATTCATTCATCATCGTCTAAGTCATACAGTCTTTTTTATACTTAGAACAATTATTCCATATTCATTCTACGCATTAAAAGCGTTAAGAATTTTACATTACCTTATTCTTATCTTACAATTCACAAGGATCATTTACGTATTCAACGTTCACAGTTGCTCGTCTCTTAATCTCTCATTCAACCTTTATTCAAGGTTTTAATTGCTTTCGATCGTTATCCATCCCATGAACCCAATGTTCATTATTCTTTCTTAATGTCAAAGCCATACAGTCCGTTGTATGCTAAGACCGATCGTTCATCGCATTAACGTTGCGTTTATAGCGTCTATACGCTTTACACTAATTTCTCATTACCATGACATAACATCAAAATGTTATTCATTACCTTCATCACTCAACATCTAAGGAATCACAATCTTAACAATCCCTCACGTTCGTTTAATCGCTACTACGGTCCCCGAATATCGGTTTCGTAATCTAGTGTTTACATTCTCTATCTTTTAATCTCGCTAAATCTTTCTGTTCAACCTTTATTAAAGGTTTAAAACACTTGACTAATTGTTACATTAGTTGAACATTATGTTCATACTTCTTTCATGCACATCCCCCGAGAAATTGAGCAATTAAAATTTCATTTCTGGTTATTGCCCTGCACTAGCGTTGCGGCGCCGTGCCCTTCCTTTCCTCTCGCACTGCGGCGCGACCTACTTCTCTCTCCTCTCTTCCCGGGCTGGCGCTGCGGCGCCAAGTCCTTTGTTATCTCTCGCGCTGCGGCGCCACTCTCCAGAACTTTATGGTCGAGCTCGCGCTGCGGCGCCACTTGTGAGACCCCAGATTTTATAAATAAAGATTTAATTTTCTCTAAATATTTTTTTTTAATATTATGGTGTGAATTTGATATAATGTTATAGTTGTGGGTAATATTTATAAATTTTTCAAAGTATGCAAGTTGTTATATAATATTCGATTGGTCGGGGAATATTCGTACAACGGCGCAATCATTAGTGGACCCCACAATGAAATTATTGTCTGATTGAGAAAATGACAAAAATATTTTATGAAAATAACGGCAGAAGTTTTACCGTTAACTATTGAAACACCCGGTGTTAAAAATACAGTAATACGCGTGGTTGCATAGTAGCACACGGTATTGATTATTGATGGTTACATGATATGTTACTCTGTTTTGTTTTATTGGTATTATTAATGTAATAAAACAGAATACTTTTATAAAGTTATTTTATAAATAGAATATATTATATTCTATTATGCGTAGTATTGCATAGTTTTTTGCATTGTAAAATCTTTTTATATAAATCAGAATACTTTTATAAAGTTATTCCATAAATAGAATATATTATATTTTATTATGCATAGTGCCTGCATAGTATTTTGCATAGTAAAATCTTTTTATATAAAATAGAATACTTTTATAAAGTTATCTGTTTTATTAGAAAATAAATAGAATATATTATATTTTATTTAAAAAATTTGCTTTAAATATGGACCGTCAGATTAAAGTAAATCAATCTGGACCGTTCATGAGTTAGTTACTATACAGTCCATTTTTCTATAAATAGAAGCTCATTCATTCATTATTTCTTACGAATTCACTGAAACTCTAGAGAGAGAAACTATAGAGAGAAAGAAGAAAAGTATTCTGCTACTTCACTACTTCTATATCCAGTACTCTTCTTTCTAAGGTAGGGAATATTATTTGTTGTACTCGTAAGGGGTACTTTTTCTTTCTTATTTATAAAGAGAACTTCTGTTATTCCATACTTTATTATTCTGTTGGAATAACCTGTATACACGGGCTACCCTATACTTGGTGAAATTCTTCTATTATTTCATTCTTTATTATTATGTTGGAATAACCTGTCTATGTAAAGTATTGCATACATGGTGAAATTCTTCTAATATTCCATTCTTTATTATTCTGTTGGAATATCTTGTCTGTGCGTTTTACGCCAGACCTGGTTCCGTTATTTATTATTCTGTTGGAATATCACGTCGGTGCGTTTTACACCGGACCTGGTTCCATTCTTTATTATTCTGTTGAAATTTCCTGTCTGTGCGTTTTACGCCGGACCTGGTTCCGTTATTTATTATTTTGTTGGAATAACCTGCTTGTGCGGTCTATCGCATGCATGGTGATTTCTTTTGTTATTCCATTCTTTATTATACTCAGTTGGTTAAAACTTTGACTTCTATACTCCATGAAATTAGTGAAATATCCTTGATATTTGCGCTTCATCCAATATCTTTTCATGGAAATATTCGTCTGAGAATTCTTGAATTTTACTCTACAAAGAAGTATAATGTTGACAATTTGGACGTTATCAGTTCCTAGATAAATTAATTCTTGAACTTGTTTTATTCAATTCTTATATCATTGTCATCACCATCATGTTTATATTTTGTTGAAAGTCATATGTGGCCTGTAGTGCATAGATGGGCTTGGTATGATTATGACCAGGGATTATTCGGTGTAATCATAACTGTAATGTTACAAATGATGTGGAAAAAAACCTTTATTGGCCCGTAGTGCATTGATGGACAGCTTTTGGTATGATTATGGCTATGGATTCTCTTTGGCCGTAGTGCAAAGATGAATTATTTTATGGCATGATCAGGACCATTAATGAAAACATGATTATCTTAAGCCGTAGTGCATGGATAAATCATGGTCGTGATACTAAATAATATCCTTGGCCGTAGTGCAGGGGTGATTCGATGATGTGGATTATTTATTAAGCTGAGTCCCAACGATAAAAGTGATGAAAAACCTTTTAAATCATAGAAGATAGTAGATTTTATTCCCTACTTGACTCTTCTAATGGATTATTTGTTCCACTGTAGTTAAACTTAATAGTTATTATATTTTATCAGTTGAACACTGTTGAAGGCTAACGATAAATTATTCTGCATTATCTCAGTCATAATATTTCTTACTGGGCTAGTTGAGCTAACCCTTTCTTTCACTGTTCTCTTCAGGAATTGAGAACGTAGCTGGGACTAGTCGGGGAACAGAGTGATGATCCTAGATGTTTGCATTAGTAGTCCTCACTATTCTGTGAAATAGTGTAATAATAATTGTAATGAGGACTCCTTTTGAGTTTTTATACTCTCTAGTAGACAATATTTGTATTCAAACTCACAGTTTATGTTTTGTCGTATTTTACACGACAGTTGTATTATTAAGTTGTATTTGAATTCTGTACCATGTATCTGGCGACTTAAGATGGGTGATGTATACCTAATTTTGGGGGCGTCACAGTTGATATCAAAGTTTAGGGATATGATCCCTAGCTAAGATGTGAGACTAGAACTAGGAGGGGAGAGACGGGGAATTCCTTCGCTAGTATGACCTACCTAAGTTTATTTGGTATTTAATTGGTCGGTCAGGATAAAGGGATAATTTGTTACATGTCAATTAACCTTTGTTTTGTGGAAGTATCTAAAAATGACATCCGAGAATGTATAGAATAGCAATGAAGCACAGGAGACTGTTGATTCTCCATAGATCAATAATCAGGACAATGTGCAACAGGATGGCGATAATCCTCCTGTAAACAACAACATTGATCAATTAACGAACGACGATACGTTTAAGAGCTTTTTATAATTCATGCAACATCAGGCGAAGGCGGCTCCTGTTCATAATGCAGGAGGAAACAATGGCAACCCACGGTTGGTCACCGCTAAGCAATTCAAGGAGCTGGGACCACCAGAGTTTTTGGGAAAGCCAGAACCACTTAAGGCAGAAACGTGGTTAAAGAAGATTACCAAGATATTTGATGTCTTGGGATGCTCCGAGGAGAAAAAGGTTCCCTTTTCCACCTTTATGTTGCGTGAAGAGGCGGATCGCTGGTGGGAATCTGTAAAACATACCCAGCCTAACGCACTCAAGATGTCTTAGGAGAAGTTCCAAGAGCTGTTCAATGTCAAGTACTTTCTTGAAAGCATTCGTCACATGAAGGAGGTGGAATTTATCAAGTTGGAGCAAAACAACATGACCGTATCGCAGTACGAAGCCAAGTTTGCCGAGTAGTCCCGATTTGCGTCCCACTTGGTTGATAATGAAGAGAGAATTACGCGGATGTTTTTAAGAGGTTTGAAGCCGGAGATATGTCAATATCTTATTTCTCATAAACTGTGTTTGTATTCAGATGTTGTAAATAGGGCTTAGTTAGTGGAGCGCGATAATGAGTCAACGCAACCAAAAGAGAGCAGCCGGCAAAATGATAATACCGGTGATAACAGTCATCAAAGCGGTGACAATAAGCATGGAGGGAATCAACATGCCAGAAATGGTAACCACTTCGGTGGTAATCATGGTCAAAACAATAAGAAGGGACATTTCAAGAAGAGGAGATTCAACAATGATGGAAAGATGTCAGCACCAACACCCGTTGTTAGGGAAGGAGAACGACCACCTATCATATGATTCAAATGCGGAGGGGATGGACACATCAGTCCAAACCTGCGCGATGCCGTCCAAAACATCCTACAATTGTGGAAGAGAATGTCACTTAGCCCGATTTTGTCGTTCACCGAAGATAAGTTCAGCTAGGATGGAGGCACCAAATGATGTCCCACATAAGCCAAAGCCAGTAGTTTAAGAGAGAGCATTTTTTTGTGACGAGGAACCTGAATAAAATTATAACGGGTATGTTAGTCATAAACTCTTGCGAAGACTATATCGTGTTAGATACCAGGTTCTACTCACTCTTTTATTGCACCTAGTTGTGTTCAATGTTTGAAGTTAACTCTGGAGAAGTTAGACTTTGATATATCTTTTTTAAAGTCAGTTGGGAGAAACCTTCGTTACCTTCACTATTTATAAATCTTGTTCAAAACAACACTTTCACGTTACCTGCCAATCTTATCTCTTTGAAAATACTTGCTTTTGATGCGATTTTAGGAATCGATTGGTTAACTACTCACCATGTTTTTTGTAAGGTTGTTAGCTTTCATACTCCTAACCAACCTGTTATGCGAATTCAAAGTAACCAAACCACTAAAGTCAATCATTGTCATATCAAGCCATAAGTAAAGAGCCCCGAGCCTTTCGCTGATGACTTCCTTGTGTGGAATGCACCGAAGCCAGATCACTTTATATAGGAAACATCTTGAATGACGATGGCAAGTTGATATGTATCAATGTGACGTGTTATCCAGGTCTTGGATGAGAGTCACAGTTTTGAATGGTATTTCTATTATTAATAAATTTTCTGACGTATTCTTGAAGACTTCTTAGCCTACCCCTAGAGCGTGAAATTGAATTTTGTATTGACCCCAGTACAAAACCCATTTCTAAAAACCCTTAAACATTTATTCAACTAAAGCGAATGTAACATGCGCCAAAGACGTTGGCTCGAGCTGTTAAAGATTATGATCATACCATACCATCGTGGAAAAGCGAACGTGGTAGCTGACGCGTTGAGTAGAAGATCGTATGCGGTTACAAGTGCGAATATACGAACCCACGTGAAGATAACGAATATACGATTAGAATCGACTTTAATCGATAAAGTTAAAGTAGCTCAAGATACATACTCAAAGCTGATGAATGTGAAGAAGAAGGTTCAAGAGGGCGTTAGTCTAGAAGCAAGAATCGACGAAGAGAGGAAATCTCAACCCTCGATTTAATTGACCCATTTTAAATCCTCGATTAAGTAGGAACTGGGGCTTATAGACTCGTTTTACCGCCAAGTATGTCGCGTGTTAATAATGTTTTTAACGTATCGATATTACGTAAATATGTGGACGACCCAAACCACATTATTAATTTAGAACCAGACTAGATAGCAGAAGATTTAACGTATGAGGAGATACGTGTTAACATCTTGGATAATAAGGATCATATTCGACACTCAAATGTTATACCTCAACAGTTAGAATTTGAAGTGAAGTCAAGGTATCCTCACCTGTTTGGCATACCAGGTACGTACGTAAATTTCGAGGGTGAAATTTCATAAGGTGGGGATTTGATATAATGTTATAGTTGTTGGTAGTATTTATAAATTTTGCAAAGTATGCAAGTTGTTATATAATATTCGATTGGTCGGGGAATATTAGTTTTAACAGGGAATATTCGTACAATGGCACAATCATTGGTGGACCCCACAACGAAATTATTGTCAGATTGAGAAAACGACAAAATTATTTTATGAAAATAACGGCGGAAGTTTTACCGTTAACTGTAGAAACACCCGGTGTTAAAAATACAGTAATACGCGTGGTTGCATAGTAGCACACGGTATTGATTATTGATGCTTACGTGATATGTCACTCGGTTTTGTTTTATTGGTATTATTAATGTAATAAAACAGAATACTTTTATAAAGTTAGTTTATAAATAGAATATATTATATTCTATTATGCATAGTATTTTGCATAGTAAAATCTTTTTATATAAAATAGAATACTTTTATTAAGTTATTCTATAAATAGAATATATTATATTTTATTATGCATAGTGTTGCATAGTGCCTGCATAGTGCCTGCATAGTGTTTTGTATAGTAAAATATTTTTATATAAAACAGAATACTTTTATAAAGTTATCTGTTTTATTAGACAATAAATAGAATATATTATATTTTATTTAAAAGATTTTAGCTTTAAATATGGACCGTCAGATTAAAGTAAATCAATCTTGACCGTTCATGAGTTAGTTACTATGCACTCCATTTTTCTATAAATAGAAGCTCATTCATTCATTGTTTCTTACGAATTCACTGAAACTCTAGATAGAGAAACTATAGAGAGAAAGAAAAAAAAGTGTTCTGCTACTTCACTACTTCTATATCCAGTACTCTTCTATCTAAGGCAGAGAATAATATTTGTTGTACTTGTAAGGGGTACTTTTTCTTTCTTATTTAGGAAGAGAACTTCTGTTATTCCATTCTTTATTATTCTGTTGGAATAACCTATATACGCGGGCTACCCTATACTTGGTGAAATTCTTTTGTTATTCCATTCTTTATTATTATATTGGAATAACCTGTCTATGCAAAGTACTGCATACATGGTGAAATTCTTCTAATATTCCATTCTTTATTATTCTGTTGGA
The DNA here is from genome assembly GCA_020205505.1 of Panax japonicus. Lineage (NCBI taxonomy): Eukaryota > Viridiplantae > Streptophyta > Magnoliopsida > Apiales > Araliaceae > Panax > Panax japonicus. Next base: position 22,823,787 of record CM035113.1, on the reverse strand, counting down.
ATATCCTGTCTATGCGTTTTACACCGGACCTGGTTTCGTTATTTATTATTCTGTTGGAATATCCTGTCGGTGCGTTTTACGCCGGACCTGATTCCATTCTTTATTATTCTGTTGAATATCCTTTCTGTGCCTTTTACGCCGGACATGGTTCCATGATTTATTATTCTGTTGGAATAACCTGAATGTGCGGTCTATCACATGCATGGTGATTTCTTTTGTTATTCCATTCTTTATTATACTCAGTTGGTTAAAACTTTGACTTCTATACTCCATAAAATTAGTGGAATATCCTTGATTCCAGTATCTTTTCATGGAAATATTGTTCTGAGCATTCTTGAATTTTACTCTATAAAGCAGTATCATGTTGACAATTTGGACATTATCAGTTCCTAGATAAATTAATTCTTGAACTTGTTTTATTGAATTCTTATATCATTGTCATCATCCTCATGTTTATATTTTGTTGAAAGTCATATGTGGCCTGTAGTGCATAGGTGGACTTGGTATGATTATGACCAGGGATTATTCGGTGTAATCATAACTGTAATGTTATAAATGATGTGGAAAAAAATCCTCATTGGCCCGTAGTGCATTGATGGACAGTTTTTGTTATGATTATGGCTATGGATTCTCTTTGGCCGTAGTGCAAAGATGAATTTTTTTATGGCATGGTCAGGACCGTTGATGAAAACATGATTATCTTAAGCCGTAGTGCATGGAATTGTAACACCCCGAACCCGATATAGGCCCAAAGTTCTACACGCCGCAAGCCCATAGGCCCGCAAGGCAACAATATCAATAACGCGCAGCCCAAACAAAATAACTTAACATTAATCTTAACTTAAAACCCATCAATAAATATACTTTAAATCAATCCAAACGAAATACTAATAAATACCACATTCAAATAATGGAGACGCAGCTCCTCAAAACTAAGAGTTTTATCAAAATTCATCAACAAAAGAATAACATCTAAAACTAAACTCTAGTTATTCCAAGCGTATCAAATAAGTGTTCAGCTTTCAATGATGGGACCTGTAAAAATCTATAAGGGGGTGAGCGATGAAGCCCAACAAGTAGCAATCATCTCTATCTAGCCGAATCAAGTACAATTTGCAAAATAATTTTTCAAAATAACTTTTTTTTATTATTATAACAATATTATAAAAACTTTTTAAAACTAAACAATTCAAAAATAATTTCAATGTATATTATATCTCTTTTAATCCATAGCCTTAGCGACTAAGGTTACAATAGCCCTATAACACGGCCCAAAAGTTCGATAACGTTATGATACGCACCCTACTAAGGTATCTATAAAAAAATGCACGCTCCCCGAAGGGCATCTAAAAGGTGTGCGCCTTAGTAGGTCCTATATTAGCTCCGGAACTAAACGTAATCAATAACGGGTTCTAAACAAAGTTAGATTGAGGATTTTAAAAACTTTTCTCAATATTATCAATAATATAAATGATACTTTTTCACAGTTCAAAATCATATAATCTCATTCACAGTTCGAAAATAAATACTTGATCCGAATTTTGAAATAAAAGAACATAACAATTTAATTTAAATGGAAGCCTTAAATAAAAAAATAACGAATTTTAAACTGTACATTTAGGCATCCGAATAATTAATAAGACATACTTAAAAGTAACGATAATCTTAAAAACACTAGATAGTTCGGAAAGCCACTTACCTCGATATTGCAAAACACGAAATTAAAAACGAACAAATCCTAAATTTAAATTAAGACAAATAGAATTATTAGAATACAATATTATAACACAATCATACTCTTTATTCAAATATTATGCACATAAATCTTAAGCTTTAAATAAATTCGTAGTTAATTATTATAAAAATTGATTAAAAAATTAACCATATATATAAGGCAAATATCATCTCATAATAAAAATAATAATAATAAAAGGGTTTAAGTTTTACCTTTTTGAATTTTCTTCTTTTCTTCTTTACTGCTTTGCTGTACCCCAAAGCCAAATAAATTTTTATGTTCTTCTCTCTCTCTCTCTAGTTGTTTAAATATATGTAAATCCTTTGCAAAATAGGTTACTATGTAAAAGAGTCCTTTTTAAAATTAAGAATTTGTTAAACTTGAATGACTTTTCTTATCCTTATAGGATTTAGATATGTATAAATAATTATTAGTTACACTTCTATTATCTAATTATATTATTTTATTATCTTTTATCTTTTTTTTAAACCGGGTATTACATTCTACCCACCTTAAAAGAATTTGGTCATCCAAATTTCAAAAATAACATCTAAAGAAAAATACAAATTTGACATAATCAAGAAATTCATTATCTAATTACTAAATGCAATTAATAAAAGAATTTCATACCTTAATTTTGGTTGCCTGAAAGCTGAAACACACGTCCTCGATTTGGTCCTAGGCTTGCCAATGTTATTTCTTCCTCTTTTTCATCTCTTTTCGGTGGAGGGTTCTTGGGGGATTGTGCAATCCTATGACCAAAATCTCCACAATGAAAACACGCACCCATATTCCAACGACATTCCTTATCTAAGTGGTTTCAACCACACCTCGAACACTTCAATTTGGTCTCTTGATTCCATTGGTTTCCTCTAAACTTAGTGGTTTGCGTATTCAACTTCTTTGTAGGTCCTCCATGGCTGGACTCTTTCCCAGATGGTTCGTCCCTCTTATTGTTATTACCTTTCTCCATTTCTGCTAAGCCCTTCTCGATCACTAACGCCTTATTGAGCACCGCATCATATGTGGGCAGCTCAAAAGACGCCACGCCATATCTTATGTCGGCCCGTAATCCATCCTCCAATCTTCGCGCTTTCGCTGCCTCATCTGCCACCAAGGTCGGTGCATACTTGGCAAGCTTCGCGAATTCAGCTTCATATTGAGCAACTGTCTTTCTCCCTTGTTCGAGCCTAATAAATTCTCTCTCCTTTTGTGCCCGAATTGTTCTAGGAAAGTATTTGTTAGTAAATGCCTCCTTGAACATGGTCCATGTGTAGGGCTAGGATTCCCTTCATGCTTTTTTTTCTCCATAAGCCACCAATCATACGCCCCACCCTGAAGTTGGTAAACTGCCAACGTCACCTTATTAGCCTCACTACTCCCTAGCAAATCAAATGCCTTCTCCATTTCTTGAATCCACTTCTCAACTATGGAAAGGTCTGTAGCCCCTTCAAAGATTAGCGAATTCAATCGCTTGAATTCCGCTACCATGCCACGTTGCCCAGGTTGTTGGTTCTGCACTAGCTGAGCTAAAGTAGTAGCCAGCTGAGTGAGACCATTAGCGCCAAAATTGGTGTTAGTAGGGTTGCTTCTTCTAGGCGGCATTTTCCCTACAAAAAAAATCCCCACTCAACAACACTATACAAAACTAATAACGAATAAAATAAAATACCCAATTAGCCTCGAGTACCAAACGTCAAACAAAACATAGATTTCTTACCTTATTCTCTATTTAATTTTAAAATCATTAAATTTAGTCAATACTCTTACCCACACCTAACTCCCAAAATCACTCCCCGGGAAATATGTAGGTTTTTCAACCCAACACATTGCAAGGGGCCACTGCTTTGATACCACCTCTGTAACACCCCGAACCTGATATAGGCCCAAAGTTCTACACGCCGCAAGCCCATAGGCCCGCAAGGCAACAATATCAATAACGCGCAGACCAAACAAAATAACTTAACATTAATCTTAACTTAAAACCCAACAATAAATATACTTTAAATCAATCCAAATGAAATACTAATAAATACCACATTCAAATAATGGAGACGCAGCTCCTCGAAACTAAGAGTTTTATCAAAATTCATCAACAAAAGAATAACATCTAAAACTAAACTCTAGTTATTCCAAGCGTATCAAATAAGTGCTCAGCTTTCAACGATGGGACCTGTAAATATCTGTAAGGGGTGAGCGATGAAGCCCAGCAAGTAGCAATCCTCTTTATCTAGACGAATCAAGTACAATTTGCAAAATACTTTTTCGAAATAATTTTTTTTTATTATTCTAAAAATAGTACAAAAACTTTTTAAAACTAAACAATTCAAAAATAATTTCAATGTATATTATATCTCTTTTAATCCACAGCCTTAGCGACTAAGGTTACAATAGCCCTGTAACACGACCCAAAAGGTCGATAACGTTATGATACGCACCCTACTAAGGTATCTATAAAAATGCAAGCTCCCCGAAGGGCATCTAAAAGGTGTGCGCCTTAGTAGGTCCTATATTAGCTCCGGAACTAAACGTAATCAATAACGGGTTCTATACATAGTCAGATTAAGGATTTTAAAAACTTTTCTCAATATTATCGATAGTATAAACGATACTTTTTCACAGTTCAAAATCATATAATCTCATTCACAGTTCGAAAATAAATACTTGATCCGAATTTTGAAATAAAAGAACATAACAATTTAATTTAAATGGAAGCCTTAAATAAAAAAATAAAGAATTTTTAAACAGTACATTTAGTCATCCGAATAATTAATAAGACATACTTAAAAGTAACGATAATCTTAAAAACACTAAATAGTTCAGAAAGCCACTTACCTCGATATTGAAAACACGAAATTAAAAACAAACAAATCCTAAATATAAAATTAAGACAAATAGAATTATTATAATACAATATTATAACACAATCATACTCTTTATTCGAATATTATGCACATAAATCTTAAGTTTTAAATAAATTCGTAGTTAATTATTATAAAAATTGATTAAAAAATTAACCATATATATAAGGCAAATATCATCTCATAATAATAATAAAAAAAAAGGGTTTAAGTTTTACCTTTTTGAATTTTCTTCTTTTCTTCTTCACTGTTCTACTGTACTCCAAAGCCAAATAAATTTTTATGTTCTTCTCTCTCTCTCTAGTTGTTTAAATATATGTAAATCCTTTGCAAAATAGGTTACTAGGTAAAAGAGTCCTTTTTAAAATTAAGAATTTATTAAACTTCAATGACTTTTCTTATCCTTATAGGTTTTAGATATGTATAAATAATTATTAGTTAAACTTCTATTATCTAATTATATTATTTTATTATCTTTTATCTTTTTTTAAACCGGGTATTACATGGATAATTCGTGGTAGTGATACTAAAGAATATCCTTGGCTGTAGTGCAGGGGTGATTCGATGATGTGGATTATTTATTAAGCTGAGTCCCAGCGATAAAAGTGATGACAAACCTTTTAAATCATAGAAGATGGTAGATTTTATTCCCTACTTGACTCTTCTAATGGATTGTTTGTTCCGCTGCAGTTAAACTTGATAGTTATTATATTTTATCAGTTTAACACTGTTGAAGGCTAACGATAAATTATTCTGCATTATCTTAGTCATAATATTTCTTACTGGGCTAGTTGAGGTCACCCTTTCTTTCACTGTTCTCTTCAGGAATTGAGAACATAGTTGGTACTAGTCGAGGAACATAGTGATGATCCTAGATGTTTGTATTAGTAGTCCTTCACTATTCTTTGAAATAGTGTGATAATAATTGTAATGAGGACTCCTTTTGAGTTTTCATACTCTCTAGTAGACAATATTTATATTCAAACTCACAGCTTATGTTTTGTCGTATTGTACACGATAGTTGTATTATTAAGTTATATTTGAATTCTGTACCATGTATCTAGCAACTCAAGATGGGTGATATATACCTAATTTTGGGGGCATCACACCACTTCTCGAAGTCAATCCGGCGCTGCGGCGCCGAGACAAAACCCTAGAAAATTTTTCTAAGTCTTTCATCAAGTTTGAGACGCATACATTACGATCTCATAACTTCTTCGTTATAACTCAGAACGAGGTCATTCTAAAGCCATTCTCTTCCTTATCTTACGTACTTCAATACCCCTTGGACAGAAATTCGTTCTGAATCCGTTAATGTGCCATTCAATTAGCTTAATATCCATTCTTTGTTCATTCTTACGCTTTTAACGTTCTTCGTTCGTTCGTTCGTCCATAATTCGGTCATCCGAACTCGGAATTCATTCGTTATTAAGTCCACGACTCACGTTTTCCACATTCTCTTACATTCTTATGAAACCCTACACGTTCGGGTTCATTTACTAACTTTCTGATTCTCGCTCGTCTTTTACGAAAGTTTCGTCATAACTTTGTTATAGCTCAATTTTAATCCGTTCTTCATGAACGTTTTTAACGTTCCTAACCAAGCAATAAGTAACTAACTTATACGCGATGGTTTTAAACTTGTCCATCAACAACAATTACACTACGATGGTTTTAAATTTGTCCATCAACAACATTCTTCGTGTTCTTCGCGTGTTCTTCGCGTTCTTCGTTCGTTCTTAATTTTAATCGATACTTTGGATTACGATTCTACTTTTTCTTCGAATTTGATGTTATAGAACATCATTCCTTACATAATTCACCTACTCATTCATAATATTCATTCGGATCGCTCAAAATCCTCACGAATCTTATACTTGTTTAAGAAATTTATAAACTAAATTTCTAACTCTTATTTCTTCGTTTTCTCATGATTTCAACCATATGAAATCATTACTAATATCTTTTACTTCTTATTATCATTAAGCTATGTTTTTGACATAGAAAACTTAAAGAAAATATTAGAAGAAACTAGGGTTCGGATTATCGTTCTTCTTTAATCCTCTTCTGTTATACAAAGCTGGCGATTCGCTAGCTTTTCTATTTCAAGATCACTTTTGATCCGAGCATTCATGCTCACGCTTTTCCTCTTCCTCTCTCAACCGAGCTCTCTCTCTCTCTCTCTCTCTAAGGTGTAGGATTTTTAAAAATCCAAATTAATGAATTTAAGCTTTCTATTTATAGAAAACCAAAGCTTAAGGAAAATCGGTCATTTCGCCCCCACCTCCTTACTATTCCAAACTTAGCCACCAAGTTTACTTGGCCACCACCCTTACTTGGTGGCCAAGTGGCCGGTCCACATGCCCATGGGTCACCCCATGGGTTGCCCCAATGGTTCTTACCCATCCGTTTACCCAACGGTTCAATCTGCGGTTTCTTTTCTTGGTTTGGGCCTTAACCCTAATTCTTATTAGGCCTAACTTGGGCTTGATTTCACAAATTATTGGGCTTGACATAATCCAAGTCCAATTGGATTCTACAAAGTCCATGAACACAAAGTCCATTTAGAATCATCGTATTCTACGTATTCCATTATCGTATTCTCGTATTCTCTTCGTATTTCGTTCGTACGATATTTATATTATACGTCGTACTAATCTTCGTACAATACTCGTATAATAACTAATATCATACTCGTATTTCTCATGCCTAATAACCCTAGTTATTATACGCGATCATAACATTCTCGGAACTCACTTTCCCTAACCCTTAGGTTTTGAGTCAGCAGGTAAAAACTTCGTTTTTACCATAACTGAAATATTATTGAATATTCCATCACGTCTCAAGATTATACGTAATCAATAACTTCTCGTAATTTCAAAATAAATCTCCGAATAGAAATCGGTGAATAGTGCCTATTTCATCTTTTTCCTCGGAAGAATTTTATTTTCGTCTTGAAAATTCTTACTCGTTCAGTCTAGCTCGTAGCCAGAATCCTCCCGATTAATAATCATTCTAGGTTATAGAACGATTAATAAACACATATCACAGAATAGTATTAATAAAAATTCATTTTATTAATAATTAATTCTTTAAACTTAAATTCTGGAAAAATCCAAAATTTCGGGTTGTTATATGCCCTAGCATTATCCTTTAGAAACTATTTATGTATCAATTTGAACTGACCAGTCAACAAAGTTGTTATTAGCGTGCTAGCCTTTTTGCATACCAGTTTCAAACAAGTGTAGGATTCGATTCATAACAGAAATTATATTACAGTTCTATTAATCAATACTATATTGGTTAATTTATTCACAAACTCATCATTCGCCCACAAATAACATGAAATGCAACACTGTTGGACATATGCACACATAATATTTAACTAATATTTTTGTATTTTATTTAATTTTTTTATTTAATTTTTTTTAATAAACAAAATGCACTATTTATAAAACTAAAAACAATGCAATGACAAAAATAACCTAATTTACTATGTATGCATCTAAGCTATCATGCAATTCTTCCTAAATAACTTATGCACACTGAAATTTAAAATAACAAAATTTAAACCTAAATACTACATATGCATGCAAACATGAATTTAGTTCCCCCAAACATAAGTAATACAATGTCCTCATAGGATAAATAATCAAAATTAAGTACGTAAGGACTTCCCCCTGCTATCGCTTAAGGCTGAGGAGGTGGTGGTTGATCTTCTTCGTCTGAGTCGCTAGGTGGAAACCTCGGCAGTGGCACTGACTGCTGATATGGAAACTAGGATGATGGATTGAAACTCTGAAAGGTCATGTTGAGTGAAGCGAACGACGTGTTTATAGAATCAAACATGTGGTCTTGCCTCAATGCGAGTCGCCTCATCTCCCGACGTGCAGCCTTGTTGTGGGCATCCATTTGACATTGAAAGTCAAGGAACTGAGGACTGGATAGTGCCTCGGTCTACGGTACCTGCTCAGTTCCTTGATATCCTATAGCCTCATCCTCATCCTCTGAGGTATCTTCAGCATCAGCTTCATCCTCCGAAGCTGATGGAAAAACAATTCATAAACCTCTAGGATGCGATTCGCCGTTGGGCCACACTGAATACCGCGTTATCATCCTATTGTCTAGTAGCTGCTGGGGCATCAGAGTGGGCTCGTCATCGGACCATCGCACTCCGGCTTGACGACACAACCCACAAATGAGTGATGGGTGTGGTAAGCCGCCTAAAAAGTTGCCCCTTAGACATCATCGAATAGAAAAACTGATAATGGCCCCGATATCTATGATAAAGTCTTACACAATTGCATACAGGAGGAGTGCCTTCTCCTTGGTCACGTCCAAGGTGTGCGTGGATGACAACAATTTAGCACATAGGAAGGCATACCAAATTTTCCCGTACCGACTGAGGTCTATGCTGTGAAACACCGTGCCTCCCTTCGACCCTTTATCCATGTTATACCCGGCTTGGTCATATTCTTGATAACCTCCTCAAAGTCAGGGTTGAAATCCCTCAAATAGTCGTACTGACACTGTCGAGGCACCCTCAACAGATAATATGTATTGATTGCATAAGCACTGAACGGGACCATCTGACCCCACACAAAGGCATTAAACGGTGCCTTATCCTCGGCGTTCTCATAGAATTCCTTGACAACATTCACAGTGGCAGGCTCGGGCTCCTCCGTGAACTTGACCCACCCTTGCTGATAAATTTGTTGCATCATCTCACCGTCATGGGCATCGGGAGCCAACCCCCGCTCCGGTGTAAGAGCCTTGGTAACCATATAATCGTACCAATCGGCGGCGGTGGCACTTTTGAACTTTCGGCGGTCGAATACGCGGGATGGTGGAGTTGGCCTTGAAATCTCTCCCCTTTCGCTACGCGGGATAGTGATGAACACCCTTCACATAGCCTAGAATTGCAATCGTCACAAATATCTCTTCAAAAATACTCCTCCCCAAGATTGCTATGAAAATCTTAAAAAACCTTCGTAATATTCCCTTTGTGTGGCTCAATTCCTTGTTAGTTGAGTACTGGACGCCTCCTCTAGTGTCCCAGTCGACATCTTTTATATTTTAAAGTCCATATGTGATTACAACACTAGAAACCATGTAGCAGCACATTCCAAAAGTAAACAGGAGAGTCAGCTGGTCGAGACCCCCCACCCCGGCGGGGGTGTATTCTGTTAATTCTCCCAAAAAGTTGCCGATTGAATTTTTCTTTTCCTTCACGAATTCGTCCCGAAATGATCCCAATTGACTCAAAATCTTGTCAAATGATACAACGACCACCCTACAAATAAAAGAACACAAAACGAGTGAAAACGAACATGAAACAATAAAGTAACAACGAATTTAAGCTTGAAATGAACATCGATTCGTGGATATGAAATCCACTTATCAGTTACTTAACATGGAACTTTGTTCAATAACTTAATAGAACTCCTTCGGGATGTTGTCACTTGTTATGATGGAACAATGAGGAATGTCCATAGTAATTCAATTAACTTTATTATTCGAGTATAGGACACAAACAGGAACTACGACCCTTTTTTTCCCGATTGCCAAGGAACCAGGTGGAGTACTATTAGCTGTAACTATGTCAAACCTTGCATACAAGGAAGTCCTTGACTCTTCTCCTAATAGTCATTACAGCTGTAACTACTATGAAACTTAGAAACCCGTTTGACAAGTAGGAGTTAGTGACGGACAATAGTCTCTATAGACTCCATAAACTAAGTAACAATTCTCATAAACTAAGTACCACTTACTTAGTTTATTATTGGCAAAATAAACTAAGTAGCATTTGTTTAGTTTGCCACAATTCTCAATAATACTCTCCTTTTAATCTTCAATACACTCAATTATATATGTACTATACTTTGGAACTTAGAAACCCATTCAACATTCACTCAGTAGGAGTGAATGTCGAACAGTCCCCAGTTCAGGACTGTTACTGGATGTTATGTCTCTCACTTAAGCAGGTGCCAATATGAAATAATACATTTTTGTTGTTTTGATGATTTTTGACTTTTTTCTCTATATGTTCTTCGAGTGCATACTTAGATTAAGTTATCTTAGTCTATTTTGTGTGCTTGGAGACCATGGAAGGTGCTGTCAAAATTTTCTTGAAACTCGTGAAATGTACTCAACGTGCTGGCACTAGTGACGAGACGCATCCAATAACGGGATAGAAGCCTTACCCCTGTCCTATAGAGTGGAGATACTAGGTAAATCCGAATCCAAATTAACTGAATCCGTCTTGTGTAGTTAAAAATTTCAATAGACCGGAGTTAGATGTACCGTAGGATACCCAGTGATGGGAGGGGATTAGTCTCAGTTTATTATGTTGGGGTGTCTGATTTCTTGAACAAAGCAATAGAACATACGGATGATCCGAATGGGAAGATGTGATGTCTGTGTGTCAAATGTAAAAACCTGATTTTGAAGAAAGTCGACGAGATTAAATTCGACTTATTTTCCCATGGATTTGTGGATGGGTACTGCGTATGGACTCATCACGGGGAATCAAAAGTGATTGAAAATATTGTGGAAAAACCAATTCTACGGGATTCATACGTCGAAAACTATGATCCAGTAGAGATGTTGGTCGATGCTTATGGCCCTACTAATATTGACTGGGCTGAAAATGAGCCTTCTTCAAGCAGTGCTAAGCATTCCTTCTTAATTCTGAGGGAATACGTCCGTCAGAAATAAGGTATAGTATACTCGACATAAAGTTTCGCCATATTTATTCAGTCGTAGATAGCTTATGTTCGACGCAATTCCGTCAAAGAAAAATTCGTCGAAGATAAGATATATCTGACAGATTTTTTGACGGATCTTATCTTCGACGCGTATATATACGACCGAAGTTCTGACGGAATATTCCTTCAGAAATACTCTATTTTTGACTGAATAGGATTATTTCCGAGGGAATATTCTATCGGAATTAATCTTTTTTCTTGTAGTGTAAGTAAGACACAACAATATCTATGTATACCTCATCACCAACCTGATGTCGTGCTGCTACTGCTACTGCATCCGCCAACTCATCAGAACTTAGAGGCTGCAGATGCCCGCCCAGTATACGAAAAAGATCACGATCTCGACAGATCGCTCTCACACAGTCAATAGGAGTATGATTGGCTGGATAACCTGATGACTGTGTAGACTAGGTAGTAGAGCTGCATGTGTCACTGTCTTGTCAGAAGGTTCACAATTAAATAGTTAAAAATAAATATAAAAAATGCTTAAAAGGCCATCACTATTTATAAACAGCATATTAGTATAAAGTTAACTTATTAACGTTATCTGAACAACCTCAGACAGACCATCGCGGATGGCTACATACACATCCAACCAATTAATAGATTGACCTTGAGATTGAGACTATTACAAAACATGTTCTCATATTCATATGTAAACATATGTTTTTTTAGCTACAGAACATGACTGTAAACATAAAAAAAATAACTAAGCCAATAAGCGTGCTATACATACGTACCCTGGCAGCAATATACTGCAGCTGTGATATATTGCCACCCCGATATGTGCCTTTTCGCCTTCAGGTACACCTGAGGATCTGTTCAAGGCGGCAGTCTTGCGTCTCTTGACCCAGCTCTCAGCTCTCCACTAGTCACACATCTTCACCCATATGGATTGTGCGCACCACCAGCGGCTATACTCATGCATATACTGCTCACCATGTCCTGGATGGTCAATCTCTGCATTATGCAGGTCTTTACGTCGTTCCTTGTTCAGATTATCTTTAGTTTGGACGACGCACTTCTTCCAGAACAGTGTTTGAATAACTGATGCTTGCGCGTCATCCCATCTATACCTTTTCTACAAATAAAATAACAATAATAATATTAAAACGGTGATATTACCATAATCCAACATTACTAAACAATATTATTTGATTACCTATATATTATATATCAGAGTGATAAAAAAATATACCTAAAATTCAGCCCAAACTGCATCCTTATGGGGCGAGGGGTGTGCTCGCCCACGTAATCACTGGTGTAGGCCAGTTTTGTAAGCATAATTATGAAATACACTTCATAATTTTACTATCTTGAAAATCAATACAATATACAACAATTTACATTAAAGATAAGTAAATTTATACTGTAATATTTCGAGCCCCAAAACGTGCAATTATCGAAACTATATTTTCCTATAAATAGAAGCTCATTCTTCTTTCATTCTTACAAAATCACTAAGACTCACAAGGGCAATTATAGAGAGAGAAGCAATAGAGAGAGAAGCTATAGAAAGAAAGAATATTCGCTCGAGTATTCGGGGCACTTTTCGTGCCGGAGTACTATTCACGAGTTACTATTCATGGGTTACTATTCACCTAGTTACTATTCACTCAAATATTATTCACTCGGGTATTTAAGGGACTTTTCATGTCGAGGTACTATTCACGAGGTACTATTCCTGAAGTACTATTCATAGGATATTATTCACCCGAAAATATATTTCTTTTCTGTTCAAATTATTTTTTATACATGAATATTGTTATTGAATTTTACTCCACCAAGCAGTATCATGTTGATAATTTGGATATTTTTAAACTCTGGATAAATTTAAAGTCTTTAATATTTATCCTTGATTTCATTTGATTAATGCTTATATCATTGTCATCATCCTTACGCTTATATTGTAATGAAAGTCATATGTGGCTTATGTGCATAGATGGACTGCATCCTTTTGTTCCACGATCGCCTGCTATTCTTCAGCCTGCTCTTCTAACTCATGAATACGATTTTGAAATTTTATATTTTGATCATATAATACCTCTAATAAACTCTCCTCAGGTACCTCTTCTTCCTCTTCTTCCTCACTCTCAGCTGTTACCTCTGTGACTATCTCGGGTACAACTATCAATTCTTCACTCACCACATGGATATCTCTAATTCCTTCTTCATTTGAGATCACATTATCATGGTTAGTGATTAGATGTATTCCCACGGTCTCATTCACTCCATTGTTAACATTCTCAGCAGCCATTCTCAAATACTGACATAAAACAAGGGTTAATTAAACAAATTAACATATCACATAATATCCCGATATTATGACTGACCAACAAATAAGCTTAGGTAGGACACACTAGCAAAGGATTTACTCTTTTCTCCCCTCCTAGTTATATTCCCTGATCTCCACCAGAGATCATATCCCTAAGCTCTGATACCAAATGTGACAACCCCAAAATAGGTCAATTTCATCCCAACCTATTCTGAGTCACCAAATACATGATACAGAAAATAACTACAACTTTATTACAACAATTGTCGTACAAAATACAACAACACATATGCTATGAGTTTGGATATAAATATATACCAACTGTGACTCGTGTCCCAACCGTAATGTGACAAATGTCCCATCAGTGGACAGCACCTCACAGTGATACCTACATAAATAGTATAGTCAAAAGCTGTTTTAGAAATTAGAATATTTGGGAAGTGCTCAAGGAAACCTTCATACATGGGAGGCAATGCTTCTAGGTTATGATAGATATCATATGGCCACAGAATTATCCTTGGTTGACCCAATAGACCCCAAAGAAAAATGAGAAGATTACTATCATATTCTTCCCAATGGTGAGTCTTCTCTTGACATATCATTATCTCCACTGTCTCTAATCGTGAATTATACTTCAAACAAACACCAAGATTATATAGGTAATGCTCGCAAATAAACTCAGCAAGTGGATATGCACAACCCTGTCTTATAATGACACATGGTTGTATGTCATTAGACATCTTGTATAATAGTGGTAAAACACCCTTCCAACGTTGGGTTTTCCTCACCCTATTGGATTCACCAAATATAACTACTAAACGATGTATACAACACACTTTTCTATACTGCTTAAGGAGAACCTCCACAGCTAGAGACCACTGTTCTATTTCCCTGCTACCCTTCGCTTGACCCAGCTACACTCTTATTACCTGAAAGGAATTGTGAAGCCAAAAGGGTAAGCACAAATAGCCCAGTAAAGAATATGATGACTAGATATAATTAAATTATCAATAGCCTTCATCAATAATAAATCAGAGATTTAAAACATATGGTAGATTATAAAAATTTCAACCATAGTTGCAGCGAAACGAGCAATCCATTAGAAGAGTCAAATAGACAATACAGTCTATTATCTTCTCCATGTTAAAAGTCCACCAACAATGTTTTATCCATGTAACATCAATCAACAGTTCCTTTCCACAATTATATGAATATCTCATAATTATAATTGTGATTCTAAATTCCTCTTCGTACCAAAAATGAATATAATTTTCATCACATGTCTTTACCTGAAACATCAAAGATCATGGTTATACCAAATCACAGTTCCTGTTCGTAATCATACTAATAAATTCATCTTTGCACTACGGGCCAAAGATATTCATCCATAGTTCATCTTCGCACCACTAGCCAAAGATATTCAACAACAGGTCATCTTTGCACTACGGGCCAAACATATTTATTAACAGTTCATCTATGCACTACTGGCCAAAGTTATTCATCAATAATTCATCTTTGCACTACAGGCCAAAGATATTCATCAACAGTTCATATTTGCATTACAGGCCAAATATATTAATATCTCAAAGAAATATATAATCATTTCAGAATTTATATAAACAATAATTATAATCATGTTGATCAATTCACCTTTGCACTTAAGCTAAATATATTCAATTATAAATTCAATGGTCATGATCATACCAGTCACAATTCAACTTTTCACTACTGGCCAAAGAGAACCCTAGTCATGATCATACCAATAATCTACTCATCTTTACACTCCAGTGAAAGAAAATTTCAACATCAGGGTTATAAAAATATTATATATGATAATATAATCAATATATAGTTTTAATCTCCAGAGTATTATTCATAAATCAACTATAATTTGGTTAGAAAAAGAAACCTAATTTTGTAGTGAATAGTACCCGTGAATAGTAACTCGTGAATAGCAACTCGTGAATAGTAACTCAGTGAATAATAACTCATGAATAGTAACCCTGACACAAAAAGGTAGAAATTCTACAATAAAATCCATATCAATATTTCGGTATAATGATATTGAAAGAATAACATTTCTTAAACTTATAAACAATTTATTTTAATTGTTAACACTTTACTAAATAATGCATTTAATCATCATAAAATGTCAAACTTATAAGATTTCATCACCAATAACCAAAACCCTCATCAAAAATCTGCATATACCACATATATGATTCTCAAGCCATAAAATCATATTTTCCAATTCTCTTCCTTCACATAACATATTTAACTCATTTATTCATAACTAGTCCATTTTCATGAAAAATACCAAATCATTTCCAAAAATATTTCTTTTCTGAGATTTAGTATAATATAGTCCCATATTGAACATAAATTTTTCTTAGAATTTTTAAAATTCATTTACTATTTTTCATATGGCTAAAACCGCCGAATATTTAGACATTTATCATAAATTGTGCTTTTATCCAAAAATTCCAAAATTCACAGAGTATACTGATATTATATAGATGTACTCCTAATAAAAATTTCATCAATTTTGGAGTTAACCATAAAGAGTTATAAGCGGTTACTTTCAAAATAGTCTTTTCTCATAAAATTCATAATTCTTAATCTATACATCCAAAAATCACCATTTTTGGACACAATCAATAAAACTCATCATCATATCATTTCAAATTTTTCCAGAATTTTCTGAAGGTCAGAAGAAGTACGAACTAAAAAACATAATAACCCTTAAAATCTCTTACTATCCCTTACCTCAAAAGAGCAGCACTTCTGACTGGATATCAGATATGACGTTGAAAGAAACTTGCACTATTGAATATAAACTCACCAAGTATATCTAAATACTCACAAAATACACTCAATAATCTAGAGAGAGAAAGAGAGAAAGCTTATGTTTCTGGTGTGATTTTCTATTCTAACTTAGCAGACTTAACCTGCAACCTGATGGTTTTACCTGCTACTATTCTCACCCACCACATTTGAAATAAAATTCAGCACATTTTTTCACCAACCACAAGTGGGGCCCACTCAATTCTAGAATTTTCTACCAAAATTATTTATAAACCTAATTTTTGAATCAGTCACCTCTTGAAATTCATAGCAAATCATACGTTCATTTTTAATGTTTTAAAATTTGTGGACATATATTCAACTCATATATATATATATATAAAACATATCCAAAAATTACAACGATCCAACGGTCGGATTAAAAATTATAACTCACGCAATATATCTCAAAAACACTGGTTTAATTTTTAATACCTTCATTCTGACAAAAATACTGATAAAACACCTCAACATTAACTCCTTCATTTTTAACCACAATAAAGAAATCCATCATTTATATCCACATCAAATTAATATTTCCTTATCATATAAATCAATAATTAATTATTCACAAATAATATTACAGAATCACAATTATGACAATCAGGCCGTTCCTAGGAAAGAGGGGGCTTTCCAATAAGAATTTCTCCTTACTGGCGCGCAATTAGGTGACCGAACCTCTCCTTGACAGAATTTTCTAGACATTGCCAATAATGCTATCTAATAATATTATTCAAATAATATGAATTATTGATCTGATAATGAGAAATATTGTGCAGTGATAATTATTGAAACAACAATAATATAAAATATCAACGCAGCAATTATTGAATCAATAAAATAAAATATTGAACAGTAATTACTGTAACAATTATTGAGTAGTGCCTTCTTATGTAAGGATCAATAATTCAAAAATACTATGTAAAACTGTGTGCTATTGTGTAAACACGCGTATTACTGTATTTTAACCACCGGGTATTCCAACAGTGTTAACGGTAACGATTACGCCGTTATTTATAAAAACTTGATTTTGTCATTTTCTTCATTCGACAGTTATTCTGTTATGGGGCCCACAAATGGCTGCGCCGTCGTACGAATATTCCCCGACAGAAAGAATATTCCACGACCAAACGAATATTCCCCGACAAAAATAAATATTTTATAACTCTTGTGTATTTTGAAAAAAGTTTCATATATCACCCTTAACTTTAACTTTTATTAATTTAACCATTTACTGAATATTAATTATAAGAAAAATTGAATACTATTATTTCATAAATTTTGGGGTCTTACAGAAGATATTAGATATCATGCTCTACTTGACTCTTCTAAAATACAGTTGTATGTTTTTTGGCATGTAGTGTAGAGATGAACTGTTAATGAATATCTTTGGCCCGTAGTGCAAAGATGAATTTATTAGTATGATTATGAACATGAACTGTGATTTGGTATAACCATGATCTTTGATGTTGCAGGTAAAGACATGTGATGAAAATGATCTTTGTCCTGGGTGCGAAGAGGAATTTAGAATCACAATTATGATTATGAGTTATTCACATGATTGTGGACAGGAACTGTTGATTGATGTTACAGTGATAAAACATTGTTGGTGGACTTTTAACATGGAGAAGATAATAGACTTTATGGTCTATTTGACTCTTCTAATGGATTGCTCGTTCCGCTGCCACTATGGTTGAAAAGTTTTATCACCTACCAAATATTCTAAATCTCTGATTTATTACTGACGAAGGCTATTGATAATTTAATTATCTTTAGTCATGATATTCTTTACAGGGCTAGTTGTACTCACCCTTTTGCTTTACAATTTCTTTCAGGTAATAAGAGTGTAGCTGGGTCGAACGGGGGTAACAGGGGAATAGAATGGTGGTCTATAGCTGTTGAGATTTCCCCTAAAATAGTATGGAAATAATTTTATTGAGAATTTTAGATAAGTGTGTTGTATTTTATACGTCATTTTAACAGTTGATTTTGGTGAACTGAATAGGGTGAGGTGAACCCAACTTTAGAAGTGTATTTTGCCACTATCATATAAGATGCCTAATGACAGACGACTTCGTGTTATCATAAGATAGGGTTGTGCTCATGCACTTGTTGATTATATCTATGAGCACAACCTATATAATCTCGGAGTTTGGTTGGAATATAATTATCAATTGGAGATAATGGAGATAAATATATGTCAAGAGAAGACTCACCATTGGAAAGAATATGATAGTAATCTTCTCATTTTTCTTTGGGGTCTATTGGGTCAACCAAGGATAATTCTCGAGTCATATGATATCTATCATAACCTAGATGCATGGCCTCCCATGTACGAAGGTTTCCTTGAGCATTTTCCAAAGATTTTAATTTCTAAAACAATTATTGACTGTACTTTTATGTAAAGTACTATTGTAAGGTGTTGTGGTCGAGACACCATGAGAGTTACATATATTTGTATTAAAACTCACAGCTTATGTGTTGTCGTACTCTGCACGATAATTCAACAGTTGTATAAATGCAGTTTGTATTTGATTTCTGTAGTGTGATATCTGACGACTCGGAATGGGTGATGTATACCTATTTTGGGGGCTTCACATTTAAGTAAAATACAATTGTCCAAAGAATGAATATAAAAGTACAAGGCTTTAAATATCTAAAAAAAAAAGTCTAGCACTTCATGCATCATCCAAATTAGTAGGACCCTGTAATTAACAAATGAATAGAAACATGTTATATGTGTTGATACTACTATGACTTGGGGAAAGTGCTAAACAATAGAAATTATTTAAACATAACACTACAAGAAAAACTGTGACAACCCAAATTTTTATAAATTATTAAAATAAGAATTTAATAATTAAAATTCTTATTATGAGATGTTTGAGTTTGAGTAGGTATATATACGTGCTATATATTTTGAAATATGTGATCTGGTGTCAAGAGATATATATATATATATATTCATATATTGGGAAAATGATGTTTAATAGTTAAGTTAACTATTGAAGAAATTAAATGAATTTGGTAATTATTTTAAATATTTATTGAATTAAATAAATATTTTAAATAAATTATTTATTGAGAAAAATAAATAATTTATGAGATTGTGATATAATAATTTATTTATGTGTGTATGATAATTAAATTAAAGCAAAGGTAAATTTTATTCTTTGAAGATTTAATTTAATGAATTAATTAAATTAAATGAATTGTTAAATATTAAAGCGAATGAATAAATTAAATAAAGTGATGTTTCTAATTTATTAATTAAATTAGATATATAATTATTTATTAATTATAAGTATAATGATAATAAGATTTTTATTATTAATATGAGTTATTTAAATTAACTAAACTATGTTATTTAAATTAATGAACTAAGGGTATGACATGAAACTATATAATGTACGATAATATAAAAATAATTTAGTTTAGGGGGGGGGGAGGTGGTAGCCAAACAATACCTTGTGGCCTTCGGCTTGTTCAACTGACGTCTTTTGTTATTTTCTAATGGAAGAGTACGTGGGTGGCCAGTTTCTTATACGCATCTTATTTTCTAAGGAGAAATAACAGAGGTTTAGAAAGAGGGCTTGGAAGAAGAGAGGAAATATAGTGGAAATTGAGAGATTAAGCCTATGAGATTTGGCCAAGAGGAAGGAGATTCACCATCTTTTTGCAAAGCCTATAATCTAGAGGATTAAAGGTATAATTTATCTAATTTTCTTTGCAATACCTATTCTTTGTTAATTGGAAATTTTGTTAGATAGGGTTAAGATGTCAAATTCTATGTTTGTATGTTGTTGGTAAACTTGTTAGTTATCATCTATAGTCCTTGGTTGATGTTCAAATTCGTGAGAATTGGTTTGTAGGAAGAAAGGTAAAATAACAATGTTTATATTATAGAATATGGCTTATAAAGTACAAAATTTCATGGTCAATACTTATTATAATCTACGAATTGATGTTGGATTACGTTGGTATGTTAAGAAACGAAAGCAGCGTAGTTTAAATTATGTCAATTGGTTAAAAAAACTAAGTCGTGACAATCAAATTCACTAAATGTGTTTAAAACATGAAAATATAGCATTAACATTGAATTGGAACCCTTAAATTGATTTTTTAAAGTTTTTGAAATGCTAGAATTATTCTTTAGATGAGTAGTTCAGTGTTTAACGAGTCCAACGAATCGAAAATCGACTAATTCGGACTTAAAATGAAAAAGATATGTCCAAAACTGTTCAAAACTATTTCTGTGTGAAGCTGGGCACTGCAAGTCACGCGGGCGCACGCGCGGGCATGCAGCTAGGCTGCGCGGCAAAGGTGCGCGACCATGCCCCATGTCTGCTGACTATGACTGCTTTGACCTAGTTTGGTAAAACAGCCATAACCTTTTTATACGAACTCAGATTGGGGTGATTCAAGATGATACGGAATAAGAACGAATAGACTTACAACTTTTGTTCTTTAAATGTTTCAATTTGAGGTCGTTAGGAAGGGTCAAAACAGTCACCTTTGTGACTTTTACGTAATCGAAGGCAATTGGAGGGCGTCGGGCATGCTCGTATGCTAGTGTAGTGCTCTTGACGATAAAAGATGTTGTTCTAAATCATAAAATATGAATGTTAGTAAATATAATGATGCTTAACATTAATATAATAATGTATTAGATAAGTAATAGAAGCATAGTATACATGCACAAGAGAGGCAAATTGGGCGTGTGACGAATAAACGTCGAAACGTCGTGATAAGTGATAATGAACATAAAAAGTGTTTTAAATCAAATGAAATGAATATAATAAGATATTGAATAGTGTTAATGTAAAATCAATAAGTAGTCTTAGCAAGACCTAAACACTTGAATGAACTTCGAATATGAAATATAGTGAGATATAAGTTGAAAGTTAACACAGTAAAATTGAACATTGTGTATATATAATAGGAATGGTTATGAGATGTAGAGTAGATTTTACATTATAACTACTATGCATTGCTAAGTGACTAATAGTTGATGTGCATGATTATATAATTGTGTAGGGCACGTGAAGTGCAGATAACTGTAAGCTGTTAAACGTTTATTGGTAATCAACGATCAAGGCAAGTCTTTCAGTTCCTATTTGCTATGTGAACTTGGTGATTAACAGTTTAAAATATTTATTACAAAGAGCATGATATGTTATATATATGTTGAATGCATGAAATGTTAAAGTCAACTTATGACTATGTTGATTGAGTAAAGCATGCTGATTGAGTAAGGAACTCAATCTTTATACTTGAATATGAACTATAACATGTATGTTGTAACGACCCCAAAATAGGTCCACTCCATCCAACCCATTCTGAGTCGTCAAATACATGGTACAGAAAACAACTACAACTTTATTATAATAATTGTCGTGCAAAATACAACAACACATATGCTGTGAGTTTAGATACAAATATATACCAACTGTAACTCTGGACACCAACTTTGGATAGCACGTCACAATGACACCTTACGTAAAGGTATAGTCAAAAACCGTTTTAGAAATTAGAATCTTTGGGAAGTGCTTAAGGAAACCTTCGTACATGGGAGACCGTGCTTCTAGGTTATGATAGATATCATATGGCCACAAAATTATCCTTGGTTGACCCAATAGTCCCCAAAGAAAAACAAGAAGATTACTATCATATTCTTCCCAATAGCGAGTCTTCTCTTGACATATCATTATCTCCACTGTCTCTAATTGGGAATTAAACTCCAAACAAACACCAAGATTATATAGGTAGTGCTTGTAAATATACTCAGCAAGTGGATGATCACAACCCTGTCTTATGATGACTCAAGGTTGTATGTCATTAGACATCTTATATGATAGTGGCAAAACACCCTTCTAAGTTAAATTCACCTCACCCTTAACATCTATAGACCACCGTTCTATTGCCTTGTTATCCCCCGCTCGACCCAGCTACACTTTTATTACCTGAAAGGAATTGTGAAACAAAAGAGTGAGCACAACTAGCTCAGTAAAGAATATCATGAATAAAGATAAATAAATTATCAATAGCCTTCAACAGTAATAAATCAGAGATTTAGAACATATGGTAGATGATAAAACTTTTCAACCATAGTTGCAGCGGAACGAGCAATCCATTAGAAGAGTTAAATAGACCATAGAGTCTATTATCTTCTCCATGTTAAAAGTCCACCAATAATGTTTTATCCTTGTAACATCAATCAATAATTCCTGTCTACAATCACATGTATAACTCATAATCGTAATTGTAGTTCTAAATTCCTTTCCTCATCCAGGACAAAGATAATTTTCATCACCTGAAACATCAAAGATTATGGTTATACCAAATCACAGTTCATGTTCATAATCCTACTAATAAATTCATCTTTGCACTACGACCAAAGAAATACATCAACAAGTTATCTTTGCACTATAGGCCAAAGATATTCATCAACAAGTCATCTTTGCACTACAGGCCAAAGATATTCATCAGTTGGTTATGTTCATCTAAACACATGTTCATCTTTGCACTACGGGCCAAAGATATTCATCAGAAATCATTCATCTTTGTACTACAAGCCAAAGATATTCAGTTATATCATCATTTAGGACTGAGGATGATGAAAAATATTTTAAAGAAAACGAATCCAGTGAAGCAAAAGAACAAATATTAAGTATTCGTACTTTAAACAATTCTCATTCAAAAATACTTCATAAATAACCAGAGTGGGGTAAAATTCAAGAATGATCAAAACAAGGATACAATCAAAGCTAGTATCTAGGAATAGATATTTTGGACAAAAAGAAGAAATTTCATTTTTTGGTGAATAGTGCCGTATTCGTGAATAGTGACGTATACATGAATAGTGTCGTATATGTGAATAGTAACTCCGACACCAAAAGATAGAAATTTCACAAAAAATATCATCTCGCTTCGTGAATAGTACTCGTGAATAGTAACTCATGAATAGTAACCTCGACACGGAAAAGTTCCAAATTTGATTAAAATTTCCAACCAACATTCTGGCATAATGATATTGAATAAATAATATTATTTTAGAAGAAAATAACCTCCCTTACCTCAGAAAGAATAGTACTTCTGACTAGAATACTGGATATAGTGCTGAAAGAACTTGCACCGTATAGCAATAGTCGAAGTACTAAAATACTCACAAAATACGCTCGATATAATAGAGAGAGAAATAGAGAGAAAACTTCAGTTTCTGGTGTGTTTTTTTATTCTAATCTAAGCACCCTATTTATAGGAAAATGCTTAGAACATCAAAGCAGAAAATATAATAAAATATTAATATATATTTATTAAATTCTTACGCACACTTTTTATCAACTGAATTCAGCATTCAACACAAGTAGCCCACCTCACAAAACTTTTAAAAAACATTTTTCTTATTTAACATAATTAAAACTTCAAAAATTAACTATTCTGGAGCTTCGGAACTTCAATAATTCATAATAAATAGCCCTTTTGTCAGAAAATTCGAATCTTGCTGCTTTTTATAGGAAATTTAATTCTCTACAACTTTGCAGCAGAAAGTTTTTCCAAATTCCAAACAAAAATTGACCGAAATCCATAAACGGGTGATTTTACAGGCTATAATCAAATTTTAGTCAATAAATGGGCCCACAGACATGTTTAACATGTTTTAAATAAATTTTATAACAAAAATACTTCTCCTCCTCATATACTCATATATCCCACATTCATTGTAAAAATATCATCATTATTATATTATAATAATATAATAAAATATTATTTTATCAGAAAAGATAAAATATCGATTTTCAACAATTGTCACTTTAAAAAATTTTCTCCATCTATATCCACATAAAATGAATATTTTTCTTATCATATAAATTAATAATTAATTATTCACAAATAATATTACAAAATCTCAATAATAGAAACCAGGCAGTTCCCAGGAAAGAGGGGACTTTCCAATAAGAATTTCTCCTTACTGGCACGCAATTAGGTGACCAAACCTCTCCTTAGACGGAACTTTCTAGACATTGCCAATAATATTTTCTAATAATATTATTCAGATAATATGAATTATTGCTTCGATAATGGAAAATAATGTGTAGTGATAATTATTAAAACAACAGTAATATAAAATATCAAGGCAGCAATTATTGAATCAATAAAATACTGAACAGTAATTACTGTAACAATTATTGAGTAGTGCTTTCTTACGTAAGAATCAATAATTCAAAAATACTGTGTAATACCGTGTGCTACTGTGCAACAACGCGTATTACTTTACTTTACCCATTGGGTATTCCAACAGTGTTAACGGTAACCACTACGTCGTTATTCATAAAAACTTTAATTTGTCTTTTTCTTCATCCAACAGTTATTCTATTATGGGGCCCACAAATGGCTGCGCCTTCGTACGAATATTCCCCGACAGAAAAATATTCCGCGACCAAACGAATATTCCCCAACAACAATGAGTATTTTATAACCACTTGCTTATTTTTAAAAAAAATTATATATCACCCTTAACTTTAAACTTTTATCAATTTAACCATTTACTGAATAGTAATTATAAGAAAAAATTGAATACTTTTATTTCATAAAATTTGGGTTCTTACATATGTTATGTTAGTCTAATGTTTATGAGATATATGTTGAGCATGTTATTATGTGTTACGTGATGCATGAAAACTGTAAGATTTTTCTGGGCTGTCGAGCTCAACCTTTCAAATAACCATTTTTGCAGGTTAAGGATTAAAGGTAACAATATGTGCTACTTGAATGATGTGGATCCAAAATAATACACGAATATTAATATTTTAGCTATAAAGTTTTTATTTCCTTATACCATGATGAGGATTCATGAATGTATTAAACGTTTTATGATGTATAGTTTTATGTTGAGTTGTAAAGCTAAAGTTAGAGTTATCTGATATGTAAAGGTTATCAGATTTAAATGTAAACATTTATATAATAACAGTGATAATGTGAATCATAAAAAAAAGATTGATTCAAAGTCATGTAGATGGTAAAGGTTTTGATTCAGGAAATTAAAGTAAGAAGACATACAAGTTTAAATTATTTCGTTTTTTATAAAGTTTAACATCGAATAATGATGTAAAATCAGAAGGTAGATGTGTTATTAACGACCAAAGTTGAGAATTAAATTGTATGAATTTTGGGGTCGTTACAAAAACCCTTAAGCTCGACGGAAATAGTCTCGACGGATTTAAATCTGTCGAAATAAGGTTATTTACGATGGAATAATTCGTTGAACATAAGTCCCTTGAAATTACCATAAGTACGACGGAATTCCGTCGGAAATATTATACCCCCATTGGTGCCAAGTTTCCCGCCAGCGCAAAACATAAATTTGACGAAATTGAAGTTATTTTCGACGGAAATTACATCGGAAGTAATATAATTTCGATGAACTTATGTCCGTCGAAAAGTCTGTCAGAAATAATTTATAAAACCTAATCAAACGCTCCTTTTTCTTCAGTCACCCCATTTTTCTCATTTCTATTTCCCTCTCCTCACTCTCACTCTCTCTCAGTCGCTAATCTCTTTCAGTTCTCATCTCACCTTCGGCCACTGCCCAACCACCTCCGCCCACTACCCATTAATTTCCGTCCACTACCACCATTTTTGGCGAGTTGGCAACGTACAGTAGCAAGTCTGCTCATAGCTAGCTCCTCTTTTCTCTTACTTGTTTCTCCTCCTTTAATTCAAGGTAAATAATCCTAAATAATGATTACAGATTACTGAATATATTTTGCATATTTAAGTTGTTGATTTTGCTAAAGTTGTTCATGTGTTACTAAGAAAAATTGGGATATCCTCTGTTATGCAATTTATTGAATATCACAGGAACTAAATATGTGTTAATGAATATCCTCTATTATGCAATTTATTTTTTTGTCTATAATTATGCAAATCAGTGGATGTTGCTGTTAACTGTTTTGTAAAAATTGGAATTATTTGAATTTAATTTCTACAAATTGTTGCATGTTGCTGAAATTGGGAATTATTTTGTGCAATTAAAATTTATGTTAGTGTATACAATGTATTTGTACAATTACAGTGCTTGGGTCATAACAATTACAATGGTTGGGTCATAACGTATATGTCAGTGTATATATCTTCAAGAATGTGATATTTGATATTTTCGACGGAATTCCCAACAAAATATTTGTCAGAAATCTACAATTAAAAAATTTGTGGGCCCTATAAATATATTTATGTATTATTTAATTAATTTAATATAAAATGAAATAAATTTAATTTAATTTAGTTTATTAGACAAATAAAATGTTAAAAATTATTTAATATAATAAAAAATAAAAAATTATTTAATATAATATAATATAATATAAAAAATTATAATAAATAAAATTAAATTGAATTGAATAAAATTGAATAAAATAAATCTAATTTAATTTAACAAATTAAATTTAATTAAATTTAATAAAAATATTTAAAAATATAATATAATATTATATAAAATAAAATAAAATAAGGTATATTAAATTTATATAAAATTTAAAAATATAATAAATACAAAACAAAATTAAATTGAATAAAACAAAACAAATTTGATTTAATTTAATAAATAAATTAAATTAAATAAAAAATATTAAATAATGTAATAAAGTTAATTAAATTAAATTAAAATAATTTACATTTAAAATAAATATAATTTAAAGAATTTAATTTAATTTAATAAATAAATTAAATTTAATAAAAAATATTTAAAAATATATAATAAAATATAATACAATAAAATATAATAAAATGAAATTAAAAAATTAAATTAAATTAAATTAAATAAAAAAATAAAATAAAATAAAATTATATTCCAAATAACAGTTCTCAGAAACTAAGTAACACTTACTTAGTTTTTTATTGGCAAAATAAACTAAGTAGCATTTGCTTAGTTTGTCACAATATTCAACAAACTCAATAAGTACTATATGTATATATATGCAAGGTTCGACTATATATATGCAGGGTTCGACATAGCAATTGCAGCTATTAGTACTCCAACCGGTTCCTCGACATCAATTAAAAAAATGGGTAGTAGTTCCTGTTTGTGTCCAATACTCGAATAATAAAGTTAATTGAATTACTACGGACATTCCTCACTGTTCCATCATAACATATGACAACATTCGAAAGGAGTACCATTAAGTTGTTGAACAAAGTTCTAGGTTAAGCAACCCTCTGGATAAGCGAACGATCACTTCTCTACTAGTAATGAATCATCTCCCCATATGGGTCCAATCCATGACATAGACAACTTCTCACCACTTTGAATTCCTCAGATAGGTAGTTCTCACAGAACGTCTCACCTCTTTTTCTATAAGAACTACCCATCTGAGGAATTTAGAGTGGTGAAAAGTTGTTTATGTAATGGATTGCACCCATATGGGGAAATGATTCATTCCTAGCTGAGAAGTGATCGTTCGTTCATCTAAAGGGTTGCTTAACCTGGAACTTTGTTCAATAGCTTAATGGAACTATTTCGGGATGTTTACACTTGTTATGATGGAACAATGATGAATGTCTGTAGTAATTAAATTAACTTTATTATTCGAGTATAGGTCATAAACAGGTACTACAATCCTTTTTCCCGGTTGTCGAGGAATTAGGTGGATTACTATTAGCTGCAACTATATCAAACCTTGCATACAAGGAAGTCCTTGACTCTTCTCCTAGTAGTCATTACAGCTGCAACTACTATGAAACTTAGAAACCCGTTTGACAAGTAGGAGTTAATGATGGACAATAGTCTTTATAGATTCCATAAACTAAGTAACAATTCTCATAAACTAAGTACCACTTACTTAGTTTATCATTGGCAAAATAAACTAAGTAGCATTTGTTTAGTTTTCCATAATTTTCAATAATATTCTCCCTTTAATCTTCAATGCACTCAGTTATATATGTACTATACTTTGGAACTTAGAAACTTGTTCAACATTCACTCAGTAGGAGTGATTGTCGAACAAGTCCCTAATTCGGGACTATTACTGGATGTTATGTCTCTCACTTAGGCCAGTGCCAATAAGAAACGATACATTTTTGTTGTTTTGATGATTTTTCGATTGTTATCTCTATATGTTCTTCAAGTGTATATTTAGATTAAGTTATCTTCGTCTATTTCGTGTGCTTGGAGACCATGGGGAGGTGCTGTCGAAAGTTTCTTGAAACTCATGAAACGTACTCAACGTGCTGGCACTAGTGACGAGACGCATCTAATAACGGGATTGAAGCCGTAACCCTTTCTTATAGAGTTGAGATAATAGGTAGATCTGAATCCAAATTAACTGAATGCGTCTTCTGTGTAGTTAAAAATGTTAGTCGACAGGAGTTGGATGTACCGTAGGATAGGGGTGAGAATGGTGCGGTTTGATGCGGTTTGAAGTCCAAACCGCACCCGAAACCGCTTAGGTGCGGTTTAAAAAATTCAAAACTGCACCCGAAACCGCTTGTGATTGGTGCGGTGCGGTTTTAAAGTGTGCGGTGCGGTTTTAATTGGTGCGTTTTCGGTTCCAAAACCAATTGAAACAACAAAAAAGTCTAAGCTTTTAAAAAAATTTAACATAAAACTTACATCGAGCAATTAACTTAGTAACAAAGTCAGCAATGAGAATTGTGACGCCCCCAAAATAGGTATACATCACTCATTCTGAGTTATCAATACATGGTACAGAAACAACTACAACTTTATTACTACAACAGTAAAACTGTGAGTTTAAATACAAATATTATCTTCTAGACAATATCTATACCCAAATAAATCCTCATCACATTTATTGATACATTATTTTACAAAAATGGCAAGGGCTACTAAACAACTCTCTCTAGAACTTTCATTCCATACTCCGACTAGTACTCGCTATATTCTCGCCTCCTGAGAAGAAAAATTGAACAAAAAGGAAAAGGGTGAGCTTAACTAGCCTAGTAAAGAATATTATGACTAAGATAATATACAACAAATTATCTTTAGTCTTCAACAGAGAAAAATCTGAGAGAATACACTAAACAACAATTTTTAGATCAATATTCGCAGCGGAAAATAATAATTCATAGAAGAGTTACGTAGAGGATGAAATCTACTAATATCTATGAATTTAACAGTCCATCATCATTATTTTATCCCTGTAACATCAATCAATATATATCTGGAATCAAATATTCATCTTTGCACTACAGGCTAAAGATATTCATCAGTTGATCATGTTCATCTAAACACATGTTCATCTTTACACTACATGCCAAAGATATTCATCAGAAATCATTCATCTTTGCACTACATGCCAAAGATATTCAATTATATCATCATTTAGGACTGAGGATGATGAAAAATATTTTAAAGAAAACGAATCCAGTGAAACAAAAGAATAAATATTAAGGATTCGTACTTTAAACAATCCAAGTTCAAAAATACGTTATAAATAATCAGAGTGGAGTAAAATTCAAGAATGATCAAAACATGGATACAATCAAAGCTAGTATCCATAATAGATATTTTGGACGAAAAATAAAAATTTAATTTTTTTGTGAATAGTGTCGTATATGTGAATAGTAATTTCGACACCAAAAAATAGAAATTTCACAAAAACATCATCATGCTTCGTGAATAGTAATTCGTGAATAGTAACTCATGAATAGTAACTCGTGAATAGTAATTCATGAATAGTAACCCCGACATGAAAAAATTTCAAATTTGATAAAAAGTTCCAACCAATATTTCGGCATAATGATATTAAAGAAATAATATCATTTGAGAAGAAAATAACATCCCTTACCTCGAAAGATTAGTACTTCTAGCTGGAATACTGGGTATAGTGCTGAAGAAAACTTGAACCGTATAACAATACTCAAAGTATCAGAATCCTCACAAGAATACGCTCAATATATAGAGAGAGAAATATAGAGAAAACTTCAGTTTCTGGTGTGATTTTCAATTCTAACCTAACCACCCTATTTATATGAAAATGCTTAGGACACCAAAGCAGAAAATTTAATATAATATTAATATAATAATTAAATTTTCCTACGCCAACCTTCCAAGAACTGAATTTAGCTCATTCAACACACATGTGTAACACACCATAATGGAAAAAAAACATTTTTGTTATTTAAAATATTTTAAACTTCCAAAAATTAATTATTTCGAAGCTTTGGAACTTCAATAATTCATAATAAATAGCCATTCTGTCAGAAAAATTCAAAACTCGTGAATTTCCTTAGGAAATTCCATTATCTACAACTTTAGAGAAGGAAGTTTTTCCAAATTCCAAACAGAAATTGACCAAAATCCATAAACGGACGATTTTACAAGCTATAATCAAATTTCAGTCAAGAAATGGGTCCACCAACATGTTTAACATGTTTTAAACAACTTTTGCAATAAAAATACTCTTCCTCCTCATATATTCATATATCCCACATTCATTATAAAAATATCACCATTATTATATTATTAAAATATAATAATATATTTAAATGAATTATTTTATCAGAAAAAGATAAAATTTTAATTTTCAACAATTGTCACATTAAAAATTTTCTCCATCTATATCCACATAAAATCAATATTTTCCTCATCATATAAATTAATAATTAATTATTCACAAATAATATTACAGAATCACAGTACTGGCAACCAGGCCGTTCCCAGGAAAGAGGGGGCTTTCCAATAAGAATTTCTCCTTACTGGCGCGCAATTAGGTGACCAAACCTCTCCTTAGACAGAACTTTCTAGAAATTGCCAATAATGTTTTCTAATAATATTATTCAGATAATATGAATTATTGCTTCGATAAAGGAAAATATTGTGTAGTGACAATTATTGAAATAACAGTAATATAAAATATCAACGCAGCAATTATTGAATCAATAAAATAAAATATTGAACAGTAATTATTGTAACAATTATTGAGTAGTGCCTTCTTACGTAAGAATTAATAATTGGTGCAATACAGTGTGTTACTGTGCAACAACGCGTATTACTGTGATTTAACCACCGGGTATTCTAATAGTATTAACGGTGACAACTGCGCCATTATTTATAAACAACCTATACTTGTCATTTTCTTCATCCAATCGCTTTCCGTTATGGGGCCCACAAAAGACTACACTGTCATACGAATATTCCCCGACCGCAAGAATATTTAACGACCAAACGAATTTTCCCCGACAACAATGAATATTTTATAATCACCTGCTTATTTAAAATATTTGCGCATTTTACACATAACTAACCACATTAATCAAATCAACTCTTACTATTTCAAAATGATAAATAGAGGAAATTAAATTTCAATTATTAATAATTTGGGGTCTTACAACCTCCCCTCCTTATGAAATTTCATCCTCGAAATTGACATACATACCTGGTGTTTCGAAAAGATGAGGATACCTCGCTTTCATTTCTGTTTCCAACTGCCAGGTCATTTCCTCAATAGCATGGTTTCTCCACAAAACTTTAACTTGTGGTATGACCTTTGTGCGTAGGACATGCTCTTTTCTATCCAAGATCTTGACAGGTACCTCTTAATACATTCAGTCTTCGGCTATCTCGTCCGGTTCTAATACAATAACGTGGTTCGGGTCTTTCACATATTTATGAAGTACAGATATGTGAAACACATTATGAACACAAGACATACTCGGAGGTAACGCAAGTCTATAGGCTACATTTCCTACTCGGACAAGAATTTGAAATGGACCAATAAATCGTGGATTAAGCTTTCCTCGTTTCCAAAATCTTGTAACTTCCTTCCATGGAGCTAAACGCAACAATACGTGATCCCCAATACTAAATTCCACGTCTTTTCGATGAAGATCTGCATAACTCTTTTGTCGATCCTATGCCGTTTGTATACGTTATCGAATCATTTGGATCTTTTTCGTAGTCATACGTACCAACTCGGGTCCCAACAATGTTGCTTCACCCACCTCGTCCCAACATATTGGAGAGCGACACTTTCGTCCATATAATGCATCAAATGGAGCCACACCTATACTTGTCTGATAACTGTTGTTGTCGGAGAATTTCACCAATGGTAAATACTTATCCCAACTGCCCTTGAAGTCTAGGACACAGAGTCTTAATAAATCTTCAAGAGTTTGAATAGTCCTTTCTGATTGTCCGTCCGTTTGAGGATGGTATGCCGAACTGAATCGTAAATCCGTGCCCATAGCTTTTTGCAAGCTAACCCAAAATCTTGAAGTGAATCTTCGGTCACGATCCAAAACTATGGATACTGGCATGTCATGCAACCTCACAGTCTCATTTACATATATACTAGCAAGACGTTCAAGGGAATAAGTCTCCCGTATCGGCAAGAAATGAGCAGACTTGGTTAATCTATCAACAATAACCCAAATAGCATTGATTCCTTGAGAAACCGTAGGAAGACCCGTAACGAAATCCATGGTAATGTGTTCCCACTTCCATTTCGGAATCTCAAGTGGTTGCAACGGACCCTTAGGTACTAGATACTCCGCCTTTACACGTTGACAAGTTAAACACATCGAGATAAACTTTGCAATCTATCTCATCATATTGCTCCACCAAAATATATTTCGAAGATCACGATACGTTTTAGTACTTCCAGGATGGATTGCAAATGGTGTATTGTGTGCCTCCATCATAATCTTATACTTCAAATCAGAGTCGTTAGGAACACAAAGTCTGGAGTGGACTCGAAGTATTCCTTCTTCATCAATTCTCGCTTCCGGAATAGCACCTTCTTGTACTTTCTTCTTCATACGCATCAGCTCCGGGTCGGTGGCTTGAGCAACTTTAACCTTTTCGATTAAAGTCGGTTCTATGAGTATATTTGACATCATCGCACTCGTTCCTGCATATAATCTTCTACTCAACGCGTCAGCTACCACGTTTGCTTTTCCAGGATGGTATTGAATAGTGTGGTCGTAATCTTTCAACAGCTCGAGCCAACGTCGTTGCCGTATGTTGAGTTCTTTTTGAGTGAAAAAATATTTGAGGCTTTTATGGTCTGAATATATCTCCACTTTCTCACCATAAAGATAGTGCCTCCAGAACTTTAGCGCGAAAACGACTGCTGCCAACTCTAGATCATGAGTAGGATAATTCCTCTCATATTCTTTAAGTTGTCGCGAGGCATAGGCTATGACTTTCCCACGTTGCATGAGAACACATCCTAACCCTTTGCCCGAAGCATCGCTGTAGATAACAAATCCATCCGAACCATATGGTATTATTAGAACAGGTGCCGAAATAAGTCTCCTCTTAAGCTCTTGGAAACTCTTCTCGCATTCCTCGCTCCAAATAAATTTTGTATCCTTCCGAGTTAGCTGAGTTAATGGAGTAGCGATTTGAGAAAACCCTTCCACGAATCTCCGATAATAACCAGCTAGACCCAAAAAGCTACGTACTTCAGTCACCGTCTTCAATTTTTCCCAACTTTGTATTGCTTCAATCTTCGTCGGGTCAACAGACACTCCATGTTTTGACACCATGTGCCCAAGGAATGCTACCTCCTCAAGCCAGAACTCGGATTTCTTTAGTTTGGCATATAGCTTGTTATCACGAAGCCTTTGCAGTACCAGCTTCAAATGGCGCTCATGATCTTCACGGCTTTTGGAATAGATGAGGATGTCATCAATAAAGACAACAACAAACTGATCCAAATATTCCTCGAATACTCGGTTCATCATATCCATGAAAGCAGCAGAAGCATTAGTCAATCCAAAAGACATGACTAAGAATTATAATACCCATACCGAGTTCTGAAAGCAGTCTTTGGAATATCCTCAGTTTTAACTTTCAGCTGATGATATCTAGAACGAAGATCGATTTTTGAAAATAATTGTGCTCCTTGTAACTGGTCAAACAGGTCATCAATACAAGGTAGTAGATACCTATTCTTGATAGTGACATGGTTTAATTCCCGATAGTCGATACAAAGTCGCATACTACCATCTTTCTTCTTTACGAATAAAACAGGAGCACCCCAAGGAGATGTACTAGGATGAATAAAACCGATGTCCAACAACTCCTATAGTTGGGCCTTTAACTCCTGAAGTTCAATAGGAGCCATTCGATATGGGGTTTTAGAAATGGACTTTGTACCAGGTTCAAGGTCAATAAAGAATTCAACTTCACGTTCTGGGGGTAGACTGTGAAGTTCTTCAGGAAATACGTCAGGAAAGTCACTAACAACAGGAATATTATTCACAGCTGACGTGTCTTTATTCAAATCCATAACATGGGCTAAGAAAGCTTGACATCTATTTTTTAATAAACGAATAGCTTTATGACTTGATATGACAGTGATTGATTTTAATGGTTTAGTAGCTTAAATTCGCACAACAGGTTGATTAGGAATATGAAAACTAACAACCTTACGAAAACAATCAATTTTGGCATGATGAGTAGTTAACCAATTAATCTCTAAAATCACATCAAAAGCAAGTATCTTTAAAGAGATAAGGTCAACGGGTAATGTGATGGTACCAACTCGGATCAAACAAAATTTATAAACAGTGGATGTGATGAAAGTTTCTCCTAACGGAGTTTCCACAGATAGGTCAAAGTCTAATTTATCCAAAGTCAAGTTTAAACGTTGAGCACAAGCAGGAGAGATAAATGAATGGGTAGCACCGGTATCAAGTAAGGTATAAACCTCACAAGAATTTATAATTAGCTTACCCGTGATCACCTCGTTTGGGTTCCTCGCATTTTGACCAGTCTCGACAAACACTCTTCCAGGAACCGTTGACTTTGACTTTTTTGGGATAGCCTTTTGAGTCACCATCCCCGCTGGACTTGGTTTCGCTACAGTGCAATCTCGAGCGATATGTCCTTCCTTTCCGTAGTTATAACATACCTTAAACTGTTGTTGTAAGACCCCAACTTATTATTAATGAAATTTAATTTTCTCTATTTATTATTTTGAAATAGTAAGGGTTGATTTGATTAATGTGGATAGTTATGGGTAAAATACGCAAATATTTTAAAATAAGCAAGTGGTTATAAAATATTCATTGTTGTCGGGGAATATTCGTTTGGTCGTGGAATATTCGTACTATCGGGAAATATTCGTACGACGGCGCAGCCATGTGTGGGCCCCATAAAGGAAAGCGATTGGATGAAGAAAACGACAAATATAAGTTGTTTAAAAATAACGGCGTAGTTGTTACCGTTAATACTGTTAAAATACTCGGTGGTTAAAACACAGTAGCACACGGTATTGCACCAATTATTGATTCTTACGTAAGAAGGCACTACTCAATAATGGTTATAGTAATTATTGTTCAGTATTTTATTTTATTGATTTAATAATTGCTGCGTTGATATTTTATATTGTTGTTGTTTCAATAATTGTCATTACACAGTTTTTTTCATTATCGAAGCAACAATTCATATTATCTGAATAATATTATTAGATAATATTATTGACAATGTCTAGAAAGTTCTGTCTAAGGAGAGGTTTGGTCACCTAATTGCGCGCCAGTAAGGTGAAATTCTTATTGGAAAGCCCCCTCTTTCCTGGGAACGGCCTGGTTGCCAGTACTGTGATTCTGTAATATTATTTGTGAAAAAATTAATTATTAATTTATATGATGAGGAAAATATTAATTTTATATGGATATAGATGGAGAAAATTTTTAATGTGACTATTGTTGAAAATTAATATTTTATCTTTTTCTGATAAAATAATTCATTTAAATATATTATTATATTTTAATAATATAATAATGATGATATTTTTACGATGAATGTGGGATATATGAGTATATGTGGAGGAGGAATATTTTTGTTACCAAAAATATTTAAAGCATGTTTTATGTGTCGGTGGACCCCATTTCTTTACTGAAATTTGATTATAGCTTGTAAAATCGACCGTTTGTGGATTTCGGTTAATTTTTGTTTGGAATTTGAAAAAAACTTTCTTCTGCAAAGTTGTAGAGAATTAAATTTCCTATAAAAACTCGCGAGATTCGAATTTTTGGACAAAAGGGCTATTTATTGTGAATTATTGAAATTCTGAAGTTCTGAAATAATTGATTTTTGGAAGTTTTAATTGTTTTAATTAACAAAAACGTTTTTTGTGTTTGGTTAGCCTCATTAAACACATGCAAGTTGCTGAATTCAGATGGTTCTAGGTGCGTAGACAAATTTGTATAAATATATTATTATTATATTAAATTTTCTACTTTGGTGTTCTAAGCATTTTCCTATAAATAGGGTGCTTAGGTTAGAATTAAAAATCACACCAGAAACTGAAGTTTTCTCTCTCTATATTATTGAGCGTATTCTTGTGAATATTTTGAGTATACTTTGAGTATTGCTATACGGTGCAAGTTCAAGTCATAGCCTATATCCGGTGTTTCAACTTGAAGTACTGTCTTTCGAGGTAAGGGGTGTTATTTTGAGTATACTTTGAGTATTGCTATATTAGTTGGAATTTTTATCAAATTTGGAACTTTTTCATGTCGGGGTTACTATTCATGAGTTACTATTCATGAGTTACTATTCACGAGTACTATTCACAAAGCATGATGATGTTTTTTATAAAATTTCTATCTTTTGGTGTCGGAGTTACTATTCACATATACAGCACTATTCACGTATACGGCACTATTCACGAATACGACACTATTCACCGAAAAATGAAATTTCTTCTTTTTGTCCAAAATATCTATTATGGATACTAGCTTTGATTGTATCCATATTTTGATCATTCTTGAATTTTACTCCACTCTGATTACTTATGAAGTATTTTTGAACTTGGATTGTTTAAAATACGAATCCTTAATATTTGTTCTTTT
This sequence comes from Panax japonicus, assembly GCA_020205505.1. Lineage (NCBI taxonomy): Eukaryota > Viridiplantae > Streptophyta > Magnoliopsida > Apiales > Araliaceae > Panax > Panax japonicus. The sequence continues at coordinate 22,786,482 of CM035113.1, read as the reverse complement.
GTTTCACTGGATTCGTTTCTTTTAAAATATATTTCATCATCCTCAGTCCTAAATGATGAAATTACAGAATATCTTTGGCCTGTAGTGCAAAGATGAATGATTTCTTGATGAATATCTTTGGCCCGTAGTGCAAAGATGAACAGGTGTTGAGATGAACATGACCGACTGATTAATATCTTTGGCCCGTAGTGCAAAGATGAATAGGTGTTTAGATGAACATGACCAACTAATGAATATCTTTGGCCTGTAGTGCAAAGATGAATATTTGATTTCAGATATATATTGATTGATGTTATAGGGATAAAATATCGACGATGAACTTTTAAATTTATATATAGAAGATAGTAGTTTGCATTCTCTACTTAACTCTTCTAATGAATTGTTGTTTCTGCTGCAGTTGTTGATTTAAAACTGGTTGTCTACTGTATTCTATTAGATTTTTCCATATTGGAGACTAACAATAATTTTTTGTATATTATCTTAGTCATAATATTCTTTACTGGGCTAGTTGAGCTCACCCTTTTCCTTTTTGTTCCATTTTTCTTCTCAGGAGGCGAGAATGTAGCGAGTACTAGTCGGGGTATGGAATGAAGGTTCTAGAGAGAGTTGTTTAGTAGTCCTCACCAATTTTGTAAAATAATGTATCAATAATTATGATGGGGATTTATTTACGTGTGGATATTGTCTAGAAGACAATATCTGTATTTAAACTCACAGTTTATATGTTGTAATAATAAAGTTGTAGTTATTTCTGTACCATGTATTTGGCGACTCAGAATGGGTTGGATGGAATGGACCTATTTTGGGGGCGTCACATTTGTGGGCAGTTTGGCCTGATATGTCCTTCTTTTCCACACTTATAGCATATGACTGGTGGTCATTCTCCTCCCTTGGAACGAGTTGCTGCTGGTGCTGACTTCTTCACATTATCATTGTTGAATCTCCTCTTTTTAAAATCCCCCCCCCCCGAGTCGCTTCTTCTATTTTCATGGCCATGACTACCACCAGAATGGTTACCATTTTTGTCCATCTTTTTCTTTCTTCGCTGGTTATCATTATTCTGTTGACTACTATCTCCGGTATGATCCTGGTTATGGTCCCTCGGTTGAACGTACTCGTTATATCGTTCTAACAACTGAGCCCTGTTGACAACATCTGATTAGAGAGAAAATTTATGAGAAATGAGATACTGACGTATGCCGGGTTTCAAACCTCTCAGAAACATCCGCGTTATACGTTCCTCATTCTCCACCAAATGAGGTGCAAACCTGGATAACTCCGTGAACTTCGCCTCGTACTGGGACACCGTCATGTTATTCTGCTCCAGTCTAATAAACTCCACTTCCTTCATATGACGAACACTTTCAAGAAAGTATTTGTCATTAAATAGTTTCTGAAATGTCTCCCAAGACATGCTGAGCACGGCTGGATGGGTACGCTTCACAGACTCCCACCAGTAATCTGCCTCATTACGGAACATAAAGGTGGCGAATGGTACCTTCTGCTCCTCTGTGCATCCCAAGACATCGAATATCTTGGTGATTTGTTTGACCCACGTCTCTGCCTTAATCGGATCCGGCTTTCCCCAGAATTTCAGTGGTCCCAACTCTTTGAACTGCTTGGCTGTGACAACCCGTGAATTGCTATCATTTCCTCCTGTATTTTGAACACGAGTCTCCCTCGTCTGATTTTGCATGAAATGTAAAAAGCTTCTAAACATCCCCTCGTTCATCATCTGCTCAGTGGTGTTGTTCACAGGAGGAACATTCCCAGCCTATTGTACGTTCTCCTCATTGCCAGTCTCATTTACTCCACTGTTAATATTCTCAGTCGACATTCTCAAATACTGTCATAAAACAAGGGTTAATTAAGGAAATCAATATATCACATAATATCCTTATATACCTGACCAACTAACAAATAAGCTTAGGTAGGACACACTAGTGAAGGATTTACTCGTCTCTCCCCTCCTAATTCTATTCCCCGATCTCCGCCAGAGATCATATCCCTAAGCTCTGATACCAACTGTGACGCCCCCAAAATAGGTATACATCACCCATTCTGAGTTGTCAATACATGCTACAGAAATAAATACAACGTTATTATTACAACAGTAAAACTGTGAGTTTAAATACAAATATTATCTTCTAGATAATATCTATACCCAAATAAATCCTCATCACATTTATTGATACATTATTTTACAAAAAATGGTGAGGACTACTAAACAACTCTCTCTAGAACCTTCATTCCATACCCCAACTGGTACTCGTTATATTCTCGCCTCCTGAGAAGAAAAATGGAACAAAAAGGAAAAGGGTGAGCTCAACTAGCCCAGTAAAGAATATTATGACTAAGATAATATACAACAAATTATTGTTAGTCTTCAACAAGAAAAAATCTGAGAGAATACACTAAACAACAAGTTTTAGATCAATATTCGCAGCGGAAAATAATAATTCATAGAAGAGTTACGTAGAGGATGAAATCTACTAATATCTAAGAATTTAGCAGTTCATCATCATTATTTTATCCCTGTAACATCAATCAATATATATATCTAGAATCAAATATTCATCTTTGCACTACAGGCCAAAGATATTCATCAGTTGGTCATGTTCATCTAAACACCTGTTCATCTTTGCACTACAGGCCAAAGATATTCATCAGAAATCATTCATCTTTGCACTATAGGCCAAAGATATTCAATTATATCATCATTTAGGAATGAGGATGACGATAAATATTTTAAAGAAAACAAATCCAGTGAAACAAAAGAATAAATATTAAGGATTCGTACTTTAAACAATCCAAGTTCAAAAATACTTCATAAATAACCAAAGTGGAGTAAAATTCAAGAATGATCAAAACATGGATACAATCAAAGCTAGTATCCATAATAGATATTTTGGACGAAAAATAAAAATTTAATTTTTCTGTCCATAGTGTCGTATTCGTGAATAATGTCGTATACGTGAATAGTGTCGTATACGTGAATATTAACTCCGACACCAAAAGATAGAAATTTCACAAAAACAACATCATGCTTCGTGAATAGTATTCGTGAATAGTAACTCATGAATAGTAACTCATGAATAGTAACTCGTGAATAGTAATTCATGAATAGTAACCCCGACATGAAAAAGTTCCAAATTTGATAAAAAGTTCCAACCAATATTTCGGCGTAATGATATTGAAGAAATAATATCATTTGAGAAGAAAATAACATCCCTTACCTCGAAAGATTAGTACTTCTAGCTGGAATACTGGGTATAGTGCTGAAAAAAACTTGCACCGTATAACAATACTCAAAGTATCAGAATCCTCACAAGAATACGCTCAATATATAGAGAGAGAAATATAGAGAAAACTTCAGTTTCTGGTGTGATTTTCAATTCTAACCTAAGCACCCTATTTATAGGAAAATACTTAGAACACCAAATCAGAAAATTTAAAATAATATTAATATAATAATTAAATTTTCCTACGCCAACCTTCCAAGAACTGAATTAGCTCATTCAACACACATGTGTAACACACCATAATGAAAAAAAAAAATTTGCTATTTAAAATATTTTAAACTTCCAAAAATTAATTATTTCGAAGCTTCGGAACTTCAATAATTCATAATAAATAGACCTTTTGTCAGAAAAATTCGAAACCCGCGATTTTCCATAGGAAAATCCATTATCTACAACTTTGCAGAAGGAAGTTTTTCCAAATTCCAAATAGAAATTGACCGAAATCTACAAACGGACGATTTTACAGGCTATAATCAAATTTCAGTCAAGAAATGGGTCCACCAACATGTTTAACATGTTTTAAACAACTTTTACAACAAAAATACTCTTCCTCCTCATATACTCATATATCACACATTCATTATAAAAATATCACCATTATTATATTACTAAAATATAATAATATATTTAAATGAATTATTTTATCAGAAAAAGATAAAATTTTAATTTTCAACAATTGTCACATTAAAAATTTTCTCCATCTATATTCACATAAAATCAATATTTTCCTCATCATATAAATCAATAATTAATTATTCACAAATAATATTACAGAATCACAGTACTGGCAACCAGGCCGTTCCCAGGAAAGAGGGGGCTTTCCAATAAGAATTTCTCCTTACTGGCGCGCAGTTAGGTGACCAAACCTCTCCTTAGACAGAACTTTCTAGACATTGCTAATAATATTATTTAGATAATATGAATTATTGCTTCGATAATGGAAAATACTGTGTAGTGACAATTATTGAAATAACAGTAATATAAAATATCAACGCAGCAATTATTGAATCAATAAAATAAAATATTGAACAGTAATTACTGTAACAATTATTGAGTAGTGCCTTCTTACGTAAGAATTAATAATTGGTGCAATACCGTGTGCTACTGTGCAACAACGCGTATTACTGTGTTTTAACCACCGGGTATTCTAACAGTATTAACTGTGACAACTGCGCCGTTATTTATAAACAACTTATACTTGTCATTTTCTTCATCCAATCGCTTTCCGTTATGGGGCCCATAAAAGACTGCACCGTCGTACGAATATTCCCCGACCGCAAGAATATTTAACGACCAAACGAATATTCCCCGACAACAATGGATATTTTTTTAACCACCTGCTTATTTAAAATATTTGCGCGTTTTACCCATAACTAACCACATTAATCAAATCAACCCTTACTATTTCAAAATGATAAATAGAGGGAATTAAATTTCAATTATTAATAATTTGGGGTCTTACAAGAATTATATCAAGCATGCTTTAAAACTAAAACATACGCTATATAAACCAACGGAGACCATATATTCAATAACAAGCAAGAATGTTTATCTAGTTCCCAAAAATTAAAAGTATATACTGGAGATAGAATAAAATTCTATCTCGTATATTGCAGGGAGGACTTAAAGAATATAATCTTAACTATACCTAATTTGAAAAATAATCTATTAGACTATTACTATTATAGCATTGACATTAACCAATGCATCAAGTGATCGAGCCCCTCAGCTATAATCCCCTCCAATAATGCATCAAACAAATTTGAAATTCCAAAATCCAATTACTTAATTTTTGACTCTATAACCTCTAACATCTTCTTTCAATTGGTGAAAAAATGACAATGCAAGACTGAGATTTTCTTTGAGCGTATTCAAGTGAAAAGTAACTTTAAAATTTACTAGAGATAATACATATATACACACACATGGTGCGGTTTTGGTTTTATGCGTGCGGTGTTGGCTAGTAACCAAACCGGAACTGTAAATTTGATTATTCAACCCACCTAAAATTGCCACATACACCGGAACCGTTGGTGCGGTTTTAATAGGTGCGGTTCGTGCGATTTTTGGTGCGGTTTCGGTTCCAATTTGGTTACTTGCTCAGCCCTACCGTAGGATGCCCAGTGAAGGGAGGGGATTAGTCTCAGCTTATCGTGTTGGGGTGTCTGATTTCTTGAACAAAGTAATAGAACATACGGATGATCCGAATGGGAAGATGTGATGCCTGTGTGTCAGGTGTAAAAACCTGATTTGGAAGAAAGTCGACGAGATTAAATTCGACTTATTTTCCCGTGGATTTGTGGATAGGTACTATGTATGGACTCGTGATGGGGAATCAGAAGTGATTAAAAATATTGTGGAACAACCAATTCTACGAGATTCATACATCGAAAACTATGATCCAGTGGAGATGTTGGTCGATGCTTATGGCCCTACTAATATTGACTAGGCTGAAAATGAGCCTTCTTCAAGCAGTGCTAAGCATTCCTTCTTAATTCCAAGGGAATACGTCCATCAGAAATAAGGTTTATTATACTCGACATAAAGTTTCGCCCTATTTATTCAGTCGTAGATAGTTTATGTTCGACGCAATTTCGTCAGAGAAAAATTCATCGAAGATAAGATAGATCCGACAGGTTTTTTGACGGATCTTATCTTCTACGCGTATATATACGACCGAAGTTCTGACGGAATAGTCCGTCAGAAATACTCTATTTTCGACTGAATAGGATTATTTTCGAGGGAATATTCTGTCAGAATTAAGCTTTTTTTTGTAGTGTAAGTAAGACACAACAATATCTAGGTATACCTTATCACCATCCTGATGTCGTGCTGCTGCCGCCACTGCATCCACCAACTCATCAGAACTTAGAGACTGCATATGCCCGCCCAGTATATAAAGAAGATCACGATCTCGATAGATCGCTCTCACACAGTCAGTAGGAGTATGATAGGCTGGATAATCTGATGATTGTGTAGACTGGGTAGCAGAACTGCCTATGCCACTGATGGTCGGGCGTCATTTTTGTCCTTGGCCTTTAACGTAGTTTTTCTTCACGATTGACTCCCTCTCCCACAATTCTTGATCAATCGACGGACGCGGGGTGCCTTCACGATTGCGCTCATTCATTAAGTTCTTATATGTGTCCTGTCAGAAGGTTAACAATTAAATAGTTAAAAATTAAAAAAAAATCTAAAAAAGGTCATCACAATTTATTAACAACATATTAGTATAAAGTTAACTTATTAACGTTATCTGAACAACCTCAGGCAGACCATCGCGGGTGGCTACATACACATCCAACTAATTGATAGATTGACCTTGAGACTAAGACTCCTACAAAACATGTTCTCATATTAATATGTAAACATATAATTTTTGTAGCTACAAAACATGATTATAAGCATAAAAAAAATAACCAAGCCAATAAGCGTGTTATACATACGTACCCTGGTAGCAATATACTGCAGCTGTGATATACTTCCACCCTGATACATGCCTTTTGCCTTTTCGGCTTCAGGTACACCCGAGGATCTATTCGAGGCGACAGTCTTGCGTCTCTTGACCCTGCTCTCAGCTCTCCACTGGTCACACATCTTCACTCATATGGGTTGTGCGCACCACCAGGGGCTATGCTCATGTATATACTGATCACCCTTTCCTGGATGGTCAATCTCTGCATTATGCAGGGCTTTTTGTCGTTCCTTGTTCAGATTATCTTTAGTTTGGACGACGCACTTCTGCTAGAACAGTGTCTGAATAACTGATGCTTGCGCGTCGTCCCATTTATACCTTTTCTACAAATAAAATAACAATAATAATATTAAAACGGTGATATTACTATAATCCAACATTACTAAACAATATTATTTGATTAACTATATATTATTTATCAGAGTGATAAAAAAAATATACCTAAAATTCAGCCCAAACTACATCCTTATGGGGCGAGAGGTGTGCTCTCCCACGTAATAACTGGCGTAGGCCAGTTCTGTAAGCATAATTGTGAAATGCACTTCATAATTTTACTATCTTGAAAATCACTATAATATACAACAATTTACATTAAAGATAATTAATGTATTATAATATGAAAAAAAATTACATTAGTATATATCTATAACAATGGAAATATAAAATGGTTATATATACATGATGTTTAACTTACGTGTTATCCGAAGGAAGACAAATCTATATAAGAATCCGATCATCTGGATTAGCCGGGGCCTTCGGCACATGATTAGGGCCCCGACCCAACCTGTGCTTTCGTTGCGCTGGTTCAGAAGACATCTATAAATAAAAGGTTTAGGATGTTATTATGATTTATATGATTTACATATATAAATAAAATGACAATAATGACAAGTAATTGTATGAAATGGTTAACTACGACAACTATAAATAAAAGGTACATAAACATTTCAAGGATATAGGGAACATGTATATATGTAATTGTATGTAATACAATTAAAACTAATCATATATTTTAATGAAAATCAGTGTCTGAGTCAGAATCATTTTGTATAAGTATCGGAGATTCATAACCATCTTCTTCTTCAAATTCAGTGTCAATCAATAACTCTTCCTCAGTATCAATATCATCTGGCATAATAATTGTCTCGGGATCCAATTTACCAGGTTCATCTCCACCCTTTAACTGGATTAATTCATTGTTTTCATCTATATTTATTATAAGAGGTCTATGAAGCATCTCCTATTGGTAGAAATCCCCGTCTACTACTTGGACACGACTGCACGTGTGAGTATTACAGGCGGTCAATCCCTTTTCCTAACAGGACTAGGAGTGTAATATACTTGTACTATTTGAGTTGGCAACACAAATGGTGCGATGACGTACGTGGATCTATGGAGGTCAATATCGACGATTCCATGTCGATCGACACGTATCCCTTTTCTGAATCAAACCAATGACACTTTAACAAATTAATATAACCCCCATAAGTACCCTTGTACGACAACTCAATAATTTCCTCCAACTCCCCATAAAAGGCACAACCAAACTCATTGTAACAATCTCCTTGAACACACACTCCAATATTAATTGTTCTTTTACCGCGAGCATATGTTTTTGTATGAAATTCACAGCCATTTATTTATAACCATTGCGAATGACTTGGTCCCTGTATGGACCCATAGCTAGGACTTGTATATTTGGAAGAATCGTTCCCTCATTAAGAGCCTACAAAAATTCTATTAAATTAAATAAATTCATAAATCAATACGATATATGCCGTGCTTAATTAACTTAACTTACTTTTTTCTTTAGCCAAAGAGCAAATTTTTGATCACGACTAACTTGAATATCTTTATCAGTGATGCCAAGCAGATTTGCTTTTAACTCGTCATTGTATGTTCTATACAATTTTATAAACATTAACATATATTAATATGAGATTGCAGTTTAAGATATGAATTTTACATGTATACCTCATAAATTCATCAATCTCCTCGCAATTGAGAAAAATGCAAGTATGCACATCATGTAATTCTTGCTCAAAAAGGAATATGCGCTTCTCTTTTCATAAGCGTGACCTAGTAAACAAAATACAGAAAGCCGACCATTTAGTTCAACATTGTCCCCATCATCATGTCTCGGGACTCGATTGACCTTTGTCAAGACTTCATCGGGAAAATAGTCTGAGACAAACGTAGATATCTCATCAAAACTGTATGCCTCACATATCGACCCCTCGACATAAGCTCTATTCTTCACCTTCCTCTTAAGGTTTCCCTAAAAGTAGTATGCATACAAGCTAATCATGTATGATGATAAAGCATATACTTTGTAATCAATCTTATTTATTTATTAATAAAAGAATTATTTATTAAAGGCATTTATTATCTACATGGTGTTGTTTTAACAATATGTGATAAACCCATAGTTTTAAGCAATGCTTTTAGAATCATGATGAGATCATGCTAATGAGATCTAAATTCTTAGATAGCTTAAAACTAAAATGTTCCCAATCAATGGATTACTAAAAGGGGATTGGTGAATCCGGATAGATTGGTATGTACGTTGCTTGCTCATTGGATGAGGATGATTGATCTCATGATCATTTGTGTTGAGACACTAACGCAAGTATGTAGGTACTTATTAGAGAATAAGTTCACTGAACGTGACTCGCTATTGAATACCTAATGGAGTTTTACTTTCCTGTCAATAGAAATTCTTGTACTGATAGTAGTACAAATGATCCTTAGACTTGAGATCATCATAGTATCTTATATATAATGAATTACACTTTGACTTATTCCTTAAGACTCTTAGAGTATATATCAAAGGGTATGCTTGGGTGTAATAAGTTATATATGAAGGTAGTGAATGATCAATAAAGAATCTACCACTTCTACTAAAAGAAGAGAAATGTCATATGTGATTCGATAAATGACAACCCAGGAATCCTTGGCCAAGGTGGAATGAAATTAGAAAGTAGTTTCTAAATTACATTCATTAGGAGTTGTGCATTTAGGAATCAAAATACATATAATTAAATAAAATAAGACTTGATAGTAATTTCATGTCTTATATTTAATTGGGACATTGTATAGTGGAAGGATTGAATTGTACGGTAACTATTAACTCAAAGGTTCTTTTATGATTAATGTTGAAATCTGTATTATCTGGAAATTCATTGATCGCTAGGAAGGCTTATCCCTATTGTAGAATAAATATTATTTATTTAAATAAATTAATCATTTAATTTATTTATTTAAATAAGATTAGAATTGTTCTAATTGATTTATTCACAACCGTTTTAATATGGAGAACCTAAAGGGTCACACCATAAAAAAAAGAATAATTATTTAAGAAGTTAATGGCATAATCGTAATAATATGTTAAGTATATTTAATTTAATCTATGGTGATAGAATAAATTAAATAGCTTAATATTTATTATTTAATATTTTAGAAATATTAAATATAAATTAATAAGAGGAGTCTTATTAATATTATTACAATTATTATTATTTTAATTTCTAAAAAAGTTTAGGAATTAATTTAATATAAGTACTCTCATTTATTCCTAATAGAATTAGGAGCAAAAATTAGTTAAAAGAGTTTAATTAATTATCTCTAATAAGATTAGGGAGCCCACTTAATTAAAAGAGTTTAATTAAATAAATAATACATTATTTTAATTAAAATAGGGTTACCTGATATCTTTATAAGAGGAGTCTTATATCAGTTATCTAGAGATACGTAATTCCAATTGTTGAAGAATATGCCCCCTTCTTCTATAGAGATAAGAAAAATTAGGGTTTGAGCCAATACACCATTCTTCTTCTTGAAAATTGTTCTTTCTTGGTGGATCACCTCTAGAGGCCATACACGTAGGTGGCTTACATTGATCAAAGGAAGGAACCTACCCGGAGATTCAAGAAGATCGCGGAGAAGTAGGAGTTGAACTCGTACATGTGGAAGCTCGTATCTACAAAGGTATGATTACATAACTTCTTGTTCTTCATTTTAATTAATAATATACATAAAGGATGATCCGGGTAATTGATTTGTGAAAAATTTTAAAATTTGATTTTATTATGCTTCTGCTATTTTTGTAGCTACTTGATTTTCATAAAACCTAATAGTGGTATCAAGAGCCAAACTTTATACGAATTATTAATTATTTTGATTTCATATATGTATGGATATATATTTTGAATAATTTATTGGGCATAATTTATTGTATATAATTATTATTTTACGTGGCTCTGTTGGTTCTCGTTAACCGAAGCTTCTAATGTATATGTGTTTAATTCGGTAAATATATATATATATATATATATATATATATATATATATAGGGGAGCGATCCATAGCATCTATATGCTATGGGATAAAAAGTGGCATATAGGCCCTAATCCGTCCGTTTTATTGATGAAAGGCTGCGATTTGAAGTTCCAACTCCCCGTCCGCTAGTATTACTAGCGGATATAATTAGTAAAAATTTCGGACCCTTATACCCCTCGTGAGTGAAATTATCCAACCAAAAGAACATGGTCCGCTAGTAATACTAGCGGATAGAAGACAGTAGGTGAATAAGTAGAAGGGATGTTTATTTGTTATCAAGGGGAATTATTCATAGCTGATCAACTGAATACTCTTTAAGTAATGGACCTTATGACTGACCCCATCATAAATTGTTTGCACCCTCTTTTTAATTTGATAAAAGAGCTTCTGCATAAGAGAAAATGAGGAATGATATCATTTTTTGTTTCAAGACTGATGCTTTATGAGTTTGTTATGTTTGATCATATGGGGTTTAGTGATATTTTCACCCTTTTTTTTCTTCCTTCAGTATAATGAAATCCTAGGGAGAGGAGCATTCAAGACTGTGTATGGTTCCTAAACCCATCTTCTGTTTCTTTGTGTAGATCGTGTAGATTAGTCATATAAGCAACCAGAAAAACTAGGAATATAGGCATAAATCAACTTCAAAATTAATGAACTTATTTAGGGTATAAAGCCAGCTGGCCTTGGTAAAGTGAAGGCTCCACAAGCAAAGCAGTTTATAGAGAAGTGTTTGGTTCCGGCATCGCAGAGGTTATCTGCAGCAGACCTCTTGCAAGACCCATTCATTTCACCTGAAAACTTGATAACCTTGCCAAAGCTTTATCCTCTTTCCATGGATGTAGACACTAACTACTACAAGCAGTCGAGTAGCACTTGTACAAAAAATCCGATTGAAACTCCTCTTGTTTTATCTGTGGACTTTAAGAGGTTCAATGGGAGAAATGAATTCATATTACGAGGAGAGAAAAATGATGATAGTAGGTGAACAAGTATGGCTCTGTGTTGTATTAACCACTGTCTTCTATCCGCTAGTATTACTAGCGGATAATTCACCTTTCCATAGCGGACCATAATATTTTGGCTGAATAATTTCACTCACGAGGGGCATAAGGGTCCGAAATTTTTACTAATTACATCCGCTAGTAATACTAGCGGACGGGGAGTTGAAACTTCAAATTCGCAGCCTTTCATCAATAAAACGGACGGATTAGGACCTATATGCCACTTTTTATCCCATAGCTACAATGGAAGCAATGAAAGCAAACTGGTTTTGAAGGATGTTAAAAGCTAACATAACTTTTAACCTATGAACAAGCGTGAATGTTCTTACTTTCGTGATTGATGTTCTTGGACCTATTGGGAAAATTAAGAAAACAAGCTTTCAAGATATAACCAGGACATGTAAACAATAAATTTAAACACAAGGAAAAAATGTCAATATGACAAAATGATTGAAAGCATAAAAAACAATAGCAGTTAGTAGCAAATATAACCATTCGTTTTGTTTCAATGCCTTCCCATTGCGTTAGTATTTAATTTCTCTGTCAATTTTAGATTCATAAACACATGCTTATCAAAAAGTTGTGAAACAAAAACTTACAAAACATATTATTAGTAACTTTAGTTTTTGTTTACTATCTCTATATAGGAGTTTTTGTATACACTTAAGATTGCTAACTTTTTGAGTATTTCTATTGAGTGTGGACCTAATCATTCTATTTAATTTATTATGGGCAGAATTTTTACAAATGGAAGGCATGAACCATGAAATAGATAGTTGTGGGGATAATGCAGAAATGAATTTAGACTGCATTAATAATTTTGAAATTGAAATGGAAATGGAGATGGATGACATGAGTGAAGAGGGGTTGGATGTGAACAATGGTAAAACTGCAGTCTACTATCCTCAAGTAGCCGATGAGTTTACACTTAAGCTAGGTCAAGAATTTCAAATATTAGACGACGTTCACACTTTTTACAATACATATGCAATGCATGCTGGTTTTAGTGTGCTAAAGCATACTGAGAAAAGAAAAGAGGGAAGCGGTGAGATTTGTAGGAAGCAGTATGTGTGTTATAAGCTTACTTGAATAAGTATCATGATCAAGACAATTTTCCTACAAAATATATTTTAAAGAGGTGGACAAAGACAGCAAAATCAAGTGGTGTAGTTGATAATAATGGTTTGGCGATAAAAGATGACAAGTCATACTTACTCTTGCAGAGTCAATTGATTCAACATTCTTTAGATTTAATTGATAGTGCTCTCACAAATGAAGAAGCTATAAATGTATTAAAAGAATGTTTAGATAATGGATATGAAAAGATACGGTAAATTATTGAGAAGAATGATTTCGAAAGAAACAAGGAAATGAAAGGGGGTGGAATTAGTGTATCCAAGTCAGTTAATAGGGCTTCTACTTATGAACATAGTTACATTGAGTCAAACCACGTACGAGCAAAATGGTGTGGCAAAAGGCTGAAGGGTGGCAAAGAAAGGGCTTTGGGGAAATGCCAAGAGTAGACGTTGTTATGTGTGTAACAAAGTTGGTGCGACACACGATAAAATAAACTGTCCGAAGCTTAATAATCTGTAAGCAAGTTTACTTATTTTGACTTTGTTATATGTTTAAAATTAACTTTGGTATTTGTTTAAATTTTATTTTGCTATTTGTTTAAATGTTGAACTGGAGCAACAAATGATGATGCTACTCAGGATCCAAGTGTAAATAATGATGATAGTGAATCAAACCCAGGTGTAATACTCATTTGTGAGCACATTTATTTTATTTTACATTTGCTTTTTTTATCTTAATTATAGATTCCAAGTGGCTGAATATGTTTTTCTTGTTGTTCATTTTAGTGTAGGTTAGAGTTGCACTTTCAACGTGAAGTCCATCATCAAGACACTCCTCAAATGATAGTTTATGTTTTGTCTAACATAGTGTTAAAGACCTTCAACTTGTGAACAACTATGGTTTCCATTTTATAACTTTGGTACTATCCCCATGTGTTCGTAACTTGCCTTGTGGTTGTAACTTTATAATAGTTGCTTTTATTTAGTTTGTTCAACGATAAAAAAATAGCTTATTTGATAGTTGTGTAAATAAATTTCATTTAGTTGCTTTCATTTAGTTTATTCTTGGAATGCCTTGTAAGTGTAATGTCTGGAGTCTGAACTTATTAGACAGCTGTGTAAAAAAATTAGTTTAGCCTTGTGCTTGTGAAGAAACTGTTTTTACTGTTTGAGTTACAGTGTTCCTTGTATTAAAGAATAAGTTGCAGTGTTTAGCCTTGTGCTCTTGCAACTAGCATGCTTAGTTAGTGTCTACATCTTTCGGATGGATGACAACTAGGTTGCAGGTGACAAAAAAAAGAAGTAAGGTGTTGGTTGATTTTTTGGTAAAGAAACGGAAAAGGTTGAGCATATTTGCTTAGTGTAATGGCTCTTGGAACTTCTAATTGGTTTCTTTAGTACACTTAATAGCAATTTGGACATAGTACCCTGGTGAGGCAAGAGTGTAATAGCTTCATCAACATGATCACAATGAATAAATATGTATAAACGTCCCCATGATTCTCAGTAAAACCCATTTCTAAAACAGAAAATAAGTATGCCATATTTGATGATATGTTAAAATAATGCTTGAATAATCAAAACAGTGTGGGTACATGTATATAACAAGGACACTGGAGATTACAAACTATACTAGAAGTTTACAAATCAAATTCTGGATATTACAAACTATACTAGAATTTTACAAATCAAATTCTGGAGATTACAAACAACTAGCATGGATAAGGTTACAACAAACTATACTCGAAGTTTAATCATTTGTATTGATCTCTTACTTAAACAACTAGCATGGATAAGGTATCTCCATCTCTTGCTACATTCCGTTAATCTTTCAAAGTAATTCGCCATTGGAGGATCATACCAAGCAAAAAAACTGACAAGCATTCCTCTGTAAAAAAAATTGCATTTCAGAGATATGTGCAAGTAAATAGAATGTAATATATATATATATATATAACATTAAATTTGAACCCTAACACACTTACTTTTCCATAATTCGGACATGAGAAAAATGGGTTTGAATCGGTCCATGACGTTTTAAGTTGAGCTTGCCTTTCACAATCACATAATGCGTTCATGGCTACAAATACAAAATAAAAAAAACACAATAATATGTTTACTGGGATAAGACCCCTAAAAACTCCATTGATTTCTCAAATACCAACATCTATGGCCCAGACAACATTAGACACAACTTAAACAATCAGTCAAAATAACCAAAAAGTAAGCTAACACGTGGAACAAAAGATCGAGCTGTCGATGCTCTATTTTCGTGAAAACATCTTCAACTAAGAATTATAATCACTTCCTGTGATTATTTGAGGTATAGTTATATTACCCATAACTCGTTTAAGTATAAATCACATAGCCCAAGCATTGACCAAGTATTAGTTTTACTGTTAGTTTTAGTTTTAACCAAGTATTAGCATACTGTTAGTACATTTGTTAGCCTAGCTTCCTTGTGTACTCATTTACTCCATTAATCCTTGCTAAGCCAAGTGCTAGTCAGGTTTAAACTCCATTGAAACTCGAGCCCACAAATTATTCTTGTGTAAGGATCAATTCACAAAACCCAAAAAACACTAGCTCATTTACTAAGAATATCAAGTAGTGTCACTATTGGATAAAGTTTGCAATTCTAATTATCAATAATTCTAGGAATTCGTTCTATACATACAAATAGTAGTGATGGCTTAGCAAAAAAAAATTAATTAAAATAAGAGATTAATCGAAAAGCCAAATTGGATTAATGAAAATAAGAGATTCCTTCTATACATACCTATGTCCATGTTCCCAAAAAAAATTAATGAAAGCCAAATTGGAACCAAGGAATAGATTCATATTGACCAAAAATAAGAGACGCGTCATTAAAAAATATTTTCAAATAGCAATTAACAAAATTTCTGTTGCCATATACTCTCGAGGAAAATCAAGTCAGATTTACTTATAAAAAAAATCAAATCAAATCATATTTATGAAGTGTTCAATTAAAAACTCAAAATTAAGAAAACAACAGACATATAGAATATAACATGAATAAATCGATCTATGAAATACAGTTAGGATGCATGGGATTGATAATTGAAAGAGAGATAGAAGACAAACTTGCTTACTCTGCTTTTGAGGGGCAAAAATTAGGGCAATCCATGGTTTTGAGATTTGGGGCAAGTGAACGCCTAATATCATGAGAAGCGAGGGAAAGAGAGATCGGGAGAGCGAGAGAGGAGAGCTTGGGGTCAGTAGATCGTGAGAAGCTGAAGATCGGAAGAGCGAGAGAGAAGAGCTTGGGGTGAGCGAGATAAATTTCAAAAGGAAATGACTGAAGTTCGCGTGAGGAGCCCAAGTTCACGTAAATGTGAGGAGATAGAAAAAAGAAACGGATTTTTATAGGTGATCTAGGGTGAGTTTTTTTGGGGTGAGCCTAAGATCCTTATTATATATATATATATATATATATATATATATACGGTCCGTCTCTAAAGCGAACCTTAAAGAGCGAACCAAAGACGAACCATCGTCTTTGGTGTCTATGGCGATGGTTCGATCCGTCGCCATAGCCATGTAGTCTTTGGTGACGGGTCGAACCGTCGCCATAGACACCAAAGATGACGGTTCGTCTTTGGTTCGCTTTTTTAAGGTTCGCTTTAGAGTCTCTCCATATATATATATATATATATATATATATATATATATATTGTACGGCTATATTATATATATGTAATATTTTAATAATTTTATAATTAAAATAAAGAGTTTATTTTAATCTTGAAATTAAATTTCATGCAATTTAAAAATGCCCATTAAATGATATTCATATATATATGGAATGATTTTATTTATTGATATATATGGTGATATGTATGATAATATATGGGATTGATTATGGACTATTGACCAATGTGATTGGATTTATTTTGGTTGGATGTTTGTATGAATGAGTTTTATTAAATGGGGTCTGCGTACCTCGTCTTTTCTGATTTTCTTTTTGATGTAAATTCTATCTCTCTCCTATGTACTTCCCCTTAACTGTTGATCAAGGTTTCTATTTAAATTAAATAGTTTATGTAATAGGATTAGTTAAAATTTTTCGAAGAACCGACGATCAAGGAGCAAGGAGTGCTCGAAGACCCGTTTGTAATGGAGCCCTAGTTTAAATGTAATAGTTATATTTAAATATTTATTCTTGCACCCTAGGGTTTGACCTTTTGGTTCACTTGGTGGCTCTAGTGAACAAAAATAGAATAAAAGTCCATAATCAATCCGGGTAGATTATAATATTCTATAAGTGCATGCTAGTATTATATATATTATATATTATGCAAACATGCTTCGCATGTTTAATAATATGACACATATTTTATATATATATTTGTATGTGCGCTAAATAAGATGAGACTAATAATAACAAACCCCTCAATGATATTATATTAAGTTGTAACGTTCAAAGATATTTGGAATATCGAACGTCGCCTTCTAGCATGATAAAAATAATAGAGTATGGAATATTTAATATGAGTTTGTTGTGCACACACAAGGCGAGTATTAAATGTTTGAGATGTTGTTTTTATTATATTTGATGTTTATAAAGAATTGAACATTACCGCTTTGTTGTGCATACACAAGGGCTGTAGTTTTCTCTTCACTTATATGGAAATGCTGGGTATGACTTAACTTAAATCATTTTAGTTCGGATGTGCACACACTTGACCATTATGATTTAAGAGGCAAAATATAAGGAGTTACATGATGATGTAATTAACAAGAGTTGTCTACCTATTTATTTATATATAGTTTGTTGTGCACACACAAGACTATATACATTTAAAATGGGATCCTTATTCTCACTAGTAAATCTTTAATTAGATATTGCCGAACTATATTCATAAGGGTAATATAGTTTGAAGAAAATAGTGGGAGATACCAATATAAAATAAGACCTAATTTATTTTGGTAATTAATTAAATAAATGTTTGCTAAAATATTATCCTTTTACATGCAGAATTTTGAAAATGTCACATTCACTAATTTCACTGCGTAGCATACTTGATGTTAACAAACTGATCGGACCAAACTACACGGACTAGTTAAGAAATCTGAGAATTGTTCTCACTGCTGAAAAGATTTCTTATGTCCTAAATTCGCATGTACCTGCAAAAGTTGCAGAGACAGCCTCTGAGGAAGAGATTGCTACTTTTAAACAGTGGCAAGATGATGCATCTGTGGCTCAATGCATTAAGCTAGCATCCATGAGTTACGAGCTTCAGCGTCAGCATGAAAACATGGATGCTCCTACTATGCTACTGCACCTTCGAGAATTGTATGGTGAGCAAAGTAGGACCGCTAGATATGAAATATATAAGGAGCTCTTCCGATCTCGGATGACCGAGGGAACTACTGTTGAGACTCATTTCTTAAAGATGATCAATATGATTGAACGTCTTGGACAGCTTAGGTTCGTCATGGATGGGGAGTTGAGTCAAGATTTGATCTTGCAGTCACTCCCTGACACCTTCTCACAATTTGTTGTGAATTTTCACATGAATAAGTTGGACGTCAGCTTGCCTGAGTTACTTAACATGTTGAAAACTGTTGAAGGTCACTTCCCATCTAAGAAGAACCATGTCTTACTGGTGGATGATTCTTCCAAGAAAAGGAATAGGCCCAAGGTATCTTCTGAAAAGAAGAAATCCAAGAAGACTAAGGGACAGGAGAAAGTGAAGGATCAAAAGAAACCTGATCCATCTAGTAAAGGAATTTGCTTTCATTGCAACAAGTCGGGTCAGTGGAAGAGGAACTACAAGGATTATCTTGCGAAACAAAAGTAGAAGAAGCTTGGATAAGCTTCAAATCCTAATCAAGGTTTGTTTATGATTGAAATTATTTTTTCTGAAAGTCAATCTTCTACTTAGGTATTGTATACCGGCTGTGGTTCTCATATATGTAATAATATGCAGGGACTGGTCAGAAGTAGAAAGCTGAGCAAGGATGAGGTCGTCCTACGAGTGGAAAATGGAGCAATGGTTGCTGCATTAGTTGTAGGGACTTATTGTTTAGCACTGCCTATGGGCAAATCCATTAGTTTAAATAATTGTTATTTTGTTCCGTCACTTACTAAAAACATTATTTCAATATCTGTATTGGATATGGATGGTTTTGACATTATAATAAAGAACAATAGTTGTTCTATTTATAATAATAATGTTTTATATGGTGTTAGTAATTTACGAAATGGACTTTATATTCTTGACTTGCATGAAAATATACTTCAAATTGAACAAACTAAGAAAAGAAAAAGAGATGATGTTAATTATACAGATATGTGGCACTATAGACTTGGTCATATTAATGAAACAAGATTATTCAAGATGTATAAAGATGGGCTCCTAAAGCTATCAGATTATGAATCATGTCCAACTTGTGAATCTTGTCTCATGAGAAAATTGACTAAATCTCCTTTTAGTGGAAAAGGAGAAAGAGTTACAGAGTTGTTAGCGTTGGTACACACAGATGTATGTGGACCTATGACAACGAATGCACGGGGAGGGTATTCTTATTTTATTACATTCACTGATGATCACTTAATATTTGGATATGTGTATTTAATGAAATAAAAATCTGAATCATTTGAAAAGTTCAAAGAGTTCAGAAGTGAAGTAGAGAAACAAACGGGTAAAAGTATTAAGATTCTTTGATCAGATCGAGGTGGTGAATACTTAAGCAGTGAGTTTCTCAATTGTCTCAAAGAAAATGATATAATCTCATAATGAACTCCACCAGGGACGCCACAGCTGAATGGTGTGTCTGAAAGGAGAAATCGAACACTGTTGGACATGGTTCGTTCCATGATGAGTTTTACTGATCTTACGGTGTTGTTCTGGGGATATTCCCTAGAAGCGGCTACATATCTACTAAATAAGGTTCCCTCGAAATCCGTCCCTAAGACTCCATATGAGATGTGGACAGGGAGGAAGCCTAGTCTTAAGCATGTTAAGATTTGAGGATGTCTAGCTTATATGAAAAGGTTTCAGAATGATAAGCTTGTCACAAGATCTGATAAGTGTACTTTTGTGGGATATCCTAAAGAAAGTTTAGGATATTATTTCTACAATCCTAATGAACAAAAGGTGTTTGTTGCCAAACATGCTGCCTTCTTGGAAAAGGAGTTTATCCTTGAAGGGGTCAGTGAGAGGAAAATAGATATTGAAGAAATTCAAGAACCACAAACAGCAACAGATAAAATGGATGAACCTGTCCAAGTAAAGATTCCTTCTGTACAACACCCTATTCGTAAATCTGGAAGAGTACCAAAGGTACCTGATAGGTATGGACTTGTTATAGAGGATGACAATGAGGTACACATCATAGATGATGATGATCCATTGAATTACGAACAGGCTATGAGTAATAAAGACTCAGAGAAGTGGCAAGAAGCCATGAAATCCGAGATGGACTCCATGTATGAAAACCAAGTATGAACTTTGGTTTCACCACCTGAAGGCATTAAGCCTATTGGGTGTAAATGGGTCTTTAAAAGAAAGACTGGAGCAGACGGCAAGGTAGAGACCTATAAGGCCCGACTGGTCGCAAAAGGTTTCAAACAAAGACAAGGAGTTGACTATGACGAAACCTTCTCACCAGTAGCAATGCTCAAGTCAATTAAGATTTTGCTTGCGATTGCAGCTTACCATGACTACGAAATCTGGCAGATGGACATGAAAACGGCCTTCCTCAATGGGAAACTTGAGGAGGATGTGTATATGACACATCCAGAGGGATTTGTTTCAAAGGTTGGAACAAATCAAGTCTGTAAACTACAACGATCCATTTATGGATTGAAGCAAGCTTCTCGTAGGTGGAACATCTGTTTTGATGAGACAATCAAAGAGTTTGATTTTATCAAAAATGAGGATGAACCATGTGTGTACAAGAAGGTTAGTAGGAGCGCTGTTTCATTCCTCATATTATATGTTGATGATATATTACTGATAAGGAATGATATTCCTATGCTACAATCAATTAAAATCTGGTTATCTAAACACTTCTCCATGAAGGACTTGGGAGAAGCATTCTATATTTTGGGGATAAAGATCTATAGAGAGATCTAAAAGGATGCTTGGCTTGTCCTAAAGAACGTACATTGACTCGATACTAAAGAGGTTTAGCATGGAAGATTCCAAAAGAGGTCTCATGCCGATGAGCCATAGAATACATCTCTCCAAGAAACAGGCCCCAAAGACAACTGAGGAGAGAGACTGTATGAGTAAGATTCCTTATGCTTCAGCAATAGGATCTATCATGTACGGTATGATATGTACTAGACCGGATGTCGCTCATGCACTTAGTGTAACAAGCAGATATCAGTCGAATCTAGAAGAAGAGCACTGGAAGACAGTGAAAAATATCCTAAAGTACTTAAGAAGAACTAAGGATGTATTTCTTGTCTACGGTGGGTCTGAATTAAAACTAGAGGGCTTCACAGACTCAAGTTTTCAAACAGACCAAGATGACAGTAAATCCATTTCAGGGTATGTGTTTACCTTGAATGGTGGCACAGTGAGTTGAAAAAGTTCCAAACAGCAAACAGTTGTTGATTCAGTGACAGAGGCAGAGTACATAGTTGCAAGTGAAGCTGCAAAGGAAGCTGTTTGGATGAAGAAGTTCATTACCGAACTTGGTGTGGTTCCTAGCATTACAGGACCAATACCTTTATTCTGTGACAACACTGGAGCTGTTACGCAGGCAAAGGAACCCAGGTCTCATCAGAAATCCAAACACGTGTTGCGACGGTTTCATTTGATCAGAGACATCGTTGAAAGAGTAGACGTCACCCTGGAGCCTGTGGACTCTCAAGACAATATTGCAGATCCGTTTACTAAAGCAGTTAACACAATAGCAGTTTGATCGTCACTTAGAGAAGATGGGTATGAGATACCACGGCGATTGGCTTTAGTGCAAGTGGGAGATTGAAAATAGTGTGAATACAAGCCAATCATGTATGATGATAAAGCATATACTTTGTAATCAATCTTATTTATTTATTAATAAAATAATTATTTATTAAAGACATTTATTATCTACATGGTGTTGTTTTAACAATATGTGATAAACCCATAGTTTTAAGCAATGCTTTTAGAATCATGATGACATCATGCTAATGAGATCTAAATTCTTAGATAGCTTAAAACTAAAATGTTCCCAATCAATGGATTACTAAAAGGGGATTAGTGAATCCGGATAGATTGGTATGTACGTTGCTTGCTCATTGGATGAGGATGATTGATCTCATGATCATTTGTGCTGAGACACTAAAGCAAGTATGTAGGTGCTTATTAGAGAATAAGTTCACTGAACGTGACTCGCTATTGAATACCTAATGGAGTTTTACTTTTTTGTCAATAGAAATTCCTGTAGTGATAGTAGTACAAATGATCCTTAGACTTGAGATCATCATAGTATCTTATATATAATGAATTACATTTTGACTTATTCCTTAAGACTCTTAGAGTATATTAAATGGTATGCTTTGGTGTAATAAGTTATATATGAAGGTAGTGAATGATCAATAAAGAATCTACCACTTCTAGTAAAAGAAGAAAAATGTCCTATGTGATCCGATAAATGACAACCCAGGAATCCTTGGCCAAGGTGGAATGAAATTAGAAAGTAGTTTCTAATTTACATTCATTAGGAGTTGTGCATTTAGGAATCGAAATAGATATAATTAAATAAAATAAGACTTGATAGTAATTCCATGTCTTATATTTAATTGGGACATTGTATGGTGGAAGGATTGAATTGTACGGTAACTATTAACTCAAAGGTTCTTTTATGATTAATGTTGAAATCTATATTATCTGGAAAGTCGTTGATCGCTAGGGAGGCTTATCCCTATTGTAGAATAAATATTATTTATTTAAATAAATTAATCATTTAATTTATTTTTTTAAATAAGATTAGAATTGTTCTAATTGATTTATTCACAACCGGTTTAATATGAAGAACCTAAAGGGTCACATCATAAAAAGAATAATAATTATTTATGAAGTTAATGGCATAATCGTAATAATATTTTAAGTATACTTAATTTAATCTATAGTGATAGAATAAATTAAATAGCTTAATATTTATTATTTAATATTTTAGGAATATTAAATATAAATTAATAAGAGGAGTCTTATTAATATTATTACAATTATTATTATTTTAATTTCTAAAAGATTTTAGGAATTAATTTAATATAAGTACTCTCATTTATTCCTAATAGAATTAGGAGGGAAAATTAGTTAAAGGAGTTTAATTAATTATCCCTAATAAGATTAGGGGGCCCATTTAATTAAAAGAGTTTAATTAAATAAATAATACATTATTTTAATTAAAATAGGGTTATCTGACATCTTTATAAGAGAAGCCTTATATCAGATATCTAGAGATACGTAATTCCAATTGTTGGAGAGTACGCCCCCTTTTTCTATAGAGATAGAAAAAACTAAGGTTTAAGCCGATACACCCTTCTTCTTGAAAATTGTTCTTTCTTGGTGGATCATCTCTAGAGGTCATACACTTGGGTGGCTTACATTGATCAAATGAAGGAACCTACCCGGAGATTCAAGAAGATCGCAGAGAAGTAGGAGTTGAACTCGTACCTGTGGAAGCTCGTATCTACAAGGGTATGATTACATAACTTCTTGTTCTTCGTTTTAATTAATAATATGCATAAAGGATGACCCGGGTAATTGGTTTGTGAAAAATTTTAAAATCTGATTTTATTATGCTTCCGCTATTTTTGAAATTTGATTGCTACTTGATTTTCACAAAACCTTACATTCCCGTGACCCTCTCGAAAGGGTACATCCATCAATATTTAACTGGGCCACCAACACGAGCTTCATAATAGGGTAGATGGATTTGCTAATGCTCCATAGAGTCAAAAAAATCAGGTGGGAATAATTTTTTAAGCTTACACGTGATCTCAATGATGTTCTTCTCAAGTATATACATGTCCTTTTCATTTAACATTTTTGAACATATGTCTCTATAGAAATGACTAGGATCAGTCAAAGCATCCCATATTGGTTTATCAAACAAGTCCCGAAATGATATAGGCATGAGTCTCTCCGTGAACACATAACAGTTATGACTCTTCATCCCTTACAATTTCCCACCTATAACATACCTTACAATGTTTGACGCATATCCATCCGGTAGATTTAGAGACTTTATCCATGTCCACACATCTTCAACCTGGTTTTTGGACAATGTGTACCTTGAATGCGATTTAACCATCTTACCATTAGTCAATTCATAAGTTCTAATCCAGGACGCTTACAAATATCTTTCATGTCCAACCGTTCCTTATCATTATCTTTTGTCTTTCCCGCAACACCCATCACGGTGTTAAACACATTATCGAACACATTCTTCTCAATATGCATCACGTCTAGATTATGACGAATCAAATTTGTAGACCAATAAGGCAGTTCCCAAAAGATACTTCTCTGAACCCAATTATGAGATACGCCAAAGCCATCGATGATGTTAGAGGAAACAATCTTATCGAATGGGATGATCGACAATCTCATCACACTGTTACGTATCTCCGTCACCGACAGTCGCGGTGTAAGACCCCAACTTTTCATAAATAAAGATTTAATTTTTATAATTATTATTTTAAAATAGTAAGGGGTTGATTTGATTAATGTGGTTAGTTATGGGTAAAATGCGCAAATATTTTAAATAATCAAGTGGTTATAAAATATTCAGTTATTGTCGGGAAATATTCGTACGGCGGCACAGCCTTGTGTGGGCCCATAATGAAAAGCGATTGGATGAAGAAAACGACAAGTATAAGTTGTTTATAAATAACAGCACAGTTGTTACCGTTAATACTGTTGGAATACCCTGTGGTTAAAACACAGTAATACGTGTTGTTGCACAGTAGCACACGGTATTGCACCAATTATTGATTCTTACGTAAGAAGGCACTACTCAATAATTGTTATAGTAATTACTGTTCAGTATTTTATTTTATTGATTCAATAATTGCTGTGTTGATTTTTTTTATTTTACTGTTGTTTCAATAATTGTCACTACACAGTATTTTCCATTATCGAAGCAATAATTCATATTATCTGAATAATATTATTAGATAACATTATTGGAAATGTCTAGAAAGTTTTGTCTAAGGAGAGGTTTGGTCATCTAATTGCGCGCCAGTAAGGAGAAATTCTTATTGGAAAGCCCCCTCTTTCTTGGGAACGGCCTGGTTGCTAGTACTGTGATTCTGTAATATTATTTGTGAATAATTAATTATTAATTTATATGATGAGGAAAATATTGATTTTATGTGAATATATATGGAGAAAATTTTTAATGTGACAATTGTTAAAAATTAATATTTTATCTATTTCTAATAAAATAATTCATTTAAATATATTATTTTAATAATATATTAATGATGATATTTTTACAATGAATGTGAGATATATGAGTATATGAGGAGGAAGAGTATTTTTGTTGCATTAAATGATTAACACATGTTTTGTGTGTCGGTGGACCCCATTTCTTGACTAAAATTTGATTTTAGCCTGTGAAATCGTCCGTATGTGGATTTCGGTCAATTTCTGTTTGAAATTTGGAAAAACTTTCTTCTGCAAAGTCGTAGAGAATTGAATTTCCTATAAAAAGTTATAAAATTCGAATTTTTTGATAAAAGGGCTATTTATTATGAATTATTGAAGTTCTAAAGTTCCGAAATAATTAATTTTTAGAAGTTTTAATTATTTTTATTAAGAAAAACGTTTTTATTGTTTTTGGCACATGTGTGGCTTTAGTTTGGACCAAGATTTGTGTGCGTAGGAAATTTTGATATATATATATATATATATATATATATATATATATATATATATATATATATATATATATAATATTATATTAATATTAAATTTTCTGATTTGGTGTTCTAAGCATTTTTCTATAAATAGGGTGCTTAGGTTAGAATTGAAAATCACACCAAAAACTAAAGATTTCTCTCTCTTTCTCTCTCTATAATATCGAGTGTATTTTGTGAGTATTTTAGTACTTTGAGTATTGCTATACGGTACAAGTTTTTTCAGCACTATATCCAGTATTCCAGTTAGAAGTATTATTCTTTCTGAGGTAAGGGATATTATTTTCTTTTAAATGATATTATTTCTTCAATATCATTATGCCGAAATATTGGTTGAAACTTTTTATCAAATTTAGAACTTTTTCATGTCGGGATTACTATTCATGAGTTACTATTCATGAGTTACTATTCACAAGTTTCTATTCACGAGTACTATTCACGAAGCCTGATGATCTTTTTGTGAAATTTCTATCTTTTAGTGTTAGAGTCACTATTCACGTATACGGCACTATTCACGTATACGACTCTATTCACGAATACGGCACTATTCACAAAAAAATTAAATTTTCGTTTTTCGTCCAAAATATCTATTATGGATACTAGTTTTGATTGTATCCATGTTTTGATCATTCTTGAATTTTACTCCACTCTGGTTATTTATGAAGTATTTTTGAACTTGGATTGTTTAAAGTATGAATCCTTAATATTTGTTCTTTTGTTTCACTGGATTCATTTTCTTTAAAATATTTTTCATCATCCTCAGTCCTAAATGATGATATAACTGAATATCTTTGGCCAGTAGTGCAAAGATAAATGATTTTATAATGAATATCTTTGGCCCGTAGTGCAAAGATGAACAGGTTTTTAGATGAACATGACCAACTCATGAATATCTTTGGCTCGCCCGTAGTGCAAAGATGAATAGGTGTTGAGATGAACATGACCAACTGATGAATATCTTTGGCCCGTAATGCAAAGATGACTATTTGATTCAAGATGTATATTGATTGATATTACAGGGATAAAATATCGATGATGGACTTTTAAATTCATAGATGATAGTAGATTTCATTCTCTACTTAACTCTTCTAATGAATTGTTGTTTCCGCTGCAGTTGTTGATCTAAAACTTATTGTCTATTGTATTCTATCAGATTTTTCCCTGTTGAAGACTAAGGATAATTTGTTGTACAGTATCTTAGTCGTAATATTCTTTACTGGGCTAGTTGAGTTCACCTTTTTCCTTTTTATTCCATTTTTCTTTTTAGGAGACGAGAATATAGCGGGAACTAGTCGGGGTGTGGAGTGATGGTTCAAGATAGTTGTTTTAGTAGTCCTCACTATTTTGTAAAATAGTGTATCAATAATTGTAATGAGAAATTATTTAAGTGTGAATATTGTCTAGAAGACAATATTTGTATTTAAACTCACAGTTTATGTGTTGTCGTATTTTGCACGATAATTGTATTAATGAAGTTGTAGTTGTTTTTGTACCATGTATTTGGCGACTCAGAATGGGTAATGTATACCTATTTTGGGGGCGTCACAGTTGGTATCAGAGCTTAGGGATATGATCTCTGGCGGAGATCGGGGAATAGAACTAGGAGGGGAGAGACGAGTAAATCCTTCACTAGTGTGTCCTACCTAAGCTTATTTGTTGGTCAGTTATAATATAGGGGTATTATATGATTAGTTAAATTGTTAAATTAACCCTTGTTTTATGGAAGTATTTGAGAATGTCGACTGAGAATGTTAACAGTGGAGTAAATGAGACCGTGGAGACACCTTTGCTCACCAACGAGGAGAACGTGCAACAGGCTGACAATATTCCTCCTGTAAACAACACCACTGAGCAAATGACGAACGATGGTATGTTTAGGAACTTTCTAGAATTCATGCAAAACCAAAAGAGAAAGACTACTGTTCAAAATGCAGGTGGAAACACTTGTAACTCACGGATGGTCACAGCTAAGCAGTTCAAGGAGTTAGGACCGCCAGAGTTTTTGGGAAAGCCAGAACCACTTACGGCAGAGACGTGGATAAAGTAGATCACTAAAATATTTGATGTCTTGAAATGCTCAGGGGAGCAAAAGGTTCCTTTCGCCACTTTCATGTTACGAGGATAGACAGATTATTGGTGGGAATCCTTAAAGCTTACTCAGCCTACCGCACTGAAGATATCTTGGGAGAAGTTCCAAGAATTGTTCAACGACAAGTACTTTCCCGAAAGTATTCGTCACATAAAAGAGGATAGAGTTCATCAAGCTGGAGCAAAACAATATGAACGTGTCGCAGTACGAAGCTAAGTTTGCCTAGTTTTCCCGATTTGCATCCCATTTGGTTGATAATGAGGAGAGAATGACGCGAATGTTTTTGCGAGGTTTGAAACCCAAAATACGTAAATACCTCATTTCTCACAAACTTTGTTTATATTCAGATGTTATAAATAGGGCTCAGTTATTGGAGCGTGATAATGAGTCGGCTCAACTGAAGTATAATGACCAACAACTAAATGATAATCGTACCGGTGGCAACGGTCATCGGAACAACGATAACCATCGTGGAGGAAATTATCATGTCAGAAATTGTAACCACTTCAGTGGTAATCATGGCCAAGATAATAGAAGAAATAAATCAAGTGGAAATTTTAAGAAGAGAAGATTTAACAATGACGGGAAGACGTCGGCACCAACACCAGCAACGAATTTTAGAGGAGGAGAAAGACCGCCAGTTAGATGCTACAGATACGGAGAAGAGGGACACATAAGTCCAAACTGTTCACAACCTTCCAAGGTATGTTATAATTATGGAAAAGAAGGTCATATCGCTCGAGATTGTACGGTAGCGAAACCCAGTCCAACGGGTATGGTGACTCAAAAGGCTATCCCAAAAAAGTCAAAGTCAACGATTCCTAGAAGAGCATTTTTCGTGACTAGTCAGAATGCGAGGAACCCGAATGAAGTTAGCACGAGTTAGTTAATTATAAATTCTTACAAAGTTTATACCTTATTAGATACCGGTTCTACCCATTCATTTATCTCTCCTATTTATACTCAACGTTTAAACTTGACTCTGGAGAAAATTAGACTTTGACCTATCTGTGGAAACTCCGTTAGGAGAAATTTTCATCACATCCACTGTTTATAAATCTTGCTTGATTCAAGTTGGCACTATCACATTACATGTTGATCTTATATCTTTAAAAATTCTTGCATTTGATGTGACCTTAGGGATTGATTGGTCAACCACTCATCATGCCAAAATTGATTGTTTTTGTAAGGTTGTTAGTTTTCATATTCCTAAGCAACCTATTATTCGAATTTAAGCAACCAAACCATTGAAGTCAAACTCTTTTATATCAAGCCGTAAATTCATTCATTTATTAAAAAATGGATGTCAAGCTTTCTTAGCCATGTTATGGACTTGAACAAAAATACGTCAGATTTGAATGATATTTCTGTTGTTAGTAAATTTCCTGATGTATTTCCTGAAGAATTTCTTGGCTTACTCCCAAAGTGTGATATTGAATTTTGTATCGACTTTGAACCCGGTACAAAACCCATTTCTAAAATCTCATGGCTCCTATTGAACTTCAGGAGTTAAAAAATTCAACTGTAGAAGTTTGTACCCGAGCCTCTATCTGGTGACTTCCTTTGTGGAATGCACCGAAGCCAGACTCTCCGTAAGGGACACCATATTCATGCGATAGTAAACTAATAGGTGTCATTGTGACGTACTATCCAAGATTGGGATATGAGTCATAGTTGAGAACAACTTAAGTAGGTAATCGAAATACATAACTTTCTAGGCTTAGTTGGTTATTATTGGAGATTCGTTGAAGGATATTCTCGAATCACTATTCCATTAACGCAGCTAACTCGTAGAGATACAAAAATTCGAAAGGAGTAAGGAATGTGGGAAGAGCTTCGAAGAACTAAATATGAGACTCATTTTGGCACATGTTCTGACCATACCATCCTGGAAAAGCGAACGTGGTAGCTGACGTGTTGAGTAAAAGATCGTATACGAGTACGAATGCGATATTATCAAAGACCCATTTCATATAACTTACAAATGATAGATATAGAGTTAAAGACTCTAGGGACTCACGTGATGATATACAAGTAGAATCGACTTTAATCGATAAAGTTAAAAACGTTCAAGCTACACACCGAAGCTAATGAATATGAAGAAGGAGGTATAAGAAGTTGTTATTCCAAAAGCGAGAATTGGCGATGTGAGGAAATCTCAAACCTTCAATTTACTAGTCCATTTTAAATCCTCGATCGAATAGGAACTGTGGCCTATAGACTCGTTTTACCGCCAAGTATGACGTGTGTTCATAACGTTTTTCACGTATCGATGTTACGTAAATATGCGGACGACCCGAACCATATTATTGAGTTAGAACCAAACGAGATAGCAAAAGATTTAACGTACGAGGAGGTACCAGTCAAAATCTTGGATAGGAAGGAGCATGTCCTACACACGTCAATTTCGAGGACGAAAATTCATAAGGAGTGGAGGTTGTAAGACCCCAACTTTTTATAAATAAAGATTTAATTCTTCTAATTATTATTTTGAAATATTAAGGGCTTGATTTGATTAATGTGGTTAGTTATGGGTAAAATGCGCAAATATTTTAAATAATCAAGTGGTTATAAAATATTCGTTGTTGTCGGGAAATATTCGTACGACGGCACAGCCTTGTGTGGGCCCATAACGAAAAATGATTGGATGAAGAAAATGACAAATATAAGTTGTTTATAAATAACGGCGCAGTTGTTACCGTTAATACTGTTGGAATACCCGGTGGTTAAAATATAGTAATATGTGTTGTTGCACAGTAGCACACGGTATTGCACCAATTATTGATTCTTACGTAAGAAGGCACTACTCAATAATTATTACAATAATTACTGTTCAGTATTTTATTTTATTGATTCAATAATTGTTGTGTTGATTTTTTTTATATTACTGTTGTTTCAATAATTGTCACTACACAGTATTTTCCATTATCGAAGCAATAATTCATATTATCTGAATAATATTATTAGAAAACATTATTCGCAATGTCTAGAAAGTTCTGTCTAAGGAGAGGTTTGGTCACCTAATTGCGCGCCAGTAAAGAGAAATTCTTATTGGAAAGCCCCCTCTTTCCTGGGAACGGCCTGGTTGCCAGTACTGTAATTCTATAATATTATTATTGAATAATTAATTATTTATTTATATGATGAGGAAAATATTGATTTTATGTGGATATAGATGGAGAAAATTTTTAATGTGACAATTGTTAAAAATTAACATTTTATCTTTTTCTAATAAAATAATTCATTTAAATATATTATTTTAATAATATATTAATGATGATATTTTTATAATGAATGTGAGATATTTGAGTATATGAGGAGGAAGAGTATTTTTGTTGCATTAAATGATTAACACATGTTTTGTGTGTCGGTGGATCCCATTTCTTGACTGAAATTTGATTATAGCCTGTGAAATCGTCCGTATGTGGATTTCGGTCAATTTCTGTTTGGAATTTGGAAAAACTTTCTTCTTCAAAGTTGTAGAGAATTGAATTTTCTATAAAAAATCGCGAGATTCGAATTTTCTGATAAAAGGGCTATTTATTATGAATTATTGAAGTTCCGAAGTTCCGAAATAATTGATTTTTAGAAGTTTTAATTATTTTTATTAAGAAAAATGTTTTTATTATTTTTGGCACATGTGTGGCTTTAGTTTGGACCAGATTTGTGTGCGTAGGAAATTTTGATATATATATATATATATATATATATATATATATATATATATATTAAATTTTCTGATTTGGTGTTCTAAGCAATTTCCTATAAATAGGGTGCTTAGGTTAGAATTAAAAATCACACCAGAAACTAAAGATTTCTCTCTCTTTCTCTCTATAATATCGAACGTATTTTGTGAGTATTTTAGTACTTTGAGTATTGCTATACGGTGCAATTTCTTCCAGCACTATATCCAGTATTCCAGTTAGAAGTACCATTCTTTCGGAGGTAAGGGATATTTTTTTTTTAAAAATGATCTTATTTCTTCAATATCATTATGCCGATATATTGGTTAGAACTTTTTATCAAATTTGAAACTTTTTTATGTTGGAGTTACTATTCATGAGTTACTATTCACGAGTTACTATTTACAAGTACTATTCACGAAGCATGATGATCTTTTTTGTGAAATTTCTATCTTTGAGTGTCGGAGTTACTATTCACGTATACGACACTATTCACGAATACGGCACTATTCACAAAAAAAAATTTCATTTTTTGTCCAAAATATCTATTATGGATACTAGTTTTGATTGTATCTATGTTTTGATCATTCTTAAATTTTACTCCACTCTGGTTATTTATGAAGTATTTTTGAACTTGGATTGTTTAAAGTACGAATCCTTAATATTTGTTCTTTTGTTTCACTGGATTCGTTTTCTTTAAAATATTTTTCATCATCCTCAGTCCTAAATGGTGATATAACTGAATATCTTTGGCCTGTAGTGAAAAGATGAATGATTTTATAATGAATATCTTTGGCCCGTAGTGCAAAGATGAACAGGTGTTTAGATGAACATGACCAACTCATGAATATCTTTAGCCCACCCATAGTGCAAAGATGAACAGGTGTTGAGATGAACATGACCAACTGATGAATATCTTTGGCCCGTAGTGCAAAGATGACTATTTGATTCAAGATGTATATTGATTGATGTTACATGGACAAAATATCGATGATGGACTTTTAAATTCATAGATGATAGTAGATTTCATTCTCTACTTAACTCTTCTAATGAATTGTTGTTTCCGCTGCAGTTGTTGATCTAAAACTTGTTGTCTATTTTTTCTATCAGATTTTTCCCTGTTGAAGACTAAGGATAATTTTTTGTACATTATCTTAGTCGTAATATTCTTTACTGGGCTAGTTGAGCTCACCCTTT
Organism: Panax japonicus; assembly: GCA_020205505.1. Classification (NCBI taxonomy): domain Eukaryota; kingdom Viridiplantae; phylum Streptophyta; class Magnoliopsida; order Apiales; family Araliaceae; genus Panax; species Panax japonicus. Next base: position 22,753,429 of record CM035113.1, on the reverse strand, counting down.
TCCTTTTTGTTCCATTTTTCTTCTCAAGAGACGAGAATATAGCGGGAACTAGTCGGGGTGTGGAGTGATGCTTCAAGACAGTTGTTTTAGTAGTCCTCACTATTTTATAAAATAGTGTATCAATAATTGTAATGAGGACTTATTTAAGTGTGAAAATTTTCTAGAAGATAATATTTGTATTTAAACTCACAGTTTATGTGTTGTCGTATTTTGCACGACAATTGTATTAATGAAGTTGTAGTTATTTCTGTACCATGTATTTGGCGACTCATAATGGGTAATGTATACCTATTTTGGGGGCGTCACACGCGGTGTAGGCATATCATTCTCTACTTTTCCTTTCCTGAAGTTTTCTCTATTTCTTTGAAATGGGTGATCTACCGGCAAGAAACGACGATGACAATCAAACCAGCATAGTTTTCTACCATTTGATAGATTGAAAGACTTTGTATGCTCCATACAATATGGACAAGCCAACTTCCCGTGTGTACTCCATCCAGATAACATACCATAAGCAGGAATATCACTTATAGTCCACATAACCGCTGCTCTAAGGTTAAAATTTGTTTTCGTGGAAACATCCCAAGTCTGTACTCCATCCTCCCACAATAACTTCAACTCGTCTATAAGAGGTCTCAAGTAAACATATAGGTTCTTTCCAGGACTCTTGGGACCAGGAATCACGAGTGAATGAAACAAGTATGGTTGTTTCATACACATTCAAGGAGGCAAGTTATACGGAATAAAAATCACAGGCCAGCAAAAGTACGGAACAGCTGAGTGGCTGAACGGGTTGAAACCATCAGTGGACAATCCAAGCCTCGCATTTCTAGGTTCCAACGCAAACCCGGGATGTGCTAAGTTGAAATCTTTCCAAGCCTGCCAATATGCGGGATGGTTAAGTTCTCCATCTTTGGTTGGAGATTTTGCATGCCAAGTCATATGTTCATCTGTTCTTGAAGACATGTACAATCTTTTGAGCCGAGGTGTAATTGAAAAATACCTTAAAATCTTAAAAGCTATATTTATCTTTTTTGTAGTCACACCTTCTTTATTAGGCCTAAATCGATCATGACTGCAAAACGTGCACTTTATCTTCTGTTCATTTTCCTTATAAAACAACATGCAATCGTTCGGACATGCATCGATCTTTTGATATCCAAGACCCAACTTCTTCATCATTTTTTTACAATAGTAGTAGTTATCGAGTAATTTTTCACCGACAGGAAACATACTCTTAATGGCCCTTAAGAGTGACTCAAAACACTCACGGCTCATGTTGTGATCAGCCTTGATGTTAAGTAATGTCGCCATTGCAGACAATGTAGTGTTCTTCGTGCAACCATGCCACAACGGTTTGCTACCCTCGTCTAACAACTTAAAGAATGCTTTGGCATCAAAATTCATAGGTTTCTCTCTGCCTTTTTCCCAATCAAAATCCAGCCCTGCAATATCATGAACCATGTCATTAATACGATGGGTACTGCTGTCTGGATTGTGTACTTGTGTGATGCCACTATCTCTTCTCTGCCCATGTGCCCACCAACATTCTTCGTAATTGTTCATGAACCCAAAAATAAGTAAATGATAGTTTACTATGTCTCTATCCATATACTTTAAATTCTTACACTCTAAACAAAGATATCTTATCTTGTCCTGACCATTAACACATTTCGGGTGACTATACGCATAATCTAGAAATACTTGGTAACCAACTTTGAATTCTATTGTAGCACATATCTGTGCACTTGACTTTCGTCGTCTCATCCAACTATGGTCTGAATAGAGGTCCATGATATCACGGTACCTATGTTAACATGAATTATTGTATTCCCTTGTTAGAGATATACAATTTAGCCCAATGCCATTTATCATGCTTATAAATACATATAGATATATATGTACATATATAACATGAGTGTGCATCATAAATGATTATTTGGGAATTGAACAAGGATACATGCCAAAACAAATTTACACATCTTGAGATTGACTACCCAAAGGCATGGTATATTGTTGTGGATCTTATTAAATTAGAATGAGGTATGGTCTTATGTCATCCTACATATTTTAATTGACACCAACCTAAAGACAATAGATTCCTAGAGGTAGAATATGAATCGGTGTATCATGTATGGTCTACATATGCATTGGGACAAGTTAATTTTTTTTTTAGCAAGGAAGTATAACACAACTGTGAAAACGAATGCATATATGGCCATTTGACTTATATATTAAGATTTTGATAATGTTGGATATTTTGGAAACATATCATTATTTTTATGAACATTAATTTCGTGTGATTGAAGTTATGGTACTTGTGTTTGTGTTTGTGAGTTTTGACATAATTATATACAAATTTTATAATTTAAAGTTTGTTTGATATGTATGTAGGAAAAATTTATAATTTTACTTGTATAAGTGGCCAACTAGATTATATGTGTGTGTATATATATATTTGTACTTTCATTTTCCTTCTATTCTAAACTAAGTCATACTTATAGCATAAATATTTTCATTTCATTTATCTTTTATGCCAAGAGATAACAAACAAGGACAATGTCCTTTTAACTTGTCATTTAGGCAAACGTTGTATGGTGTATGGCTCGTATGGCCGAGGTTGACCAAGAAAAGAATTTGGTATGGAGTTCAAAGAATTAAAATAATAAATATATTTTAAACCGAAATGATTAAAATGAAAGTGGAATGAGATCAATGAATATATAACATCCCCACCTACTCTCTTTTTTTGACTCTCCCTTTTTTCTTTTTCCCTATTATAATTTTGAAAGGAATACTTGAAAATAATTAGTTGTCAATATATTAATTCTTTGAATACATAAAACTTAATTAAAGTCGATGATTATTTGGGGATCTTATAAAAATAAGGGAAAGTGAACACTCTTATTAATTGATTGAGTTGATAGACTAATTTTTTTACATGCGCGTGACAAATTTTCTTAATATTTTTGGTGTGTATGAGAGACACTCTCTCAAGAACAAAGGCATCCATCCTATCCTTCTCTCCGGTCTCTATCTCATCTATCTCATATGTTTGGAATAATTTGAAATTCATACAAAAATATCTACAATACGCATGTGAAGGAAATGATATGGTGGTATCTTTAATAAAAGGAGATTATATATATAGGGTCAGGATCAGGGAAGGACTCCTTACTTTGTTAAAATGCGGATTATTTTTTTTAGGTTTAGTTTTTTGGTTTTGTTTTTTGAACTAACTAACAAAAGTTAATATTTTATGCCACTGAATTTTTTTTTATACTACAGTGTTTGGATGTGATTTGGTACGTATAACCAAATATGTATGTACAGTTTGGGGCAGACTGTACCACACTTTGGTATAGGTATTGAGTACAAAACAGCACCCAAAACATTATATTATAAAATACTCAGTCCATACAATATTAATATTTTTGAAGTTGTTTAAAAAAACAAAAAAAAAGTCCGCATTTGTAACAAAGTAAGGGAGCCCCTCACCTGATCGGTTCTGTTATATATATATAGATATATATTATATAGTATATATGGAAAAATGTGTATACACAGCTGTGTATTACACAGTAGGCTATGGCGACGGGTTCACCCGTCGTCATAGCTATTCTCGGCTCTAACGACAGTTTACCGTCGCTATAACCAAAAAAATCTCTGTCGTCATAGCTCTACTGTGAATACACAGCTATATACTACATATAGCCCATATATATATATATATATATATTATATATATAAATCATATCATTAGGGCTCAGACTAATGAAATCAGTCAATGCCTAGAAATTGATATTATTTTCAAATGAAATGAAATAGTAGTCTTTTTCCTCCACATAAATTAAAATAAGGAATATATATTTGAGCGTTACCCAACCTAGGTACCAAAACCTAACCTAAAATTCCTCTCTCAAGTCTCACCCTCTTTATTTATCTTCCCCTTCACCTTGACTGGCCTGGATTAGTACTGGACTTGAGCCAAATAAAAAAACAAGTTACATTTGCACAAGACAGCTCCGAAATTTCTGAAAAATAGTGTATCTCACAAATAATTTAAGCATCTTGATAACGTAATAAAAATATCAGAAATTTATACTGTTAAAACCTTGGTTTATATAAGCAGTCTCAATATATTACTGATAGGGAATGATATTCCTATGCTTCAATCAATTAAATCTAGTTATCTAAACACTTCCTTGAAGGACTTGGAAGCATCCTATATTTTGGAGATAAAGATATATAGAGATAGATCTAAAAGGATATTTTGTCTTATCCCAAAGAATGTATATGACTCGATGCTAAACAAGTTTAGCATTGGAAGATTCCAAAAGAGGTTTCATGCCAATGAGCTATGGACTAATCTCTCCAAGAAACAGGTCCCAAAGACACCTGAGGAGAGAGACCGTATGAATAGATTCCTTATACTT